>NW_026847771.1:56157601-56320318 GCF_025583915.1 Anolis sagrei ordinatus
AAAAGAGCTTTTGAGTTGGGTTGCCCAAAGGTTATTCACGGATGCCTCTTATTCTTTTCCTTCTCTCTCTGTTTGTTTCGGCAGGAAAGTGATGGAGAGAAGAGCGATTACAACCTGGTCGTGGATGAGGTTTGTGGGGAAGGTTTATTATTCCCTTCGACTTCCCCAGAGGGGGAAGAAAAAGAGAAATTAAATTATGCAAGGGCTTCCCGACAAGGCAGAAGGGAAATCCTGCATAATTCACTCAGGTTGCAATGTTCATGGAGGAATTGGGCTGAAAAGAAGAGAAAGGTAGAAAGAAGGCCACACATATATTGGGGTTATGTTCCTGCCCCCCCCCCCTTTACACTGTACCAAAGTAACTTACATTTAGTTTGCCAAGTAGTGAGGGAAGAGAACACCGATGTAATGGCTTTGTATTAAATTTTAAATAGATTTGAGTTATAGCAAGCCAAAGCTGAAATTCAATTAATTAGAAGTATTATTATTATTATTATTATTATTATTATTATTATTATTACTAGCCGTCCCCTGCCACACGTTGCTGTGACCCACATAGGGGTTCTGTGTGGGAGGTTTGGCCCAATTCTATTGTTGGTGGGGTTCAGAATGCTCTGTGACTGTAGGTGAACTATAAATCCCAGCAACTACAACTCCCAAATGTCAAGATTCCATTTTCCCCAAACTCCACCAGTGTTCACATTTGGGCATACTGAGTCTTCATGTAGAGTTTGGTCCAGATCCATCATTGTTTGAGTCCACAGTGATCTCAGGATGTAGGTGAACTATAACTCCAAAACCAAAGGACACTGCCCACCAAACCCTTCCAGTATTTTCTGTTGGTCATGGGAGAACTGTGTGCCAAGTTTGGTTCAATTCCATCGTTGGTGGGGTTCAGAATGCTCTTTGATTGTAGGTGAACTATAAATCCCAGCAACTACAACTCCCAAATGACAAAATCAATTTTCGAGTGAAGGACATACATTGGGTTGTTAGGTGTCTTGTGTCCAAATTTGGTGTCAATTCGTCCAGTGGTTTTTGAGTTCTGTTAATCCCACAAACGAACATTACATTTTTATTTATATAGATTATTATTTGTGATCTTTGAATCTTCTTCTTATTCATGGTCTCTGTGAATCATTATTATTATTGCTCTCTGAATCTTATTATTATTCATATTATCTGGAAAATTATTATTATTGGTCTCTGAATCTTCTTATTCACTAGTTTGGGGACCCAGCATTGCCGGGTTATTTGAAAAACTCATTTTTTAATGGTACAAAATGCCTAAGGTTGTGGCTGAACTACAACTCCCATCATGCCAGGTGAACCCCAAGAAACTCCATCAGTATTTAAAGTTTGTTATGTTGAACAAGTTTGCTCTGGATGCATCATCGGTGGGGTTCAGTGTGCTCTCTGGCTGTAGGGTAAACTACAACTCCCAGTATGGTGAGTCAGTCCCCTCAAACCCCTCCAGTAGTTCGAGTTAGTCATGGGGGTTCTGTGTGCCAAGTTTGGTCCAGGTCCATCATCAGTGGAGGTCATAATTTATCTGGTTGTGGGTGAACTACAACCCCCAGAAAGGAAGGTCAGTTCCCCCCAAACCCCTCCAGTAATCACATTTCGGCATATAATGAATGTGTGCCAAGTTTGATCCAGATCCATTGGTGTCTGGGTTCATAGTGCTCTCTGGGTGTAGGTGAACTACAACTCCCCTAAATCAAGGTGAATTTCCTCCCAAAGACCTCCAGTATTTTTTGCAGGCCTTGGGGGCTCTGTGTGCCAAGTTTGGTCCAATTCCATCTTTGGTGGAATTCAGAGTGCTCAATGATTGCAGATGAACTATAAATCCCAGTACTTACAACTCCAAAACATTCAGGTCAATTCACCTCAAGACCCACCAGTATTCAAATTTGGGCATATCGGGTCTGCATGCCAAATTTGGTCCAGAGTGATCACTGTTTGGGTTCATAGTGTGCTCTGGATGTAGGTGAACTACAACTCCTCTAAATCCCTTCAAAGACCTCCAGTACTTTTTCTCATTGATCATGGAGGTTCTGTGTGCCAAATGAGCTCCAGGTGCATCGTTGGTGGGGTTCAGAGTGCTCTTAGATTGCAGGTGAACTATACATCCCAGTACCTACAACTCCTACTAATCATGGTGGATTCTTCTCAAAGCTCTCTAGTATGTTCAATTGCTGATCAATTCCTCTGTTTGCTGTGTGCCATAGTAGAGAATAGGAAAGGATTGTTGTTGTTGTTGTTTTTGTTGTTGTTGTTATTATTTTCCTGCCTCTCCTTGTGGCATTCCATTTTGGAGGCATTCTTGCCTTCTTTCCTATTTAGGATCCTCCCTCTGAGCACAATAGTCCCATTTGTGCCTCCACCGTCCGACCTTTTCCTTCTCGGAGGGACGTCCCAGATAGTCCTGCGTCTCTGGCATCCAGTCGAAGCGCAACCCCATTGAAAGCAAAGGACCCGAATTTGGTAAGATAAAGATCTGTGGAATCGCTGCATTGAGAGGCCTCTAGACCTGGCTCCCCATCCTTCTTGATCCTGATTGAACATTAGGAAGAACGTCCTGACAGTAAGAGCTGTTCAGCAGTTCTCTGAATGTCTTGTCGAAGGCTTTCATGGCCGGAATCACTGGGTTGTTGTAGGTTTTTTCGGTCTATATGGCCATGTTCTAGAGGCATTCTCTCCTGACGTTTCGCCTGCATCTATGGCAAGCATCCTCAGAGGTGGTGAGTTCTGTTGGAACTAGGGAAAAGGGTTTATATATCTTTGGAATGACCAGGGTGAGACAAAGGACTCTATACGGTTCCGGCCCAGTGTATCTGTCCGAACGGATCTCCCTCTATGTCCCACCTCGAAGTCTAAGATCGTCTGGGGAGGCCCTGCTCTCGACCCCGCCTCTATCACAAGTGAGATTGGTGGGGACGAGGAGCAGGGCCTTCTCAGTGGTGGCCCCTCACCTGTGGAATTCACTCCCCGGGGAAATTAGAACAGCGACATCCCTCCTTTCCTTCAGGAAAAAACTGAAAACATGGATTTGGGACCAGGCATTTGGACAAGCAGGCAGATAAAGAAGGACTTCGATGATGGACAGGAATTGACAAAGTGGAATGGAATTATGGAACTCTGAAAGACGAACGCTAAACTTGAGATTAGTTTTTATTGATTGTGTTATATACTGACTGTTTTAACTGTGATAATTGTTTGATTGCTGTTTTTATATGTATATATATTCTATGTAGGCATCGAATTGTGCCTTTTTGTAAGCCGCCCTGAGTCCCCCCTCGGGGGTTGAGAAGGGTGGGGTAAAAGTACCCAAAATAAATAAATAAATAGTCTGATGGAGCTAGGTGTGAATGTTTCAACTGACCACCTTGATTAGCATTTGATTTCCTGGCAGTGCCTGGAGCAATCTTTTGTTGAGAGGTGATTAGAGAGGTGGTTAGATTAGAAAGGCACTGCAGACTACTTCAACCAGAGAAATCAGCCATAGCAGAGCGCCTGATGAACCAACCTGGACACAGCATTTTATTTGAGAACACAGAAATGCTGGATCACTCCAACAACCACCATGTCAGACTACACAGAGAAGCCATTGAAATCCACAAGCATGTGGACAATTTCAACAGAAAGGAGGAGACCATGAAAATGAACAAAATCTGGCGACCAGTATTAAAAAACTCTAAAATTAGAACAGCACAACAACAGAGAGGAAACAAACAAGGACATCTAATCACCTCTCAACAAAAGATTGCTCCAGGCACTGCCAGGCAATCAAATGCTAATCAAGGTGGTCAGTTGAAACATTCACACCTAGCTCCAGCAGACAAGAGTCCTTTGTCTCACCCTGGTCATTCCACAGATATATAAACCCTTTTCCCTAGTTCCAACAGACCTCACTACCTCTGAGGATGCTTGCCATAGATGCAGGCGAAACGTCAGGAGAAATGCCTCTAGAACATGGCCATATAGCCCGAAAAAACCTACAACAACCCAGTTCTCTGAATGTTTATAAGCTGACATTGGATGGGCGTCTGTTGGGAGGGTTTGGATTGGAATGCAGTTTGTAATAATTGCAGCAAGCTATAGGATTCTGTATATCTATCCAAGGGGATTGGTCTGGATGGCCTTTGAGAGTGTCTTCCAATTCTATCTCTATCTATCTATCTATCTATCTATCTATCTATCTATCTATACAAGGGGGTTTGTCTGGATGGCCTTTGGGAGCCTCTTCCAACTCTAAGATTCTGTGTGTCTGTCTATCTATCTATCTATCTATCTATCTATCTATCTATCTATCTATCTATCTATCTATCTATCTATCTATCTATCTATCTATCTATCTGGGTTGGACCAAATTACCTTTGGGAGTCTCTTCCAGCTCTAGGATTCTTCCTTCCTTCCTTCCTTCCTTCCTTCCTTCCTTCCTTCCTTCCTTCCTTCCTTCCTTCCTTCCTTTCTTTGGAGGTTAACTTGGACTTCTCTTGCCAAAATTGGGTCAGTAATTGGAGTTTATGTGCAAAGGCATCTGCATAGCTTTCAGGGTGTTTAAATGTATCACCTGCTTACTCAGTTACCAGCTAAAGATGATGATTGCGCATCCCTATACGCACACAGCAACACAACTTATGCCTGCCTATGCCATTGAAAGGATGTTGAGCATTTTGTGCTAAAACCGTGTGCTCAAATCTGCATGGCAGTTTCACGTTATTATTATGGAAGTTTCACATTAATAATAAGAATATTAAACTCCCATTGTTGTTGTTGTTATGGAAGTTTAACAATAATATAAATACTAATAATGAAAGTTTCATATTTATTATTAACTACCTTGGGTACCTGGCGTTTCCTGGGTTATTGTAAAAAGTCAGTTTTTTAATTGTACGGAATCCCTAAGGTTGTGGGTGAACTACAATTCACACAATGCCAGGTTCACCCTGAGAAACTCTATCAGTACTTAAAGTTTGTCATGTTGGGCAAGTTTGCTCGTCTAGATGCATCATGGGTGGGGTTCAGTGTGCTCGCTGGCTGTCGGGCAAACTACAACTCCTACTATGGTGAGTCAGTCCTCTCAAATCCCTCGGACATGTTCATGGCGCTCAGTATCACTTGCAATGTCATTGGAGGGAGGCCCATTGGTATCTCCTGAGTAGTAGGAGCTATAGCTATTTGTGGAGGCAGGACCTGTCTGTGTAAGTGGACACCCCAGCCACACACACATATACATATTTTCACTTTCATTATGTGTATAGGTAACGGTAAAGGTTTTCCCCTGACTCTGGGGGTTGGTGCTCATCTCAATTTCTAAGCCAAAGAGCCGGCGTTATCCGTAGACACCTCCAAGCTCATGTGACCGGCATGACTGAATTGATCGCTGTTACCTTCCCGTCGCAGGGATACTTATTCATCTACTCAAATTTGCATATTTTCGAACTGCTAGGTTGGCAGAAGCTGGGGCTAACAGCAGGAGTTCACCCTGCTCCCCAGATTTGAACTGTTGACCTTTTGGTCAGCAAGTTCAGCAGCTCAGTGGTTTAACCTGCTGCATTATATGTATAAATATATATAATTATTATTATTAATAATAATAATAATAATAATGAAAGTTTCATATTTATTATTATTATGTGATAATATTAGTAATATTTTTGAAGGGTCACATTAATCATATTATAAACAGTATTATTAATAATAAAAATGTGAGACTTCCATTATTATTACTATTATTATTAAAGTTTTACATTCATAAACATAATGAAAAATAATAAAAATGAATGATTAATAATAATAATTGTATTTCTTAACTCCCTCTCCTCGCGGCTCCAGACGTCCCAAACCGAGTGGATGCAGCCACTGCATTTAAAGAACACATCAACCATTTGTGATATCACAGATTAACTAGAATAAGGAGGAAAACACACACACAACGCGTTGCACAGATGACCGCAATCTTGGAGGGAAACCTTTGCCCTGCTTCTGGCCCAGACGGTGCCCGCGTCTCCCCTCTTTATGCTCTTCTGGCTCTCGTTCCTGTGTGCTAATAGCAATTAATTATACATTAAAACCCTCCCGGGAATCCAAAGCCGCCGGTGGGCACTGAGCCATGTTTCAGGGGCCGCGGATTTGATGGGAGGAAGAAGGGGAGGAGGAGAGACGGAGGAGAGAGAAAAGCGAGAAGGAGAAGGGAGGATTCGTTAGAGACGCATGAGAAATGGAGCATCCAAACCTTGCCAATACTGCATAGTGTTGGATTGCTTCTTTCTATAGCTCTATTTCTCCATGAACTTTCAGATGGCCATCTGTTGGGAGAGCTTTCTGCCGGACAAAGGGGGGTTGAACTGGATGGCTTTCGGATGTCTCTTCCAAGTCTAGGGTTATCAGTGTCTAATCCTTTAAGGTCTTTCGGTTTCAGAGCGATGCCAGTTCTGCCACCTGTAAGCTGGCCAACCTCTCTCCGCCTCCCGAATCCGTCACCCCTGGCCCTGGTCCCAGCTGCACCTCCCAGGTCCAGACGATGGCTAAACCAGCCACCACGGAGGCCATCAGTAAGTAAAGTCTGTGTCTGTATGTGGATAGATAAATAGATAGATAGTTAGATAGATAGATAGATAGATAGATAGATAGAATCATAGAATCATAGAATCTTTTCGAATAGCATACTGAAACAAGCTTGGTTCCCTGGAGACTAGGACGCGGAACAATGGCTTCAAACTACAAGAAAGGAGATTCCATCTGAACATTAGGAAGAACTTCCTGACTGCGAGAGCCGTTCAGCAGTGGAACTCTCTGCCCCGGAGTGTGGTGGAGGCTCCTTCTTTGGAAGCTTTTAAACAGAGGCTGGATGGCCATCTGTCAGGAGTGATTTGAATGCAATATTCCTGCTTCTTGGCAGGGGGTTGGACTGGATGGCCCATGAGGTCTCTTCCAACTCTTTGATTCTATGAGATAGATAGAGAGATAGATAGATAGACAGACCAATACATGATAGATAGATCAGATAGATAGATAGACCGACAGACAGATAGTCCAACTGATAGATGATAGATGGATGAGATAGATAGATAGATAGATAGATAGATAGACAGACAGACAGACAGACAAGTAGACTGACAGACACAACAGATAGATACATAGTCTGACTGATAGATAGATAGATAGATCAGATAGATAGATAGATAGATCGACCAATAGATATATAGATAGACTGATACATGATAGATAAATAGATCAGATAGATCTGATAAATGGATAGACAGACAGATAGTCCAACCAATAGATAGATTATATAGATAGATAGACAGACTGATACATGACAGGTAGATAGATCAGATAGATAGATAGACCAACCGACCGATAGGCAAACAGATAGATATAGACAGATAGACTGTTACATGATTGATTGATTGATAGAGAGATCAGATAGATAGATAGATAGATAGATAGATAGATAGATAGGCCGACCGACAGACAGACAGATCGACTGACCGACAGATGGATAGACAGACTGATACATGGTAGATAGATATAAATAGATAAATAGATAGATAGATCAGATAGCTACACTGACCGACAGACAGATGGACAGACAGATAGATAGTCCGACTGATAGATAGAGCAGATAGAGAGATCGATAACTAAACTGATAGATAGATAGATAGATAGATAGATAGATAGATAGATAGATAGATAGATAGATAGATAGACAGATTGACTGACACAACAGATAGATAGATAGATAGATAGATAGATAGATAGATAGATAGATAGATAGATAGATAGATAGATAGATAGATAGATAGATAGATAGATCTGATAGATAGATAACCCAACAGATAGACAGATATATAGATAAATAGTCCAACTGATAGATGATAGTCCAACTGGTAGAGAGATCAGATTGATAGATAGATCGACTAATAGATAGACCGACAAATAGATTATAGATAGATAGATAGATAGATAGATAGATAGAGATAAATAGAATCATAGAATCTTATAGAAGAGAATCCCAAGCGCCACCCAGTCCAACTTCCTCAGATAAGTAGGTAGGTAGGTAGGTAGGTAGGTAGGTAGGTAGGTAGGTAGGTAGGTAGGTAGGTAGATAGATAGATAGATAGATAGATAGATAGATAGATAGATAGATAGATAGATCGATAGATAGATAGATAGATCAGCATGTCTCAGTGGACAAAGCCTCTCACAGTGAAGCTCTTCCCCTCTGCTTCCCTTCGCCCCGCTCCCATGAGGTCTCCGGAGTCCCCTGAATTTGGCTGGTTCCTTCGCCGCCTCCTCTTCCTTCGGGATCATGCCCCATGCGGCACTGAACGGTGATCTCTCCGCTCCCGGCTCCTACGTCAGCATCCACCTCTCCCCACAGACCGTCATGTACGGACGCTCTCCGGTGGTAAGCCAAGCCTTCACTTTGCCGTCGGGGTTGGGGAAATAGTCAACCGCTCGATGGTCCGGTTAGTTTCCATGTGGGGGTTCTGCAAATCCATGTATGCGGGTAGTTTTGGATTGTTTTGAAATGCAGTCCACCCTCCGACACAACATTCTAGACCGAACATGAATTACATATAGTGCACTTGAAGCCGTTGATTTATTGCTCTTTAATAATAATAATAATAATAATAATAGTAATAATAATAATAATAATAATAATAATAATAATAATAATTCTCTGTTACCTGATAGGTGGCTTTTGAATCTCACCCGCATTTGCGTGGTTCGACTATATCCACTTCCCTGCCTTCCGTCCCGGGAAGCAAGCCGTAAGTTATAGCCTGAGACGGCCATGTATTTTCGGGGAGTGGGAGGTGGGCAGCGTAGATGTCGCTCCCTATTGAAACGTGACTCAAACAGGGCATATTCCTAAGGGAGGATGATGGAACATTGAGTTGGAGGGACCCCAAGTCTTGATCCTCAGCTGTTCATTGTCTCTCCATGTCAGGATCCTATCTTTAGGGCTTGCTGTATGCAAAGTTGTGTTGTGTTCATGTTGCTATGCCTTATTGGGATTAATGCAGTAATACGATATTGATACCTTTGATTGTAAGTACTAGACATTTCATATAGCTATGCTCTGGTTGCCTTAGAGCAGATGGGAATTAGAGTGGAGTTAGATAATGGCCAGCTGGTATCAAGGGATGATATAATCTTTACACTAAGCGACCAATTAAGTAACCGGCAAAAAAGTGTTAACGGAGAGTATCCCCTAAACCAGTGTTTCTCAACCTGGGGGTCGGGACCCCGGGGGGGGGGTCATGAGGGGGGGGCGGGTCAGAGGGGTTGCCAAAGATCATCAGAAAACACAGTATTTTCTGTATTATCGAAGGCTTTCATGGCCAGAATCACTGGGTTGTTGTAGGTTTTTTCGGGCTATATGGCCATGTTCTAGAGGCATTCTCTCCTGACGTTTCGCCTGCATCTATGGCAAGCATCTTCACTACCTCTGAGGATGCTTGCCATAGATGCAGGCGAAACGTCAGGAGAGAATGCCTCTAGAACATGGCCATATAGCCCAAAAAAACCTACAACAACACAGTATATTCTGTTGGTCATGGGGGTTCTGTGTGGGAAGTTTGGCCCAATTCTCTCATTGGTGGGATTCAGAATGCTCTTTGATTGCAGGTGAACTATAAATCCCAGTGACTACAACTCCCAAATGCCAAGGTCTATTTTCCCCAATCAGGGCAAAATTGACAGTGCTCTCTTGATGTAGGGGAACTACAACTCCCAAACTCAAGGTCAATGCCCACCAAACCCTTCCAGTATTTTCTGTTGGTCATGGGAGTTCCCTGTGCCAAGTCTGGGTCAATTTCATCATTGGTGTAGTTCAAAATGCGCTTTGATTGTAGGTGAACTATAAATCCCAGCAACTGCAACTCCCAAGTGACAAAATCCCCCCCCCCCCCCCCAAACCCCATCAATATTCAAATTTGGGCATATTGGGAAAATACATCCTGAATATGAGATATTTACATTACGATTCATAACAGTAGCAAAAATTACAGTTGTGAAGTAGCAACAAAAATGATTTATGGTTGGGTTTCACCACAACATGAGGAACTGTATTAAGGGGTCGTGGCATATAGGAAGGTATGAGAACCACTGCCCTAAACCAATTAGATGTATTTGCCCCAAATCTTTGAATGCTTAGTCCATACATTGTGCATACTTGGGGCAATCTACATTTCTGATAACAATAGCCTACTATAGTAACCTCTACCACACTTTTCTATCTAGTTCAGCTGTGTCTTAGTTCTATCCTCAGGCTGGGCTTCTTTGGGGGCTTTAGGTCTGATATCGAGGTCCTGATCTTCGTCCCGTCTTGGCATCAAGGCCCCAGTCTTGGTCTCCCTCTTGGCATTCGGCCCTAGAGGCAGAGGTTTTGGTCCCAGTCTCCCAATTAATGTCATGCCCTAGCCCTTGGCATTGAGGTGCTCATCCTGGGCCTCAAGCCCGTCAAGGCGGCATATTCCTGCAGGAGGGTGATGGGAGTCAGGGCGATGGGAAACAACTGCTCCTCCACCATTTTTGACCCCAGCTGTCTGTTGCTCCTGCGCTTTCACAATGCCCGGCTCTCTCCCCGTCTCACTCAGGGCCTACTCCTTCCACGTGAGTGCCGACGGGCAAATGCAGCCAGTGCCCTTCCCTCCAGATGCCCTGATTGGCTCAGGCATCCCCCGCCATGCTCGCCAGCTCCACACACTTGGCCACGGGGAGGTGGTCTGCGCCGTCACCATCAGTAATTCCACGCAGCACGTCTATACAGGCGGGAAGGGCTGCGTGAAGGTCTGGGACGTGGGGCAGCCGGGCACCAAGACCCCTGTGGCACAACTGGACTGCTTGGTAAGCATCCCGACACTTAGGACGCTCTTTCTTGATTTAAAGCATTGGCTTGCTGGCTGATATCTGAACAGAGGATGAGCTAGAGATGTCAATGCCTTGGTCCTTTTATAATGTAATACAATATGCTACAGTATAATTTCTCCAGTGGTGTCGGGCATAGACATCCTTTGATAATGCAGCATGTCTCATTAAGAGCCACATTCACTGTTTTAACGTGTTGAGATGTGTTCCACACTGGGCATGCATACTCAGCTGCATAGTAGCCAAGCACAAGGGCAGATGTCTTCACTGTGTCTGGTTGTGATCCCCAGGTTGTGCCAGTCAGCTTTCTTAGGATATTATTTCTAGCACCCACTTTTTGCTTTGATATTCAAGCAGTGCTTTGTATAAGTCAGAGCACGGTCTTGGTCCTTTTATTACTGGCTGCCAGATAACGTAGCAGAGGAAAGGCAGCACCATATAGGTAAAGAAGCATTATCTGGCTATTCAAAACAAACTCAAGTCTCCTTGGATTCTGAGGGGATCAACAGAACTAGCAGAAAGAGTCTACCACCCTCCGAGGCAACTTGTTCCACTGTTTCACAGCCTTTTTTTGTGAACAAAGTTCATCTCTACCTTCTTCCGTTTTTAGAATCAGGATTAGGAATCAGCTGGTTTTCCCTGTAATCGGCATCATTTCCAATTTTAACTTTACATTTGGCCTTCCCACTGTTTTTTATTGTGTGTTGTCTTATTTTTAATTGTTGCATATTTTATTGTCTATGTTTTTTTTATTTTACTTGCTTGTATTGTTGTTATTATTGCTTGTATTGTTGTATTTGGGCTCAGGCCGCACCGAGTCCCTTGGGGAGATGGTAGCGGGGTACAAATAAAGTGTTATTATTATTATTGTTTTAGGTGGCAAGCGCAGGTAAAGATTCAGAGAGCTTCTGTTCAGCCATCTCAAAGCTCCCTACTTGAGCAGTGACGGCACCATCGTCAGCATAGATGAAACTCTCTGTCCCTTCTGACAGTGACTGATCGTGTAAATGTTAAACATTGGCGGAGAAAGCCCTTTTAGTGAACAAAGTTCTTCTCCTTCTTCCGTCCTTAGAATCGGGATAACTACATCCGGTCCTGCAAGCTCCTTCCGGACGGTCGCAGCCTGATAGTGGGAGGGGAGGCCAGCACCCTTTCCATCTGGGACCTGGCGGCCCCCACCCCCCGGATCAAGGCCGAGCTGACCTCTTCGGCCCCAGCTTGCTACGCTTTGGCCATCAGCCCAGACGCAAAGGTCTGCTTCTCCTGCTGCAGTGATGGCAACATCGTGGTCTGGGACCTCCAGAACCAAACCATGGTCAGGTAAAGGGGTCTTCTTAGAGGGAGAGTCGACTGGCAGACCCACCGCTAAGTAAAGCATCCTTTGTTTTTCCTGCCTCAGAAGTATCGGGGCCTGACAAACTGTCATCTCCCTGCAAACTCTCAAGTATGGGAGTCCTGAGAAAAGGGGTATATGTCTGTATTTCCAGCCATTAATTATTCATTCATGGCTGCAGAGACTCCTTAGGGTCTATGCATCACCATTTATTTATTTACTACACTAGCTGTACCCACCACGCATTGCTGTGGTCAACCTTCCCTCCCTCTTTCTCTCCTTCCTTCCCTCTTTTTCCTTCCCTTCTTATTTCTCTTCTTTCTTCCGTCTCTACCTGTTTCTTTCCTCCCTTTCTTTGTTCTTTGGTTACATCCTTCCTTCTCTCCTTCCTTCCCTCTCTCTTTCCTTTCCGCTTTTATTTCCTTCTCTTCTTCCTTCCTTGTATACGTTTCTTTTTCTTTTCTTCTCTCCTTCCCTCCTTCTTTCTATCCCTCCCTCCTTCTTTACGTTTTCTTGCCCTGATGAAGGGAGTTGGATTTGATGGCCTCAAGTATTTTCTGTTGGTCATGGGGGTTCTGTATGGGAAGTTTGCCCCAATTCTGTCGTTCGTGGGGTTCAGAATGCTCTTTGATTGTAGGTGAACTGTGAATCCCAGTGACTACAACTCCCAAATGTCAAGGTCTATTTCCCCCAAACTCCATCTGTGTTCATATTTGGGCGTATTGAATGCTTGTGCCAAGTTTGGTCCAGATCCATCATTGTTTGAGTCCACAGTGCTCTCTGGATGTAGGTGAACTACAACTCCCAAACTCAAGGTCAATGCCCACCAAACCCTTCCAGTATTTTCTGTTGGTCAGGGGAGTCCTGTGTGCCAAGTTTGGTTCAATTCCATTGTTGGTGGAGTTCAGAATGCTCTTTGATTGTAGGTGAACTATAAATCCCAGCAACTACAACTCCCAAATGACAAAATCATAATTTTTTGAGTGATGGTCACTCCTTGTGTTGTGAGACATTTTGTTGCCAAATTTGGTGTGATTTCATTCATTGGTTCTTTCGTTTTTAAGGTCCTCATTATGCACAGAGCATTTATATATATATATATATATATATATATATAGAGAGAGAGAGAGAGAGAGAGAGAGAGAGAGAGAGATTGTAATTATATTTTATATAATATATATAGGTTTTATAATATATATATATATATATATATATTAGTTATATATTATGAAATACATATGTATTATATAGCAATATATAAAATAGCAATATATAAAGTATTGTATATGCAACCAGTCAACCAACATCCATATACATATATGTGAGTCTACACTGCCATATTATCCAGTTCTAAGTAGATAATCTGGATTTTAGATGGCAGTATAGAAGGGGTGACTTTGGGTGTATCTATACTGTAGATTTAATGGAGAGAGGAGGATGACCACTCCCATGGTGCCAATTCGTCCAGTGGTTTTTTGAGTTCTGTTAATCCCACAAACGAACATTACATTTTTATTTATATAGATTTATATACTGCCCCTCTCAGCCCACAGGCGACTCGGGGCGGTTTACAGTCAGTATCAAAGGCATAAAATGCAATTTAAAAACAATCAATTTAAATATAAAACCAAGTAAAACAATCAATATCAATAAAACATATATCAATTTGAGTCTCCTAGTTAAAAGCGTTATCCAATAACATCGTTGAGTCGTTCCATTTTTCTCCATGTCTGTTATATTGTGTCTGCAAATGCTTGCTCAAAGAGCCACGTCTTGACCTGCTTTTGAAATGTTAAAAGGGAAGGGGCCAATCTAATATCCATAGCCAAGGGGCCACCACTGAGAAGGCCCTGTCTCTCGTCCCTGCCAGCCGTACTTGTGACGAAGGCGGGATCGAAAGCAGGGCCTCTCCAGACGATCTTAAAGTCCTAGAGGGTTCGTAAGGGGAGATGCGTTCGGACAGGTAAGTCCAAACACATCTCATCATCATCATAGTTTTATTTCTTGCCTGCCTCCCTTCATGGCTCGAGGTGCGTTACAGCATTGTTAAAAAATAAACAAACACCTAATCTGGGTTGCTGTGAGTTTTCTGGGCTGTCTGGCCATGTTCCAGAAGCATTCTCTCCTGACATTTCGCCCACATCTATGGCAGGCATCCTCAGAGGTTGTGAGGTCTGTTGGAAACTAGGAAAATGGGGTTTATATATCTGTGGAATAATGTCCAGGGTGGGAGAAAGAACTCTTGTCCCTTTGAGGCAAGTGTGAATGCTGGAATTGACCACCTTAATTAGCATTGAATAGCCTTGAAGCTTCAAAGCCTGGCTGCTTCCTGCTTGGTGGAATCCTTGGTTGGAAGGTGTTCGCTGGCCCTGATTGATTATTATCTGGAATTCCCTTGTTTTCTGAACGTTGCTCTTTATTTACTGTCCTGAGTTTAGAGTTTTTTAATACTGGTAGCCAGATTTTGTTCATTTTCATGGTTTCCTCCTTTCTGTTAAAATTGTCTACCTGCTTGTGGATTTCAATGGCATCTCTGTGTCATCTAATATGGTGGTTGTTAGAGTGGTCCAGCATTTCTGTGTTCACAAATAATATTCCGTGTCCAGTTTGGTTCCTCAAGTGCTCTGCTATGGCTCACTTCTCTGGGAGAAGAGGGAGCAAGCTTGTTTTCTGCTTCCTGGAGACTAGGACATGGAACAATGGCCTCAAACTACATGAAAGGAGATTCCATCTGAACATTAGGAAGAACGTCCTGGCTGTGAGAGCTGTTCAGCAGTGGAACTCTCTGCCCCGGAGTGTGGTGGAGGTTCCTTCTTTGGAAGCTTTTAAAGAGAGGCTGGATGGCCATCTGTCAGGGGTGCTTTGAATGCAATATTCCTGCTTCTTGGCAGGGGTTGGACTGGATGGCCCATGAGGTCTCTCCCAACTCTATGATTCTGTGATTCTACTCTGGGACTTCTGAATGCAGACTGAGAGAGTTTTGGAGCGTAAGACTCCTGACCTCATGGGGGGGGGGGGGGGCAAGTATGGATCATCGATGTTGCAATCCCAGGTGATAGCAGAATCAACAAGAAGCAACTGGAAAACCTGACACAATATGAGGATTTAAAGATCAAATTGGAAAGACTCTGGCTAAGCCAGTCAAAGGGGTCCCAGTGGGGACTGGCACACTGGGTGCAGTACCTAAAGACCTTGGCCTGCACTTAAAAACAATCGGCGGTATCTCTCTCCAGAGAGACTAGCTAAGATGTGTAATTGCTCCAACAAATGTTGGAAATGTGGGAAAGGAAAAGGTACATTCTACCATACATGGTGGACTTGCAGCAAAGTAAAAAAATACTGGAAACGGATCCATATATATCTTGAAAAAATGTTAAAACACAAATTTCAAAATGACACCTCAAATGTACCTTTTGAATATGCCCGAGGAAGAATTAGAAAGAAAATTTGGAAAATTTTGTTTTACACAATAGTGGCAGCTCATGTTCAACATCTACAACATCTACACAAATGACCACCCACTGCCAGAAGGGACAGAGATTTTCATCTATGCTGATGATCGTGCCATTACTGCTCAAGCAGGGAGCTTTGAGACGGTAGAACAGAAGCTTTCTGAAGCTCTAGGTGCTCTTACTGCCTATTATAGGGAAAACCAGCTGATCCCTAACCCATCTAAAACACAGACATGTGCCTTTCATCTCAAGAACAGAGAAGCATCCCGAGCTCTGAGGATTATTACCTGGGAAGGAATCCCACTGGAGCATTGCAGCGCACCCAAATACCTGGGAGTCACTCTGGACCGTGCTCTGACCTACAAGAAGCACTGCCTGAACATCAAGCAAAAAGTGGGCCTAGAAACAATATCATACGAAAGCTGACTGGCACAACCTGGGGATCACAACCAGACACAGTGAAGACATCTGCCCTTGCGCTATGCTACTCTGCTTCTGAGTACGCATGCCCAGTGTGGAACACATCTCACCACGCTAAAACAGTAGATGTGGCTCTTAATGAGACATGCCGCATTATCACGGGGTGTCTGCGCCCTACACCACTGGAGAAATTACACTGCTTAGTCGGTATTGCACCACCTGACATCCGCCCACTACCTTTCACCAATAGTGAAAGGACCAAGGCAGAGACATCTCCAGCTCATCCCCTGTTTGGGTATCAGCCAGCACGTCAACGACTTAAATCTAGAAATAGTTTTCTAAGATCTACAGAGACACTCGCTGGAACACCTCAGCAAGCGAGAGTCCAAAAGTGGCAGGCTCAAACCTAGAACCTCAACCAATGGCTGATACCAAATGAGAGACTCCCCCTGGGCACACAGAAGACTGGGCGACTTGGAAGGCGCTGAACAGACTGCGCTCTGGCACCACGAGATGCAGAGCCAACCTTCAGAAATGGGGCTACAAAGTGGAATCCTCGACATGCGAGTGTGGAGAAGAGCAAACCACTGACCACCTGCTGCAATGCAACCTGAGCCCTGCCACATGCACAATGGAGGACCGAAGCACTCCAAGTGGCCAGATACTGGTCAAAGGACATTTAACCAACTACCAAACTCACAAGTTTTGCATTTGTCTGTTTGTTTGCTTTGTTCTATTAGAAATGTAATATAATGGACTGGTTGCTCTGACACGACAAATAAATGGAACATTAATAGATGGAAAGTATTGCACTGTATGCAACAAACACTTGCAAATGTATGTCTACTTAAATAATAATAAAAAAAAACAATCACCATCTGTCAGCTACAAAAGGCCACCCTACTCGGATCTGCATGCATCCAGCATAGTGATATTGTTTGCTGTGTACTAATCTTGTTATGCATCAAATAATAGATACTATATATGATGTCCTTTTCCTGCTGTTCCGCAGGCAATTCCAGGGCCACACCGACGGGGCCAGCTGTATCGACATCTCCAACTATGGCACCAAACTCTGGACCGGCGGCTTGGACAATACAGTCCGGTGCTGGGACCTGCGGGAGGGACGCCAGCTCCAGCAGCACGACTTCAGCTCTCAGGTCAGGTCTTGGAATGGATAGCAATATTGTTTTTTTTTTTAAGAGTGACTGGTGGCAAGGTCTATGGAGGCTTTTAAGCTGAAGCTGGATGGCCATCTGTCAGGAGGGCTTCGATGGTGTCTCTCCGCATTGGACAGGATGACGACCCTTGAGGTCTCTTCCAGCTCGGGGATTCTATAGCCCTATTTCTTCATGAATCTTCTATTACTTGTCAGGTTGGATGGCCATCTGTAGAGAGTGCTTTGATGGTGTTATCCTTTAGAGCAGAAGTGGGTTGGACTGGATGTCCCTTGAGGTCTCTTCCCATTCTAGGATTCTAAGATTCCATAGTCCTATTTCTCAATTAACCTAATCATGTCTACAAGGCTGGATGGCCATCTGTCAGGAGGGATCGGACGGTGTCGTCCCTGAATTAAAGTGGTTGGACTGGATGACTTTTGAGGGTCCCTTCCAATGCTGGGATTCTGTAGCCCTATTTCCCCATGAATCTAGTTGTGTCTGTGAGGCTGGGTGGCCATCTGCCGGGAGGGATTGGATGGTGTCTTCCCTGTATTAAAGGGTTTGGACTGGATGACCTTTGGGAGTCCCTTCCAATGCTAGGATTCTGTAGCCCTATTTCCCCATGAATCTGGTTGTGTCTGTGAGGCTGGGTGGCCATCTGTCGGGAGGGATTGGATGGTGTCTTCCTGCATTGGATGGGATGGCCCTTGGGTGAATCAGAATCCTAGAGTTGGAGAAGACCCCAAAGGCCATCTAATCTATACCCCCTTTTGCCATTACGGATGGCACCATCAAAGCCCTCTCGACAGATGGCCGTCCAACTTCATAAATATGAGCTTCATAGGGAAATAGGACTATAGAATCCTAGCGTTGACCCAGCCCAACCCCTTTAAGGCAGGGAAGACACCATCCAATACCTCCCAAGAAATGGCCATCCAGCCTTATGGACACGAGCAGGTTCATGGTGAAATAGGGCTATAGAATCTTAGCATTGGAAGGGACCCCCAAAAGTCACTCAGTCCAATCCCTTTTAATACAGGGAAGACAACATTCGAACCCTCCCAGCAGATGGCCATCCAGTCTCTACTTCGAAACCCCCAAGAAAGGAGACTGTCATGTCCCCTCTGAGTCTTCTCTCCTCTCAAATGACTCTGTGTTTAACTCAGATCTTCTCCTTGGGCTACTGCCCCACCGGGGAATGGCTGGCGGTCGGGATGGAGAGCAGCAACGTGGAAATCCTTCACGTCACCAAATCGGAGAAGTACCAGCTGCACCTCCACGAGAGCTGCGTCCTCTCCCTCAAGTTTGCCACCTGCGGTAGGTCTCTTTTTCCATTGATTCCAGTGCCGCACTCCTCTGCTCCGGGTTTTGGAAAAATTCTTTTCTCCCCGGATCCTTGTCACCCTTTTTTCTCCCTTCTGTTGCAGGCAAATGGTTTATAAGCACTGGCAAAGACAACTTACTTAATGCATGGAGGACACCCTACGGAGCAAGCATCTTTCAGGTAAAGGGATGTCACTTAAAGTGGCATCAAATTGAATTCATTCCACACTGGAAATAATAATAATAATAATAATAATAATAATAATAATAATAATAGCCATAAAAGGAAATAATAATAATAATAATAATAATAACTGTAAAAGAATAATAATAATAATAATAATAATAGCCGTAAAAGGAAATAATAATAATAGCTGTAAAAGGAAATAATAGTAATAATAATAACTGTAAAAGAATAATAATAATAATAATAATAATAATAATAGCCGTAAAAGGAAATAATAATAATAATAATAATAATAACTGTAAAAGAATAATAATAATAGCCGTAAAAGGAAATAATAGTAATAATAATAACTGTAAAATAATAATAATAATAATAGCCGTAAAAGGAAATAATAATAATAGCTGTAAAAGGAAATAATAGTAATAATAATAACTGCAAAAGAATAATAATAATAATAATAATAATAATAGCCGTAAAAAGTAAATAATAGCCATAAAAGTAAATAATATTATTAATAATAGCCGTAAAAGGAAATAATAGTAATAATAATAACCGTAAAAGGAATAATAATAATAATAATAGCCGCAAAAATGAAATAATGATAATAATAATAGCTGTAAAAACAAATCAGAACACCACACATTTCACCCGAGGCGTTTTGAGTCCTTCCCATAATGGAATATGCTACTTGGTAGTCTGGTAGAGTCTTCTTCTCTGAAACAGAGACTGAATGGCCATCTGTCAGGAGGGCTTCAATTGTGTCTCGCCAAAGGAGGCTGGACTAAATGGCCCTTGGGGAGTCTTTCAACTCTAGGATTCTATGATTTATAGTTTTGTTCCTCCGCAAATCTTCTATCGCTTATGAGGCTGCATGGCCATCTGTCGGGAGGGTTTTGATGGTGTCCTCTGTGGCAAAAGGGGGTGAGATTGGATGGCCTTTGGGGTTCTTTTCCAACTTTAGAATTGGGTGAGCCTATAGCCCTATTTCTCCATGAGCCTACTAATGTCTGTGAGGCTGGGTGGCTATCTGTCGGGAGGGCTTCGATGGTGTCATCTCTGGCAGAAGGGTTGCACTGGGTGGGCCTTGGGGTCTCTTATGAATCTATGAATTCTTATGACATCCTTCCAAGTGTTTGATATTATTCACCCTTTTTTTCTGGCCCGCTTTTGCAGTCCAAAGAGTCGTCTTCGGTGCTCAGCTGTGACATCTCGGGCAACGACAAATTCATCGTGACGGGATCAGGAGACAAGAAAGCCACCATTTACGAACTGGTTTATTGAGGGAGGACCAGTTTGGCCCCTCCGCTTCCATGGGGAAGACTCACCAACGTGAATTCAGCTTCGAATTCAATATGGACTAGAAACTTTACAAATCAGATCCTCATGAAAGAGGATTTCTAAGCTCGACACAACCACAGTCTTGTAATACAGTCCTGGACCCACTGTCCAAACACACAGTTTTTAGAGTCTTTATTTGTCTATTGCCTCTTCTTCTTCTCATTCTTCATCATCACGGTAAATGAAATAAAAGCATTTTCAATCCTTCCGGAGGCATTGATGGCATGTTCATTCGTGTAGCCGATGTGTATTGTTGTTGTTTGCGACTTTCCCAATTTATAGTGAACAGAGTGGGGCTAACTTCCTGGATTCAGACACAAGTCTCCTATTGATGCAGTCAATAATAATAATAATAATAATAATAATAATAATAATAATAAGGTGGTCCCAGTGGTCATTGGCGCACTGGGTGCCATGCCAAAAGATCTCAGCCAGCATTTGGTAACAATAAACATCGACAAAATCACGATGTGTCAACTGCAAAAGGCCACCTTACTTGGATCTGTGCGCATCATTCGAAAATAAATCACAGTCCTAGATGCTTGGGAAGTGTTCGAATTGTGATTTTTGTGATACTAAATCCAGCATATAGATCTCGTTTACCCTGACATACTGTGCTTTTGTGTCAATAATTATAATAATGATAATAATAATTGTGTGGTTATCTGGCATTGTATATTTCTGCCGCTTCTGTGATGGTTCATTTCTATTTTGATTCTGTAGCCCACTTGTCGATGGATGTCCAGAATAAGCAGCATCCACCGCGGTCCTTTTTATCCTGGGCGTCAACCGAGCCAGTATAGATTTCGTTTTGGTTTGCTTCTCCATAGTGCTAATGGGTTAGGTGATCTTGGTTCCACTCCTCAGCTGAGACCGCTCCGGCTTGGTTGGACCTGCTGGTAGTACCGCCAGCACAGCTCTCAGCATCCTTGGAGCAGTTAAGCCCCCCACCACGACAAGGTGACAAGTCAAACAAGCAGCTGAAGAAGAAAAACACGCCCTGGCAGAATATGTCAAGGAAAGCCAAGAAACTGCTTTAATTGAAGTCAATAATCGGAAACTTCTCAAAGCACAGCAGACAAAGAGTCAGTACAAGAAAACGGCACTCCAAACCAAAGCTGACAGCTGGCACAACAAAGCAGTTCCTTGAGAAGATTGGAGGAAAAATTGACAAGGAGAAGACCTGGTTATGGTTCATGAATGGAACTCTGAAGAAGGAGACAGAAGGCCTGATTCTTGCAGCCCAGGAGCAAGCCATCAGAACCAATGCCATTAAGGATTGAAAAATCAGTGGATGACCCAAAATGCAGACTGTGCAAGGAAGCTGATGAAACCATGGAGCATCTCCTGAGCTGTTGCAAGAAAATCACACAGACAGCCAGAGGCGGCCCTAGGTAATTTTCAACGGTAAGCAAACAGTATTTTGCCCCCCCCCCCAACCAATCACTGATATATATTTTCTGTTCGTCGTGGGAGTTCTGTGAGCCATATTTGGTTCAATTCCATCATTGGTGGAGTTCAGAATGCTCTTTGATTGTAGGTGAACTATACATCCCAGTAACTACAACTTGCTCTGCATTTGCTCCCTTGCCTGGCCCGCTTTGGGTCCGGAGGAGTGCCTGAAGACCCTGGCATGTGCACCAAAAGTCACCTCTTCTCCTGACTTTCTCCTCAGCCATTGGGACCGAGAGAGAGAGAGAGAGACAGAGGTGGAGATGCCCACCTTTCCTGAAGGTAGGCGCAAAAACAAAGGAGCGGAGGTGGGAGGTACCTCCAGCCGGAGGGGCTCTCTCTCTCTCTCTTGGTCCCAATGGCTGAAGAGAAAGTCAGGAGAAGAGGCGACTTTTGGTGTGCACGCTGGGGTCTTCAGACACGCCTCTGGACCCGAAGCGGGCCAGGGGCGGCAGCTCCGCCCCTTGGCCCACCCGCGGATTGGGGAGAGGAGAGGAGGCGGGTGGAGCGCTGGGGGATTGGGAAAGGGAGCCGGTCATGGGGAAGGGATCGAACGCGGAGAATGATTGAGCGCACCGGCTCTGCTCGTGCACCCGGTGGCCGGGTGGAGCAGGAATGAGAGGGGCTAGGTGAGGCTCAAGGGCCCAGCCCCTTTGGGAAGAGGATCGCCTGGCAGCGAGGCAAGAAAGCAGAGGCTCCCCCCGGACTGCTAGGGCTGTTGTGAGCTGAGGGGGCGCTCCTCAAGTGGCAGTCGAGGGGCATTTACAGAGGCGCCTCGGCGCCCCTGGCAAAAAAAGTGTTCTGCGACCGCTTACTTCGCGTAATGGACGAGCCGCCCCTGCATGTATAAATATGTGAGAGGAAGCCACAGGGTGGAGGGAGCAAGCTTGTTTTCTGCTTCCCTGGAGACTAGGACGTGGAACAATGGCTTCAAACTACAAGAAAGGAGATTCCATCTGAACATGAGGAAGAACTTCCTGACTGTGAGAGCCGTTCAGCAGTGGAACTCTCTGCCCCGGAGTGTGGTGGAGGCTCCTTCTTTGGAAGCTTTTTTATATATATATATATTTATTGTGAATTTTTAAGTATATAAAAAGTGGTGGAACAATTGGGTTGGGATAGGAAAGTGCAGAAGAAAGAAAAGATAGGGAGGCCCGTAGAGTAGGGCTTCCCTACAAACAAACAAACAAAAATGGGGAAAGGAAGGGGGGGGGATATACCTCACTCTCTCACCCTCACACACACTCATTCGCTCGACACATTCACGAGAAGGGGATTCTGTCCGTTTTGTAAGGCACTTCCAAGTTGTCCAGGGGTGGATCATATTCTTCACCTTCTTGAGACTATTGTCTTTTCTTCTTGTGGAGAGAATGAAGTCCGATTATTATTTAAGTTTTGCCTTATTTTATTAAGCCAACAATTTTCTTTTCTTCGCCGGGAAGTTTGTCTAATAGTATTATCGTTGATATTGTTATTATTCTTATTAGTATTTTACGTTTTTATTTATTTTTTATTTTATTATTAATATTATTAACCTCCTCTAAGTATTGGAGGAAGTTACTCCAGTTTGTTGTTTTAGTCGTATTACTCTTTTGGGATATTCTTTGAGTGTAGCTACATACATTAAAGAAAGTTTAATATCCAGTCTAGCCTTTAAAGATGACGATGGGAGAATACTAGGAGTTTTGGTTAATAAATTTTGGTCTTAAAATTTTAATCTGCAATATATATGCGCCCAATGGGGGCAAAGGAAAATTTATCCAGAAATTAAAAGGGTATATCTTTGGAAGCTTTTAAACAGAGGCTGGATGGCCATCTGTCAGGGGTGATTTGAATGCAATATTCCTGCTTCTTGGCAGGGGGTTGGACTGGATGGCCCATGAGGTCTCTTCCAACTCTTTGATTCTATGATTCTTTGGTATTGCCTCAGCTTTTGGGGAAAGCTTTTGGCTCTTTGGGACTTTGGTTTTGATCTTGGTTTGAGCCTGAGCTTTCTGAGCCTGAGTTTCCTCAGGACAAGGAGGATGATGGGTTACAGATTTCTGAACATGTGCCTTTCCAGAATAGGAAACTCCAGCATTATGTCCCAGAAGCACTTTATTAGAGTTTTAAGAGTCTCTGCACATTGCACTTACCCTGAAATCCGACATCCCACCTGTCACACGCAGCACTTTTTAATCTGTACCCATTACTTGGCCCGGCCCTAGTTTTATTGTGCTATGGTGTATTATTTTGTTGTTTTATTGTTTTGCTTTAATGTTTTTGATTTTGCTTTTGGTTGTATTTGCTATGCTACTGTTGTTGAGGCCTTGGCCTTTGTAAGCCGCATCGAGTCCTTTGGGAGATGCTCGCGGGGTACAAATAAAGATAATAATAATAATAATAATAATAATAATAATAATACTTTATCCCAGATTAATTCTTTCCCTATTATGTCTTCCATTACCGTCCTTATTTTACTATAATAGTTCTGAATTTTGATACAATCCCACCACATGTGGGAGAATGAGCCGATCCCCCCACAGTTGTGCCAACATTTGTTTGAGACATTTCCCATAATGTGTGCTAATTGGGTGGGAGTTTTATTCCATTTGGAGATGATTTTCCTTTGGGTTTCTTGGATCCTCAAATGTTTAATTTTAGTAATATTGTCAGTCCAAGACCCAATTAATTTCTCATTGAAGCTTTCCAATTTTCTACAAGGGTTGTTTTTGTTTTGTAAGTCATATAGTAGCCCAATAATCCCTTTGTCTATTTCTACTTTCCTTTTTTAATTATTCTGTCAAGTGGGCTTTCTGCTTCTTCTCTTCTTTTCATGGCTTGAGCTTTGCTGGACAGGTCTAGCCACGCTATCCAGTTTCCATGACCACATTTGTCTTTTATCTTACCCCACTTTATTATTTCTCCATTGGGTTCCATGAGGTCCCCTATCCTTTTGATTCCAATATCCTTAAGTGCCCTCATTAGGTCCCTGAATGTCTTGTCCTTATTTTACAAGGTTTCCCATGGGAAAGGGTTGCTTTTTTTCTAATTTATTTTGCCATTTTCCCCAAATTAACAATGTTGATAAACAGGGGCCGACTTTTAAGTTCTTTCAGTCTTTTCTGTCTATTCTCTCTCCCATTTACGTTCCCCTTTGCCAACTGTTTGCTTCCTTTTCTATTTGCACCCATCTTTTCAACCCTTCCAATTCAAATTCTAATAATCTTGCCAACTGACTTGCCTCATAATATATTCCCATTGGGAACTTTGTCTTGCTGCCATGGATTCTTGTTTGACCAATGCTATTGGATTATACTTAGCTGAGAAGAGAAGGCTGAGAGGAGATATGATAGCCATGTATACAGAGGCGGCCCTAGGTAATTTTCAACGGTAAGCAAACAGTATTTTGCGCCCCCCCCCCCAACCAATCATTGATATATATTTTCTGTTTGTCGTGGGAGTTCTGTGTGCCATTTTTGGTTCAATTCCATCATTGGTGGAGTTCAGAATGCTCTTTGATTGTAGGTGAACTATACATCCCAGTAACTACACTTGCCGCACTTGCTCCCTTGCCTGGCCCGCTTTGGGTCCGGAGGCGTGCCTGAAGACCCCGGCATGTGCACCAAAAGTCACCTCTTCTCCTGACTTTCTCCTCAGCCATTGGGACCAAGAGAGAGAGAGAGAGAGAGAGAGAGGTGGAGATGCCCACCTTTCCTGAAGGTAGGCGCAAAAACAAAGGAGGGAGCGGAGGTGGGAGATACCTCCAGCCGGAGGTGCTCTCTCTCTCTCTCTCTCTTGGTCCCAATGGCTGAAGAGAAAGTCAGGAGAAGAGGCGACTTTTGGTGCGCACACTGGGGTCTTCAGACACGCCTCCGGACCCGAAGCGGGCCAGGCGCGGCGGTTCCGCCCCTTGGCCCACCCGCGGATTGGGGAGAGGAGAGGAGGCGGGTGGAGCGCCGGGGGATCGGGAAAGGGAGCCGGTCATGGGGAAGGGATCGAACGCGGAGAACGATTGAGCGCCTTCTCTGCTCGCGCACCCGGTGACCGGGTGGAGCAGGAAAGAGAGGGGCTAGGCGAGGCTCAAGGGCCCGGCCCCTTTGGGAAGAGGATCGCCCGGCAGCGAAGGCAAGAAAGCCGAGGCTCCCCCCGGACTGCTAGGGCTGTTGTGAGCTGAGGGGGCGCTCCTCAAGTGGCAGTCGAGGGGCATTTACAGAGGCGCCTCTGCGCCCCTGGCAAAAAAGTGTTCTGCGACCGCTTACTTCGCGTAATGGACAAGCCGCCCCTGCAGACAGCCAACAAACAAAGGCACAACTCTGTGGCCCAGATGATTCACTGGAACTTATATCACTAGTACCACCTGCCAGCAGTAAAGAACTGGTGGGATCATAAACCCGCAAAGGTCGTGGAAAATGAACATGCAAAAATACTGTGGGACTTTCGAATTCAGACTGACAAAGTTTTGGAACACAATACACCACATATCACGATTGTGGAAAAGAAAAAAGTCTGGATTATTGATGTCGCCATACCAGGTGACAGCCGCATTGAGGAAAAACAACAGGAAAAGCTCAGCTGCTATCAAGACCTCAAAATTGAACTGCAAAGGCTCTGGCATAAATCAGTACAGGTGGTCCCAGTGGTAATAGGCACATTGGGTGTCGTGCCAAAAGATCTCAGCCGGCATTTGGAAATAAACATCGACAAAATCACGATCTGTCAACTGCAAAAGGCCACCTTACTTGGATCTGCACGCATCATTCGAAAATACATCACACAGTCCTAGACGCTTGGGAAGTGTTCAACTTGTGATTTTGTGATAGGAAATCCAGCATATAGATCTCATTTGCTGTGACATACTGTGCTTTTGTGTCAATAATAATAATAATAATAATAATAATAATAATAATAGCAGCATTGGCCCTTTTCACCGCTGCATCACTCTCTTGACTCGTGTTCAGCTTGTGGTCTAATAGGACTCCGAGATCCCTTTTACATAGAATTATGACCTCTCGATTAGACACTATAGAGAGTCCTGTTGACATAGCCTAGAATTGCATTGGCCTTTTTTGCTGTAGCATCACAAGATTGGCTCATGTTCAGCTTGTGGTATGCTTAGACTCCCCAATCAGTTGCCCTCAATCAGGGGTTCTCAAACTGCTCTGCCCTTAGCATTTAGGTAGTGTATTACAGTGTAAACTTTGCACTTGGAGGGAAATGGAATGAGGATGCTCATCTTTAACCTTCACCACAATGCCAGTTGATGAGCTACTGACGACTGGCACTGCTCGTTTGCTTCCCACTACACGACAGCGATACCAACTTTCCCTGAGAAGATTCCCCGGGAGAGCTACTTGTAACTTTACTTTCCAGATAACCCTCGTAATATATAAACATGTCTTGGAGCCCCTTGAGAAACTTATGCTTCCAGCTGAAAAAGTTTGAGAACCCCTGCCCTAAATGATGGGTTTCTGTGTGCAAGGATTGATGCCACACCGGTCAGGATTGGTGCCCCATCCGGACACTCCCTGTATGTTTTTATTTAAAGGATTACAAAAAATAAAACCAAAGACACATGAGAAACTGCTCCGAGGGGCTTCAGGTTTTGCACACGCACACACACCACGCCAAAGAGACACAGCCGCTGCTCCCTTTGCCCCAGAAAAAAAAAAAAACAGTGGAGCAGCCAGAGTCCTTTTAATTCCCCCCTTGGTTTGCAAAATCGGGGGCTCGACGCCTTTGATCCCCTTTTGCAATGGTTTCCATTTGGGAGGATTCTTTGGCTGCACAGCGGGGAAGTGTCCAGTCCCAGGTTTGAACTCAGGTGGCCGTTCAGTACATGACCTCATAGACAGAGGCCTTCTTGTCCCCAGAGCCGGTGACGATGAACTGGTCATCCGTGGAAACGTCGCAACTGAGGACGGAGGAGGACTCCTTCGACTGGGGAGAAAGGAAAGAGAAGGGCAAGGAGGCAACGGGTTTGCAGGAATCAGGCAACAGCATTGTCTTGGGGGCAACAAAACCCCACAAAAATGCTTCTGGATCCCCAAATGCCTTCTAAAAGGGGGGTCCAGGATGTCAGTGTGTAAGTTAGGTTAAAAACCCATGAAGTAGTTAAACTCCTGGGCAGATCAGAGAGGAGACGAGGCTACATGCCACTACTGATAAGAAACAATATATATGTCAACTTTACTCTGACATGTAACAAGTAAGTTCAATTCAACTGTAAATAGTTGTAAATAAATGTAAACAAAGATAAAAGCCGCTCAGAGCAAAAGCTTTTGAAGTCAGTTAACTGGATAAGCATCAGCACGTTGGCCAGCTAATTAACCTCACCCTGGTTATGGGCCCAGGACTCCCAGTTAATCCATGGGGATTGATGTATGTATATGTGCATGTGTGTGTGTATTTGTGCTTATAATATATAGGAGTCCTTGGTGGCATAGCAGGTTAAACCGCTGAGCTGCTGAACTTGGTGATTGAAAGGTCAGCAGCTCAAATTCGGGGAGCGGGGTGAGCTCCTGCTGTTAGTCCCAGTTTCTGCCAACCTAGCAGTTCGAAACATGCAAATGTGAGTAGATCAATAGGTACCGCTTCGGCCAGCCACATGACCGAGGAGGCGTCTACAGACAACGCTGGCTTTTCAGCTTAGAAATGGAGATGAGCACCCTCCCCCCAAAGTCAGACATGACTAGACTTAAGCACTCTATTGATCAATCATTCAATATTTTATATGTGTGTGTGTGTGTGTGTGCATACACAAACACATATACACACATATACATGAATACATATACACACACACACATACATACAGAAGATTGCCAATGAACCATCAGCAACGGGTGTATGTGTGTGCATGTGTGCAATGGGGTGTGTGTGTGTATGTATGCATATATATATATATATACACACACACAAACACACACACACTCACACACAAACATACATTGTATGGTTTCTGTCCAGCAACTTAATGTTTGCCTTACATGTTGGAAACCGCCCTAAAGTTTTATTATTATTACATACAATAGACTCTCAGTTAATTAGCACCCATGGGATTGATATCTATCTATCTATCTATCTATCTATCTAACTATACATACACACACATATACATAAACACGAATACATACATATTACATATATACAATAGACTCCCAGTTAACTGGCACCCATGGGATTGAAATCTATTTACTATCTATTTATACACACACACACACACACATATATCCCATCAACGCAGTCCTTACCTGGAAGATACTGGCTCCGTAGGGCGTCCTCCAGGCATTCAGCAAATTGTCCTTCCCGGTGCTTACAAACCATTTCCCTGCAAAAGAGACCAAAGCGATCATGGCCGTTGGGGACCTTCAACCACTTTCCAAATACTGAAAGGAGGGAGACTTCTCATGGGGATTCATAGCCCCCAGATAATTGGATGCAACCTAGGATTGCATTGACCTTTTTCGCCACCACATCACACTCTTGGCTCATGTTGGAGTAAAGCAGAATTTTTGGAATGGAGGAGCCCAGCCTTACCGCAGGAGGCAAATTTGAGAGAGAGGACGCAGCTCTCGTGGAGGTGAAGCTGGTACTTCTCCGGCTTGGAGACATGCAGAATCTCCACATTGCTGCTCTCCATCCCGACTGCCAGCCACTCACCGGCGGGGCAATAGCCCAGAGAGAAGATCTGAAGAATGAGCGGGAGGAGAAACAAATTAAAATAATAATAATAATAATAATAATAATAATAATCTATATAAATAAAAATGTAATGTTCATTTGTGGGATTAATAGAACTCAAAAACCACTGGACGAATTGACACCAAATTGGGACACAAGACAACAACCCAATGTATGTCCTTCACTAAAAAAATAAATAAATAAATTTTGTCATTTGGGAGTTGTAGTTGCTGGGATTTATAGCTCACCTACAATCAAAGAACATTCTGAACCCCGCCAATGATGGAATTGAACCAAACTTGGCACACAGTTCTCCCATGACCAACAGAAAATACTGGAAGGGTTTGGTGGGCAGTGTCCTTTGGTTTTGGAGTTGTAGTTCACCTACATCCAGAGATCACTGTGGACTCAAACAATGATGGATCTGGACCAAACTCTACAAGCATACTCAATATGCCCAAATGTGAACACTGGTGGAGTTTGGGGAAAATAGAATCTTGACATTTGGGAGTTGTAGTTGCTGGGATTTATAGTTCACCTACAATCACAGAGCATTCTGAACCCCACCAATGATAGAATTGGGCCAAACACAGAACCCCCATGTGGGCCACAGCAACGCGTGGCAGGGGACGGCTAGTAATAATAATAATAATCCACTCTTATCTCCCCGATAGGGCGGATTACAAAATACATATATTGCAAACATTCCATGCCATTATACAATTAAGAACAAAGACAATACACAGACAGAGGCAAAGGCTTCCCCTTTTCCATCTCCGGCATCTGGAGGCTGTGCTCAACTCTGGCCATGAGGAGGTGCTCTGGTTCCATTTTCCATGCTGAGGAGCCTGTCGTTCATGGACACCTTCCAGATCGAATTGCTAGCATGTCTGCATTGGTGCCTTTTACCTCCCTGCCAAAGCGGTACCTATTGATCTACTCACATTATTGTTTTCAGACTGCTAGCTAGGCAGAAGCTAGAGCTAACAGTGGAGCTCACCCTGTTCCGCAGCTAGAACTGCCAACCTTCCGGTCAGCAAAACTTCCTCCATCTGGCAGTTTAACCCACTGTGCTATCGCAGCCCCAATCGGTCTCATATCTCCTCTCATACTTAATATTTATTGATTTATTTATAGTATTTCTATACCGCTTTTCTCACCCGTAGGGGGACTCAAAGCGGTTTACACATAACTGACAAAACTTCAATACCATACATTGGACACTGACACGATGCCAATCCATAACAACCACAATAATAAAACTATAATTAAGCATAAGACAGTACATAAGCAATCATTAAAACAATAAATAATAAAAACAGTCTCGCCAGTCGTATTGTTATTCTAGTCCATGTCCTTTAAACTCTACAAACATCTATTAACCGAAGGCCTGGTCCAAAAGCCATGATTTTAATTTCTTTCTAAAAGCCATGAGGGAGGGAGCAGATCTTACCTCATTTGGGAGTGTGTTCCATAGGCGAGGGGTCACCGCCAAGAAGGCCCTGTCTCTGGTCCCCGCCAGACGCATTTGCGCAATTGACGGGAGTGAGAGCAGGGTTTCCCCGGATGATCTTAGATTACAAATATCCAACTTATTCAATCTTTAAGGACAGTCCTATCGAGCACAGATGCTACTTGAGATGCCTAGTGGGTGACCAAACTCTCCCTCGGCTCTGACCTGAGAGGTGAAGTCATGTTGCTGAAGCTGGCGCCCCTCCCGCAGATCCCAACACCGAACTGTATTGTCCAAACCACCGGTCCAAAGTTTGGTGCCATCATTAGAGATATCGATACAACTGGCCCCATCCGTGTGGCCTTGGAACTGCCTGCGGAACAATTCAGAGGGGAAAACCATAGATAAAATGGCAAAGAAAGAGGACGATCCGAGTGAGAGTGGGCCATTTCTGGAGATCCAGGGACTACCTGATTCTGCCTTATTAATTTTGGGGACTCAGGTTTGTATCTCATGATGTCTATTCAGAAATCCCAGTCATAATGGTTCAATCATGGTGCCTTGGGATTTCCACAGAGGAACCCGCAAGGCTTACCTGACCAGAGTCTGGTTCTGGAGGTCCCAGACCACGATGTTGCCGTCACTGCAGCAGGAGAAGCAGACCTTTGCGTCTGGGCTGATGGCCAAAGCGTAGCAAGCCGGGGCCGAAGAGGTCAGCTCGGCCTTGATCCGGGGGGTGGGGGCCGCCAGGTCCCAGATGGAAAGGGTGCTGGCCTCCCCTCCCACTATCAGGCTGCGACCGTCCGGAAGGAGCTTGCAGGACCGGATGTAGTTATCCCGATTCTAAGGACGGAAGAAGAAGGAGAACTTTGTTCACTAAAAGAGCTTGCTCCGCCAATGTTTAATAACAAACGATCAGCCACGGCCAGAAGGGACAGAAAGTTTCATCTATGCTGATGATCATGCCATCACCACTCAAGAAGGGAGATTTGAAATGGTTGAACACAAGTTCTCTGAATCTTTAACTACTTTTACTACTCTTACTGCCTATTACAGGGAAAACCAGCTGATTCCTAATCCATCTAAAATGCAGACATGTCTGTTTCACCTTAAGAACAGACAAGCATCTTGAGCTCTAAGGATTACCTGGATTGCAGCACATCAAAATACCTGGGAGTCACTCTGGACCGTGCTCTGGCTTACAAGAAGCACTGCTTGAATATCAAAGCAAAAAGTGGGTGCTAGAAATAATATCATACAAAAGCTGACTGGCACAACCTGGGGATCACAACCAGACCCAGTGAAGACATCTGCCCTTGCGCTTGGCTACTCTGCTGCTGAGTATGCATGCCCAGTGTGGAACACATCTCAACACATTAAAACGGTGGATGTGGCTCTTAATGAGACATGATGCATTATCAAAGGATGTCTACGCCTGACACCTCTGGAAAAATTATACTCTTTATACTGGCATCCATCCGGAAGTAGCAGCCAGTAATAAAAGGACCAAAACAATGACATCTCTAGCCCATCCTCTGTTCAGATATCAGCCAGCAAGCCAACGCTTTAAATCAAGAAAGAGCTTCCTAAGACCTACAGAGATACTGACAAGAACACTTCAGCAAGCAAGAGTCCAAAAGTGGCAGGCTAAAACCCGGAACCTCAATCAGTGGCTGAGACTGGAGGAGAAACTCCCTCCTGGGCACACAGAAGGCTGGGTGACTTGGAAGGCAATGAACAGGCTACTATTTGGCACCATGAGGTGCAGGGCCAACCTTAAGAAATGGGGTTACAAAGTGGAGTCCGTGACATGTGAGTGCGGAGAAGAACCAACCACAGACCACCTACTGCAATGCAGCCTGAGCCCTGCCACATGCACAATGGAGGACCTTCTCACAGCAACACCAGATACCAGCTTCTGGCCAAAGGACATTTAGTATCATGCCAAGTTTTTAACTTTGTGGTTTTTCTATACATTATAACTGCACCCTCAATTCGCTTCTGACACAATAAATAAATAAATAAATAAATACTAAAAGGCCTGTGAAATCGAGGAACAAATCGCCTCTGAGGGTGGAAGGTTCTCAAGCCACTTTAAACACCTTCGCAGAAGCATACGAGAAACTTGGCCTGTCACTGAACATCGAGAAAACCAAAGTGCTCTTCCAGGAGTCACCAACCAACCCCTCTCCAATGCCAGAGATACAGCTTAATGGTGTAACATTAGAAAATGTTGACCATTTCCTCTACCTTGGCAGCCACCTCTCCACCAAAGTCAACATCGATACTGAAATACAAAACCACCTGAGCTCTGCGAGCGCAGCATTTTTACAAATGAAGCAGAGAGTGTTTGAGGACCGGGACATCCGTAGGGATACCAAGGTGCTTGTTTATAAAGCTGTTGTTCTCCCAACCCTGCTATACGCCTGCAAAATGTGGACTGTCTACAGACGTCACATGCAACTCCTGAAACAATTCCATCAGCACTGCCTCCGGAAAATCCTGCAAATCTCTTGGGAAGACAAGCGGACAAATGTCAGTGTGCTGAAAGAAGCAAAGACCACCAGCACTGAAGCACCTACAATCAAAGAGCATTCTGAAATCCACCAATGATGGAATTGAACCAAATGTGGTACACAGGACTCCCATGACCAACAGAAAACACTAGAAGGGTTTGGGGGGCATTAACCTTGAGTTTTGGAGTTGTAGTTCACCTACATCCAGAGAGCACTGTGGACTGAAACAATGATGGATCTGGACCAAACTTGGCACAAATATTCCATATGCCCAAATATGAACACAGATGGAGTTTGTGGGAAATAGACCTTGACATTTGGGAGTTGTAGTTGCTGGGATTTATAGTTCACCTACAATCAAAGAGCATTCTGAACCCCACCAACGACAGAATTGGGTCAGACTTCCCACACAGAACCCCCATGACCAACAGAAAATACTTAAGGCCATCCAGTCCAACTTCACCAGGACAAGAATACGTAATTAAAACCCTCCTGACAAAGAGTCATCCAGCCATAGTTATAGTTAGATACATATGATTCATACACACACATAATATCATAGATTTGAAAGGGACCCCTAAAGGAGGACAATTATATGTTGCATGTTCCAGAGTAGGCAAACCAGACACTCTCCACATCAACACTGACAAAGAAACAACAAGAAATGCTGTTTACCCACAAGCATAAAGAAATTACATATATTACAAACCAACACTTTCTAATTACTTTATTTTCCAGATCACCAGACTGGGCCACAGCAATGCGTGGCAGGGGACAGCTAATTGTAAATAAATCTTTTGTAATGTTTTAAAACCGAACTCTGCACATTTGCCTCCTAAGCTTTGAATTCTTTACAGCCACATCACACAGCACTTCATGCTTGGCTAGCTGTGAACGAAATGTTCAACTTTTAGTATCCTGTTTGATTTTTGGATGCTCTGCTTTAATTTTAGGGTAGTTTACCCTTACAATATTAATGCTTGTTTCACTTTTGAGAGTTGTAGTCCAAGAACATCCAGTGGGTCACAGGAATCCCACCCTCCTCAACAACAAGGTATGGGAAATAATAACAACAACAACCTGATTCAGCTTTTGAGAGGAATGAATGCAAGCATTGGAATGTTAAAAAGACAGAAGACTGCCACCATCCTCAACACCAAAGAATGTGCAAAGAGGAACAGTGGTGCCGATCTGCTTACCAAGCAGTCCAGTTGTGCCACTGGGGTCTTGGTGCCCGGCTGCCCCACATCCCAGACCTTCACGCAGCCCTTCCCGCCCGTATAGACGTGCTGCGTGGAGTTGCTGATGGTGACGGCGCAGACCACTTCCCCGTGGCCAAGCGTGTGGAGCTGGCGAGCATGGCGGGGGATGCCTGAGCCGATCAGAGCATCTGGAGGGAAGGGCACCGGCTGCATTTGCCCGTCGGCACTCACGTGGAAGGAGTAGGCCCTGCGTGAGACAGGGAGGGAGCCGGGCATTGTGAAAGCGTAGGAGCAACAGACAGCTGGGGTCAGAAATGGTGGTGGAGCAGTTATTTCCCACCACCCTGACTCCCATCACCCTCCTGCAGGAATATGCCACCTTGAAGGGCTTGAGGCCCAGGACCAGCACCTCAATGCCAAGGGCCGGGGAGTGACATCAATTGTGAGACTGGAACCAAGACCTCCGCCTCTAGGGCTGAATGCCAAGAGGGAGAACAAGACTGAGGCCTCGATGACAAGACGGGACGAGGATTAGGGCCCCAATATCAAAGGGAGGGAGTTGGGCAACACCTTAGCTGAAGACCTAGTGTGTCTCCAAAGAAGTCAAATCAGAGGATAGAAGAACTAAGACACAGTTGGAGACTGAGAGTGTCTCCAAACAACAGGCTACTATAGCAGGCTATTGTTGTCAGAACTGTAGATTGCTCCAAGAACGCACAATTTATTGACTAAGCATTCAAAGATTTGGGGAAAATACAACTATTTAGTTTAGGGGATACTTGCCATTATACTTTTTTGCCTTTTATCCTCCATTTTTTGCCTTTTATCCTCCTTTAGATATAAAGTCTAAGCTTTATATATCTGTTTATATTCTTATTTACATGAAAACGAGATTCCTTCTCTGCAGCTACAACTCAACTTCTTATTGCGTCTCTGGCAAACCGTTGGTTCCAGCTGGCCATTCTCTAACTCTACTCTAATTCCCATCTGCTCTAAGACAACAAGAGCATAGCCATATGAAATGTCTAGTAGTTACAATGAAGAGTATCAATATCGTATTGGCTGCATTTGCCTGTTGGCACTCACGTGGAAGGAGTAGGCCCTGGCTGAGACAGGTAGGGAAGGCGCAAGAACATTTATTTATTTAAAAATATATATTACGCCCTTCTCACTCTGACGGGGACTCAGGGCGGAGCACAGCATATACACGGCAAACATTCAATGCCGGGACACAAATTCACATACAATACATAAACATTAAAAAACATGTATCAAAACATTAAAATACACCATTTAAAACCGTCCTAGTCATCCACGTCAAATCGAATTGGCCTGGTCGCTTTATTGTTCTGTCCCGAAAGCTTGGTCCCACAGCCAAGTTTTTACCATCCTTCTAAAGGACAGGAGGTAGGGGGCCGACCTGATCTCACCAGGAAGGGAGTTCCATAACCGGGGAGCAATCACCGAAAAGGCCCTGTCTCTCATCCCCATTCCTGTCTCTCATCCCCACCATTGTGCCTGTGACAATGGTGGGACAGAAAGCAGGGCCTTCCCAGGGTGATGGGAAACACTGGACAGAGGTCTTGGTCCTAGAGTGGGACAGGGGTCTTAACACTAAGGAGACTATAACTGGGGCACCAGGCACCAAGGGCTGTGCCATCCCTTTCCCCTGTTCTATTCATGCCCATTTGTCTCTCTGCTCCCAGCAAACTGCACCAGACCTGACCAGGCTGTACACAAAGGACTTCCAGAGGAGTAAACAAATGTCTATATGTAAATATGGACATATCAACTCACGGTTTCGCTGATGGCACCCCGGTCTGCATCCCGGCTGAGAGTGCTGGGACCCGCAGGTGAGAATGTGGATCATAGGCCACCTAGCCAAAGAAGGTTCATAGAAGGAGTCAAACCCTCATCCCACAAATAAGCCTCACTTGATGATCTTGACTTAAAAAGGACAGTACAGGTGACTCCAGTTCAGCATTGTCAGGACAGAACACTACTACAAGAATATAAAATGTATACGCCAGGCAAGGGCAAACTTCAGCCTGGTATAGGCAATATGACATATTGACGATCCACAAATGAACAGTAACAGCATGAACACATCATAATCCTAAACTTGGTAGTTTCTAAACATATTTATTTATTTATTTATTTACAGTATTTGTATACCGCTTTTCTCACCCCGAGGGGGACTCAAAGCGGTTTACACATAAGTAATGGCAAAAATTCAATGCCAGTACAAACAATTACAATTATACACTACAATTAGACATATATTAAATTAAAAAATACATCCATGAGCAATAAAACAATAATTAAAATAGTAAAACACTCTCGTCCATCAAATCGCAGTTCCAGTCATTGTCTTTCCGAAATGCTGCATACATTTACTTCTACTGCCCGAAGGCCTGGTCCCAAAACCATGATTTGAATTTTTTTCTAAAAGCCAGGAGGGAGGGAGCAGATCTTATCTTATTTGGGAGTGTGTTCCATAGGCGGGGGGCCACAGCCGAGAAGGCCCTGTCTCTCATCCCCACCAGGCGCATCTGTGCCGTTCACAGGAGTGAGAGCAGGGCCTCCCCGGATGATCTTAGATTATGAGGTGGGACGTAGGGGTGGATGCGTTCGGACAAGTAAGCTGGGCCAGAACCGTATAGGATCCTAATGAACCATCAAATGTAGAGGACTGACTGTAAACACTACGTAATAAACAAAATTAAATTCTGTTCCTGGTTTGAAAGTGTTATTTCTTGTTTAATTGTGCCGTACTTTCTTCAGTTTAACCCCTGGTGGCGCAGCAGGTTAAACTGCTGAGCTGAACTTGCTGACCGAAAGGTCGGCGGTTTGAATCCAGGGAACAGGGTGAGCTCCGCTGATAGCCCCAGCTTCTGCCAACCTAACAGTTCAAAATCATGCAAATGTAAGTAGATCAACATGTACTGCTTCTGCGGGAAGGTAACAGCGCTCCATGCAGCCAGGCCAGCTACATGACCTTGGAGGCATCTATTGACAATGCCGGCTCTTCAGCTTAGAAATGGAGGTGAGCACCACCCCTCAGAGTCAGACACAACTAGACTTACGGTCTGGGAAAACCTTTACCTTACTTCCTTTGAAATACATAGTTCTACTCCAGAAACTTTGTTTTTAACTCTGTTGATGGGTTGAGACTTGAGGTGATATTCATTGAAAAACTAGAGAAAAGGGTGCTGCAGTATTTGTGACCAAAACAAAGTTTTTGTAGTTTAATATTTTTTTCCAAGGCTTTCATTCGAGGACAATTACATCCTAGATAGCATGTGTTTCCTCCACCACAGATGTCCCAGTGTTTCTTACTCCCTCCATTGCTGTGGATTTGCATGACCCTGCCCGTTGACTCTTCTTTAACCCTTTCCTGTTCTTTTCTATGGCACACAGTAAACAAAGGAATTGATCAGCAACTGAACCTACTAGAAAGGTTTGGGGGCAATTCGCCAAGATTTATAGGAGTTGTAGGTCCTGGGATGTAGAGTTGACTTGCAATCTAAGAGCACTCTCGGCTCCACCAACGATGGGCCTGGAACTAACTTGGCACATAGAGCCCCCATGACCAAAAAAAATACTACAAATCTTCGAGGGAAATTCACCACCTTGATTTGGGGGAGTTGTAGTTCACCTACATCCAGAGCACTGTGAACCCAAACACTGATGGATCTGGACCAAACTTGGCACACAGACCCAATATGCTGAAATTTGATTACTGGAGGGGTTTAGGGGGAAGTGGCCTTTTCTGGGTGTTTCAGTCCACCCACATCCAGAGAAACCGTGACCTCCATCATTTTTTTTTTTTGTCGTGTCAGGAGTGACTTGAGAAACTGCAAGTCGCTTCTGGTGTGAGATAATTGGCCATCTGCAAGGACGTTGCCCAGGGGACGCCTGGATGATTTGATGTTTTTATCATCCTTGTGGGATGCTTCTGTCTTGTCCCCGCATGAGGAGCTGGAGCTGACAGAGGGAGCTCATCCGCCTCTCCCTGGATTTGAACCTGCGACCTGTCAGTCTTCAGTCCTGCCAGCACAGGGGTTTAACCCACTGTGCCACCGGAGGCTCCACCGATGATGGACCTGGACCAAACTTGGCAAGCAAAACCCCCATGACCAACTGAACATACTGGAGAGACTTGACAGGGCTAACCCACCATGATGGGGTTTTTAAAGGGATTGACTCACCATAGTGGGAGTTGTAGTTTACCCTACAGCCAGAAAGCACACTGAACCCCGCCCATGAGGTATCTAGAGCAAACATGCCAAACATAACAAACTTTAAAGACTGATATGAGTTTTTCGGGGTGAACCTGGCATGATGTGATTTGTAGTTCACCCACAACCTTATGCGTTTTGTACAATTAAATAACTGACTTTTTCAAATAACCCGGGCAACGCCGGGTATCCAAGCTAGTTTTTAAATAAAAAGATGAATACAAAGATATCTCTTTGGAAAAGGCTCACCAGAGGGGATCGCCCGTATCCCGTGGCCCCCACCACTGCTGCACCATTCAACTGGGGGCTCATGAGGTGCAGTCCGGTGTAAGAGCTCGCCCCGGGTATCTCTCCATTGGCGGAAGCATGGGCCACGCTGAAAGCCGCCTGGTAGGAGCTCTGAACGGTCAGTGGGTTTCGGAGGCTCAAGGCTGGAGGAAAGGAGGAGAGAAGAAAAGGCTTTGCTGTGGCCGTAACATAGAGAAGGGCAGAAGGGCTTCGATTGTGTGACTCTAAGTTTGCCCAGCTCCTCAACGTGACTGCCTTTCATATATTTAAACATGGCTACCGTGTCCCTCTCAGCCTTAATTGTGGATATAAACACACAACTCCAAGCCTCAGTTTCCCCTCTGGGTGCCCCATTACCAAGCGATTCCACCGACTGTTTCGTGATTCCCGGACGAAAGTGGGGCGTGCTGCTGTTGCTGGAGGAGGAAGAGGAGGAGGAGGAAGAGGACCCCGGCGCTGGACCTTCGCCTTGAGAAGTTGGAGTGCTGGATTTCAGTCCAGGAGTGACCGCTTTCTCAACCTGTAAAGGAAATGCTGCATTGTGATCTCAGAGACACTTTCAGCGTTGGGGCTCCGTCAGGAATTCATTGCAGGACTCATCCCTAATTTAAAGACAAACATTATATATATGTACACACACACACATACACAAACACACACAAGCTCATCTAAGATCATCTAGGGAGGCCCTGCTCTCACTTCCGTCAACATCGCAAATACGTCTGGCGGGGATGAGGAACAGGGCCTTCTTGGCCGTGGCCCCCCGCCTATGGAACGCACTCCCAAATGAGATAAGGTCGACCCCATCTCTTCTGGCCTTCAGGAAGAAATTAAAATCCTGATTTTGGGGCCAGGTTTTCGGACAACAGATATAAGGAACACTGTAGCTGGATATGGACTGGATTAATGTTACGGCTGAGGATATTGTGATATTGTTTTATGGTTTTAATTATGCCGTATTTACTGTTGTAATGTTTGCTATTTTGTATTTAACTGTGATTTTACTATTGTAATTCTTATGTAGCGGCATCATACCACTACTAAATGTAAGCTGTCCTGAGTCCCCCTTCGAGGGTAGAGAAGCGACGGGATAGAAATACCAGAAATAAATAAATAATACCTCCACAGTTATAGCTCCCACTACTCGGGAGACACCAAAAGCCCTCCCTCCAATGACACTGCAGGTTATAGAGAGTGCCATAAACATGTAGCCCAAGCCCTGCCAATGTCCTCCACAACCACCACACTGCCCATGACCCATGTGAAGACTTTCATCCTAGATTGTATGTGTTTCCTCCATCACAGACATCCCAGTGTTTCCGACTCTCTCCATTGGTGTGGAATTTGCATGATCCTGCCCACTGTCTCTCCCTTAACCCTTTCCTATTCTGTACCATGGCACACAGCAAATAGAGGAATTGATCAGCAACATACTAGAGAGGTCTGGGAGAAATTCATCATGATTTATAGGAGTTGTAGATACTGGGATGTATAGCTCACCTGCAATCTAAGAGCACTTTGAATTCCACCAATGATGGACCTGGAACTCACTTGGCACACAGAACCCACATGACCAACGAAATATACTGGAGGACTTTGGAGGGATTTAGAAGAGTTGTAGTTCACCTACATCCAGAGCGCACTATGAACCCAAACAATGATAGATCTGGACCAAACTTGGCAAGCATAACCGATGTGCCCAGATTTGAATAATGGGGGATTGGCCTGGACATTTTGGAGTTGTAGGTATTGGGATGTATAGTTCACCTGCAATCAACGAGCACTCTGAACTCCACCAGAGATAGAATTAGACCAAACTTGGCACACAGAGCCTCCATGACTAGCAAAAATACTGAAAGGCTTTGGGAAAATTCACCTTAATTAGGGGGAGTTGTAGTTCACCTACATCCAGAGAGCACTGTGAACCCAGACATCAATGGATCTGGACCAAACTTGGCACATATTCATGAGATGCTGAAATATGATTACTGGAGGGGTTTGGGGGGAGCTGACCTTCCTTTCTGGGAGTTGTAGTTCATCCACAACCCCCACTGATGATGGACCTGGACCAAACTTGGCACACAGAACTCCCATGATTAACTCGAACTACTGGAGGAGTTTGAAGGGACGGACTTACCATAGTGGGAGCTGTAGTTTATCCTACAGCCAGAGAGCACACTGAACTCCACCATCTCCAGAATACTTGCTCAACATAACTTTTAAGTATTGATGGGGTTTCTTGGGGTGAACCTGGTATGATGGGAGTTGTAGTTCACCCACAACTTTATGTGTTTTGTGCAATTAAAACATTGCCTTTTTTCAAATAACTCGGGTATGTATATGCATATATATATATATATGTGTGTGTGTGTGTGTATATATATTTGTGTATGTATGTATGTATATATATATATGTATATCCCGGAATTCCTTGGGCAAGTCACATTCTTTCAGCCTCAGAATAAGGCAAAGGCTAACCGTTTGTTGAGAAAACCACTCTCTAGCCTTAAGAGACTTGAGATTATTTTGAGTAGTCAGATATTCCTGCACTACCTCTTTACCTATATTGTGCTGCATTTCCCTCTAGTCTATTGCATCATGGCTCCTTTCCCCATTTTGTTACAAACGGATTTCTACGCAAAAGAGCGTGCATATCGGAGGAATGATGAGATACCGCTCTTAAGAAGCAAATACAGTTACAATAGCAGCTTCTCAGCAGATGAAAGCACCCCCCTCCAAGACTTCTATCTCCAGTCTGTTAAGAGGGAAAGGTCCCTTTCTCCACTGTTGGAAATAATAATATAATAATAATAATAACACTTTATTTGTACCCCGCTACCATCTCCCCAAGGGACGTGCGGCTTACATGAGGCCGAGCCCAAACACAACAATACAAGCAATAATAACAACAATACAAGCAATTAAAAACATAGACAATAAAATACACAACATCACCAATAAAACAACACATAATTAAAAACAGTGGGCAGACCAAATGTAGAGTTAACATTGGAAAGAAAGCAAAAAGTCTCTTGAGGGAAGGAATCCTCCCAATATGGGAGCACTGTTGTTTCAGTGTGCCTCAGCATCATTTCCAACTGGAGGCAAAGCTTTCTTATCAACAAAAGGTTTGCCGTTGCCTCCCTCTGTGGCAACATGCCCAACCAATTGGCAGAAGATGCAAAAACCTACCGTGGCACTATCTTTCGCGGAGCGGGTTGGGGAAGCGCTGCCAGAGGAGGCCATGGAGGTGGGGCTCAGAGGCAGCGTCTCTTTCCTCTGGAGTGAAGCCTTGTCCACCCCATTCTCCCGAGACGAGAACGAGCGGACGCTGTGCGGAGAAGAAGGGTCCTGTAGGCCGCCGGATGGAGAGAGAAAGCGGGAGAGAGGAAAACTCGGGTCAAAGGTCTTGCACTTTATCCTGGAGACACCTTTTCACCCAGCACCACACCTGAGTCTAGTAGTACTATCTACAAAACTTTATTAAGAGAAGCATGTACAAAGGGGAAAGGGCATTTCCCAAAAGTGCAGTAGAGTAGAAAATACAAAATAGCAGCAATCCAACAAAGTCAAAGTACATGAGCCAAGAGAGCCAAAATCTCGAACAGTGATCCATATGCATGAAAACAGGAACTTCAAGGAACATAAGCAAAACCAGGAAACTTGAATCATGAACTTGAGAGCTGAGACAGGAAAGCTGTCCTTATATCAACATTGTCTCCTCTGAGAGGAAAAGTAAACACCACTTAATTTAAGCCCAAACAAGAGGCCATGAGATCATGCCGAATGCACCGGGGCTTTACGGACTTCTCACAGATTATCTCAGAATGTCTAATAAGTCTATTTTTCACTCCCTCTGTTCTCAAACCTAATCTGGCTTCTCAGGAAAACTCCCCAAGCAATGGGGCTGCAAGGTGGAGTCCATGACATGCGAGTGTGGAGAAGAGCAAACCACAGACCACCTACTACAATGCAGCCTGAGCCTTGCCACATGCACAATGGAGGACCTTCTCACAGCAACACCAAAGGCACTCCAAGTGGCCAGCTTCTGGTCAAAGGAAATTTAGCATAATGCCAGGTTTTACACTTTGTTTGTGGTTTTTCTATACATTATAACTGTATTCTCAATTTGCTTCTGACACGATAAATAAATAAATAAATACTCCTCCAGTAACTTCGAAGCCTTAGACCTGGTCCTAAACCACAGAATACAGACCTCATCAACAACCAGGTTGTCTTCACTCTTGTCTCCATCACTCCCCTGGAAAAAAAAGACAAAGCTCTAGATAAAGACAACAGAAAAACAATTTACCGTATTTCCTCACCATCTAATCTAGTGCACACCTCGATTTCCCAAACCCCAAACCAAAACAATGCATTTCCTGGCAATTATTTCTAGACCTTGGCAGTGCTTTTAAGGGTAGTTCAGGCAGTTTTGTTAAAGAAATGAAGCTGACAGAAGCGGAACCTACATAGTCTGTGCCATACTCTTTCTCCTCTGTTTTCCTCTTTTTGCTGTTGTTCAAATACTCCGAAATGGCTCGCATCCGTTCTCCGTTCGAGAGCATTAAGGAACTCTAGAAGACGGGAGAAGAAGGAGACAAGTCAGGCGCACATATATAGATTTTGCCCACGACTAATGCATGTGTGCTGGAGTTTTGCAGATATTTGCCAAAAAGACAAATAAATGGGTTCAATAACCAAAACATGCTTTGGGCATATAATGATAAGACTCAGTAGAAAAGACAATTAAGATAATCGTTGAACGAAAAGGGGGCAAATCTTATTTGATGATGATGATAATGATAATAATAACAACACTCGAGGTGGGGTAAAACACAGCGATAAAACACCAAAACTTGAAAGCACATTTATTAAAAACACATATTATTACATAATTCTATACAATCATATATAATTTTAATACATTTTATATCATTATATTAGCGGGGTGAGCTCCTGTCTGTCAGCTCCAGCTTCTCATGTGGGGACATGAGAGAAGCCTCCCACAGGATGATAAAACATCCAAGCATCCCCTGGGCAACGTCCTTGCAGACAGCCAATTCTCTCACACCAGAAGCAACTTGCAGTTGTTCTCAACCTGTGGGTCCCCAGGTGTTTTGGTCTACAACTCCCAGAAATCTCAGCCAGTTTAAAAGCTGTTAGGATTTCTGGGAGTTGAAGGCCAAAACATTGGGAAACCCACAGGTTGAGAACCACTGATTTAATCTATATAGATAATGGAAAATACGTATGTGTGTGTGCGGTTGGGGTGTTCACTTACACAGACAAGCTCCTGCCTCCACAAACGGCTATAGCTCCCACCACTTAGGAGACACCAATTGCCCTCCTTCCAATGACATTGCAGGTTATAGTGAGCACCATGAACATGTCCAAAAACACGCCAACGTCCTCCACAAACAATACTGCCCACCACCCAAGTGAAAGCGTTCATATGGGGACAATTCCATCCCAGATTTTTTTGTTCTTCCTCCACCACAGACATCCCAGTGTTTCTGACTCTCTCCATTGGTGTGGAATTTGCATGACCCCGCCCACTGCTTCTCCCTTAATCCTTTCCTATTATTTTCTATGGCAAACAGCAAATAGAGGAATTGATTAGCAATTGAACATACTAGAGACGTTTGGGGAGGATTCACCATGATTTATAGGAGTTGTAGGTACTGGGATGTATAGTTCACAATGATGACCACGCTAGGCACACATATCCAATACACCCGAATTTGAATACTGGATTTGGGAGAGGTTGACCTTGATTTTTGGGAGTTCTAGTTCACCTACAACCAGAGAAACTGTCAACCCCACCGACCTGCATCACCCAAAATCTTATGCATTTTGTACAATTAAAAATACCTGGGCAACAGTGGGCACCCAAGCTAGTTTTTCATAAAGATGAAATCATTATTTATATGAAGACAAACAGAGCATCCTGGCCTACTCCTTTTCCCCTGATAGATGAACAAGAAAATAACAACAACAACAACAACAACAACAACAACAACGGAAACAAACAAACTTACGGGACCCGGGTCTCTCTCTGTCGCCATCGTAATGCCGATCAGCAAAAGGGATGGAGAAGAAGATGGAGAGAGTTTAGTATGGAAAAATGCTGGAGCGCCTCCCTTTCCCCAACTTCCACATTCTTGCAAAGATATCAACTTAAGGTTGGCAAAGGAAAAGATCCTGGGAATGAGGAGCAATCAAGGGCTTGCAAATCTCTTTTCCCAATGGAGGCTCAAGAGCATCTTTCTCCCTTCCTCACCACTGGGCCACCCTAAAAGATATCTACGTTCACATCTTAGGATTCACAGTGGACTAACCCTATAAAGCACAGAATGAGCTTAACTAAGAGTTGAAGTCTACGTTCACATCAAAGGACTCACTCTAAAAGAGCATGTTTTCCCATGTTTGCCTTATGGCAAAAGAGCTTTGTGCCCATCCTTACGATGGGCATGCCAATGCCTCCCATTTCCAAAACTAGACATTCTCTTAAAGAATGCCATCCAAAATTTGCAGATTGAGAAATGAATTTCATTAGTTAGAAGGAACTCCCAAAAGGCCACTCTGCTTCCCAATGCTTACTCTCAGTAGCCGAAATTTAAATACTGGCATGATTGTTTTGAAGACAAGGGTTGCCTGAACTGATTCACAAAATATCAAACTGATATCCATGCGATAGTTTGTTCAATACTACTATTGAACCACAGACGGAAATAATGGATGGATAAATGGATAGATGGAAGATGGATGGATAATTCAACAGATGGGTGGATGGATGGATGGATAAATGGCTCAACAGAAAGATGGATGGGTAGATAAATGGATGGATAGCTCAACAGATAGATGGATGGATGGATGGATGGATGGATGGATAACTCAACAGATGGATGGATTGATGGATGGATAAATGGATGTATGGATGGCTCAACAGAAGGATGGATGATTAGAGGGATAAATGGATGGATGGATGGATAATTCAACAGATAGATAGATGGATGGATGGATGGATGGATGGATGGATGGATAAATGGTAAGATAGATAGATAGATAGATAGATAGATAGATAGATAGATAGATAGATAGACAGACAGACAGACAGAAGATGGATGGATGGATGGATAACTCAACAGAAGGATGGATGTATGATTAGATGGATAAATGTGTGGATGGCTCAACAGAAAGATGGTTGGATAGATAAATGGACGGGTCAACATATAGATGGATAAATGGATGTATGGATGGCTCAACAGAAAGATGGAGGATTAGATGGATAAATGGATGGATGGCTCAACAGAAAGATGGTTGGATAGATAAATGGACGGATGGGTCAACAAATAGATGGATTGATGGATGATGGATAGACAGCTCAACAGATGGATGGATGAATACATGGATGGATGGATGGATGGATGGATGGATAGCTCAACAGATGGATGGATATATAAATGGATGCAGATAGATAGATGGACGGATGGACAGGATGGAAGACAGATGGAAAGCTCAACAGAGATGGATGGATGGATAAATGGTTGGATAGCTCAGCAGATGGATGGATGGCCTATAAAGCCCTAAACGGTTCTGGCCCAATTTACCTTTCTGAACATATCTCCCCTTAAGAACCATTGAGAACTTTAAGATCGTCTGGGGAGGCCCTGCTCTCGGTCCCCCTTTGTCACAAGTACGTTTGGCGGGGATAAGACAGGGCCTTCTCAGTGGTGGCCCCTCAGCTATGGAACACCCTGCCTAAGGAGATCAGATCTGCTCCTCACTCTTACTGTTTCGTAGGCAAGTAAAAACATGGCTGTTTGAGCAAGTGTTCACAAATGTCGACTAGCTAATATAGGAAATCGAATGACTTGACAATGAAACTGCTTGATAATAAGGAGACGTTAATGATGTTGTTTTTATTGCTCTTGTGGTGTTTTCTACTGTTTAATGTCTTAATTTATATTATGTTTTATGTGTACTGATTTGTTGGAAACTGCCTTGAGTCACCGATTGGCTGAGAAAGGCGGTATATAAATACAGTAAGTAAGTAAATAAGTAAATAAATAGGTGAATGGATGGATAGCGTGTTGTGTGGTTTCTTTTCTAGCAGCATTTTCTCCTGATGTTTCACCTGCATCTGTGGAAACCACACAACAGCCCAATGATTCCGGCTGTGAAAGCCTTTGACAATACAATGGGCAGATAACTCAAAAGATAGATGGGTGGATAGATGGATGAAAATACAGATTGACGTATAGATAGCTCAATAAATGGATAGATAGATAAATTGATGAATAGATCGATAGATCGATGGATGGATGCATAGATAAATAGATGTATGGGTGGATGAATGGATAGATGGAAAGATGTATAGATAGTTAACTCAGTAGATGGATGGATGGAGGGAGGCAGGTACATATATCTAGACACACACACACACACATATATATAAGCAGCCACAATTTTAGCTTGTTTCCTGTTGATGGTATTGCAATCACTGTCCATCTTAGAATCTATAGCATCTTAGAATGGGACTGAGAATGGCTTGCATCTTTCCAGTCACACGTCCAGCTTTCTGCTGGGTTCACCAGCAACCAGTGTTCCTACCACTAGATCTGAAAGGGGTCCCCAAGGGCCATCTAGTTCACCCCCCCACCAAGCAACGCACCTCTGTGATCAGGATCAAGAAGACCACGGTCGTCTTTCGCGAGGAGCTGCGCCTGGGCCCCCAAGGCCCCAGAAAGGGCCAGCAGCCCTGAGGCCCCGCCGAGGGAGGCCAGAGTGGCTGGCTGGAGGCCAGAGGGGTGAGGGGTCAGCGGGATCGGAGGGACGTGGTGGGAGAGGGTCTGTGCCTGCAGCTGGTGCTGGACGAGAGACAGAAAGAGGCTTGGTCTCAAAACAGGGGACACACAGAGAGAAGTGAGGGGCACATAGAGGGCCCTTTAATACATGTTGATATGTGGGTCACGTCCCAACAAAAATATCCCTCTAAGGTCCATTTAGAGCACCTCAAAATGTGGAATCTATTATTATTATTATTATTATTATTATTATTATTATTATTATTATTATTATTATTATTATTGGAGCCCCCGGTGGCATAATGGGTTAAACCCTTGTGCCGGCAGGACTGAAGACCCGACAGGTCACAGGTTTGAATCCGGGGAGAGCTCAGATGAGCTCCTTCTGTCAGCTCCAGCTCTCCATGCGGGGACATGAGAGAAGCCTCCCACAAGGATGGTAAAACATCAAAACATCTTAGCGTTCCCTGGGCAACGTCCTTGTGGACAGCCAATTCTCTCACACCAGAAGCAACTTTCAGTTTCTCAAGTCGCTCCCGACACAAGAAAAATAAAATTTATTATTAATAATAATAATAATAATAATAATCTAGATCACAGAATTAAAGAGTCGGAAGGGACCCCAAAGGTCATCCAGTCCAATCCCATTCTGCCAAGTAAGGGGACACAATCTGAACCCTCACAACAGATGGCCATCCAGCCTCATAGACATTAGAAGGTTCATGGAGAAATAAGGCTATAGAATTGTAAAATCCTAGAGCTGGAAGAGAGACTCCAAAGGCCATGCAGTCTGCTATGTAGGAAAAGCACAATTGGAACACTCCCGACAGATGGCCATCTAGCCTTGCAGAAATGAGCAGGTGCGTGGAGAAACAGGCCTGTAGAATCATAAGATCCTAGAGTTGGAAGATATCCAAAGGGCCATCCAGTCCAACCCCCTTCTGCCATTAAGGAAGACACAATCAAATCCCTGCCAACAGATGGCCTTCCAGCCTCTCCTTAAAACCTCCAGAGAAGCAGACTCCCATCACACATATTCCACTGTCAAATGGCTCTTACAATAATAATAATAATAATAATAATAATAATAATAATAATAATAATATAGGTAATATATATAGGTGGCATCCCTTTTCCTGCTATTAGAGGTCATTAATAATAATTATCCTGTCCACTGCTTGTTTTTCTCCTCCTTGTTTTTCTCCTCCTTTTCCACTCCCACCACTTTCTCTCCTTTTTGGGGGATCTTGTTTTTGTTGTTTTCAAAAATACATGGGTTTTGACAGAGCCCACGAAACTGGGTCAGCGTTGCCTTCCCTAGGCTTTTAAATTAAATATCACTGCTCATGCTTCAAGCACACGCACGCTTGCATCGAGAGGGAACACGCACACACACACACATGGCATGGATTTCCAGAAAAATCAACCCACTGCCAGAAGATATTTTGCCACTGGTGAACCCACTTTGCAGCAAGAAGAAGCTCCTGATTGAGATCGAGCGCTTTTCCCCCCCTCCATACCTTCTTGGCACCATTATTCCATTCCCTCGCTTCCCCCAAATGCTACAATGCATCCCTTTAGCTTTCGCCCTTCTCTAGCTCCCTTCCTCCTTTGGTTGTCTACTAAATGGCAACTTTCTTTCTTCTCCAGCTCCATTCCACCTTTGCTTGTCCACTAAAGGGCATCTTTCTGCTTTCTCCAGCTCTCTTCCGTACTTGACCTCTAAAGGGCAGCATTCTCCCTTCTCCAGCTCCCTTCCACCTTTGCTTATTCTCTAAATGGCAACTTTCTCACTTCTCCAGCTCCCACTTTTGCTTGTCCTCTAAAGGGCAGCTTTCTCCCTTCTCCAACTCCCTTCTCCAGCTCCACCTTCCACCTTTGCTTATCCTCTAAACGCCAGCTTTCTCACTTCTCCAGCTCCCACCTTTGCTTGTCCTCTAAAGGGCAGCTTTCTCCCTTCTCCAGCTCCCTTCCACCTTTGCTTGTTCACTAAAGGACAACTTTCTCCCTTCTCCAGCTTCCTTCCATGTTTGCCTGCCCTCTAGATCCATCAAACCATCTAGGCACCTTTGCAGAACATGTATACATACATACATACTTTCACTTAATAGATAGATAGATAGCTAGACAGACAGACAGACAGACTACAGGATAATATTTGGGGATGGGACTCAAGCTGGGCTCCACATACCCCGATGGCCACGTTCAGTTCGGCCATAGTCACCTGCTTGGCTCGCTCCACCGCCTGGACGACTTGTTGCTGATGCTGAGCAGAGAGAAGGGTGGGCAGAGAAAAGTATCCAAACCATCATCATCCACCATGAAAATAAATGACCACTGTTGTTATCCTTCCCATCATACAGAATCCTAGAGTTGGAAGGGACCCCAAAGGGCCCTCCAGTCCAACCCCCTTCCTGCTGGGCAGAGGACATCATCAAAACCCTCCCGACAGATGGCCATCCAGCCTCATAGACATCATTCAGTTCTTGGAGAAGTAAGGCTATAAGAATGATAGAATACGAGCATTGGAAGGTCATCTAGTCCAAGTCCTTTCTTGACGGACAGTAGGACGCCATCCAAGCCATCCACAGTCAGCCACACTCACCTCCTGGGAGAGGAAGGGAATGAGCTGGGCACAAATCACGTTGAGCCGCTTGGCAATCTCCGTCTGCAAGAGAGGAGGGAAACAAACACACAAAAACACAGGAAGTGCTTGAAAACATGGATTCCACACTCAAAGAATCACAGAAGAGACCCCAAAGGGCCTTACTGTCTGCCTGGCAACAAGACACCATTCAAGCCCTCCTGACTGAGGGCCATCCAACTTCAGAATCATTACAGGAAGTTCATGAAGAAATAAGGCTATAGAATCATAGACTCTGAAAGGCCATCCAGTCCAACCCCCTTCTGCCAAGCTGGAAGATAGAATTACTTAATAACAGTAATAAGGGGAGATAGGAAACAGTGATAGGGGGAGATATGCCCAATTGAATGCACAATTCCAGAGGTTAGCCAGAAGAGATAAAGGACTATTTTTAAACAAGCAATGCATGGAAATGGAAGAAGACAACAGAATAGGAAGGACAAGAGACCTCTTCCAGAAAATTAGAAATATCGGAGGTAAATTTCAGGCAAAAATGGGCATGATCAAAAACAAAGATGGCAGAGACCGAACAGAAGCTGAAGATATGAAAAAAAAAGTGGCGAGACTATACAGAAGATCTGTATAGGAAGGATAATAATATCGAGGATAGCTTTGAGGGTGTGATGAGTGAATTAGAACTAGACATCCTGAGGAGTGAGGTTGAATGGGCCTTAAGAAGCATGGGATCCTAGCTGAACTGTTTAAAAGCTAGAAAGAAGATGCTGAGAATATCTTGGAAAAAGGAAGGGAAAAGGAAGAACATTATTATTATCATTTTCATTATTATTATTATTATTATTATTATTGGACTCATAGAGTTGGAAGAGACTCCATAGGTCATCCAGTCCAACCCTTTCTGCCAAACTGGAAGATAGAATCGCTATTATTATTATTATTATTATTATTATTATTATTATTATTATTATTATTGGACTCAGAGTTGGAAGGCTCCATAGGTCATCCAGTCCAACTCTTTCTGCCAAACTGGAAGATAGAATCACTATAATAATAATAATAATAATAATAATAATAATAATWATTATTATTATTATTATTATTATTATTATTATTATTGGACTCATAGAGTTAGAAGAGACTCCATAGGTCATCCAGTCCAACCCCCTTCTGACAAGCTGAAAATAGAATTACTATATTATTATTATTATTATTATTATTATTATTATTATTATTATTAGTAGTAGTAGTAGTAGTAGTAGTAGTAGTTGATTCATTCAGTCGCTTTCAACTCTTTGTGATTTCATGGACCAGCCCATGCCAGAGCTCCCTGTTGGCCATGGCCACCCCCAGTTCCTTCAAAGTCAAGCCAGTCACTTCAAGGATACCATCCATCCTTCTTGCCCWTGGTCGGCCCCTCTTCCTTTTTCKTTCCATTTRCCCCCGCATAATTGCCTTTTCCAAACTTTCCTGTCTTCTCATTATGTGGCCAAAGTACTTCATCTTTGCCTCTAATAGCCTTCCCTCCAATGAGCAGCTGGGCATTATTTCCTGGAGTATGGACTGGTTGGATCTTCTTACGGTCCACGGCGCTCTCAGAATTTTCCTCCAACATCACAGGTCAAAAGCGTCTCTCTTCCTTCGCTTAGCCTTCCTTATGGTCCAGTTCTCGTATCCATAGGTGACTATTTTTTTTTTGTCATGTCAGGAGCGACTTGAGAAACTGCAAGTCACTTCTGGTGTGAGAGAATTGGCTGTTGGCAAGGATGTTGCCCAGGGGACGCCCGGATGATTTGATGTTTTTATCATCCTTGTGGGAGGCTTCTCTCATGTCCCCACATGAGGAGCTGGAGCTGATAGAGGGAGGTCATCCGCCTCTCCCTGGAGTTGAACCTGTGACCTTCAGTCCTGCCGGCACAGGGGTTTAACCCACTGCGCCACTGGGGGCTCCATAGGTGACTATGGGGAATACCATTGCTTTAACTATGCGGACCTTCGTTGCCAGTGTGATGTCTCTACTCTTCACTATTTTATCGAGATTGGACATTGCTCTCCCCCCAAGAAGGAAACGTCTTCTGATTTCCTGGCGTCTGCAGTCATCTTTGCACCTAGAAATACAAAGTCTGTTACTGCCTCCACATTTTCTCCCTCTATTTGCCAGTTACCAATCAGTCTGGTTGCCATCATCTTGGGTTTTTTGATGTTTTGCTGCCCTTTCTTCTTTCACCTTGATTAGAAGGCTCCTCAGCCCCTCCTCGCTTTCAGACATCAAAATGGTATCATCTGCATATCTGAGGTTGTTCATGTTTCTTCCAGCAATTTTAACTCCAGCCTTGGATTCGTCAAGCCCTGATGTGTTCTGCATACAAGTTGAGTAAGTCAGGTGGGAGTAGACATCCCTGCCGTACTCCTTTTCCAATCTTGAAACAGTCTGTTGTTCCATGGTCTGTTCTGACTGTTGCTACTTGGTCGTTAAGGTGACGTGGTATTGCTATACCACCAAGCGCTTGCCACAATTTATTATGATCCACTCAGTCAACGGCTTTAGAACAGTCAATAAAACAGAAATAGATGTTTTTCTGGAACTCCCTGCCTTCCTTCATTATCCAGCGGATATTGGCAATTTAGTCTCTCGTTCCTGTGCCTTTTCTGAACCCGGCTTGTACATCTGGCAGCTCTCGCTCCATGTATTGCTGGAGTCTACTTTATTATGATGATGATAATTATTATTAGACTCATAGAGTTGGAAGAGACTCCAAAGGCCATCCAGCACTAACACTTTTCTGCTCTAAAAGAATACCCCTCCTGACAGATGGCCATCCAGCCTCTGCTTAAAACCCCTCCAGAGTAGACCTCACCAGACTCCAAGGAGGCATATTCCTCATTAAATGAAAAGTGAACAGAGGTGCAAGGATGTGAAAATAAAAAGGAGGATGGGAAGGAAACAATCTAGATAGAAGGAAGGGAGGAGTGGAAGGCAAGGACTTGGCAGCCAGTCCTTTCTGGGAAAGATTTAATTCCCTCCTGGGGCTCGGCGTAATGGATTCTCCTTCCTAATGCACTGATGGGCAGCCGGCTCCTAAGGGAGCCCTGCTTCCAATTCAACCCTTGCTTGTTAATGTTCAATTTAGTGGCACTTTAACGCTCGCTGGATGAAAAATGATCAGGCGCCGTTCCCCTCCCTCCACTTTCCTCCGTTGCTTTGGGAGCACTGCGCTGCCTGCTTTTGCAAAATTGCACATCCCCCCCCCCCCCCAACTAACCCCACAAGCTTCTGCATCTTTTCCAAAACCACAAGGAAGCATTGGCTTTCCGCAAGCAGGCAGCAAAGCCACACCGAGGGGGGAGCTGTGGTGGCCTGAGTGCTTGGGCTCCTTCCACCACTCCAAGGGGGGAATTGTGGCGGGGAGGCCTTTCGCCAAGTGGTTTGGCTCCTTCCACTAAACCCAAATGGGAAGGCAAAGCCGCAGCATCACGGCCAAGGCTTCCTTGGAAGGCACACAGGTCACACTTGCAAAGGATACCCCATCAGGAGAAAACGCCAATACCCCAGACTCACAAAATATATGGCACTCCACCGAGGCCATAAACACAAAGTGTACAGATATAGGAGGGGTTATTTATTTAATGTATTTATCATGTCAGAAGTGAATTTATTTATTTATCATATCAGATGCGAATCGGGGGTGCAGCTGTAATATATTTTTTAAAAACACAAAGTTTAAAAAACATGCCATGATACTAAATGTCCTTTGACCAGAAGCTGGCCACTTGGAGTGCCTCTGATGTCGCTATAAGGAGGTCCTCCATTGTTCATGTGGCAGGGCTCAGACCGCATTGTAGTAGGTAGTCTGTGGTTTGCTCTTCTGCACTCTCGCATGTCATGGACTCTGTTTTGTGACCCCATTTCTTAAGCTTGGCTCTGCATCTCATGGTGCAGTCTGTCTAGCACCGTCCAAATCACCCAGTCTTCTGTGCACCCAGGAGGGAGTCTCTCATCCGGTCTCAGCCACTGATTGAGGTTCCGTTTTTTTTAACCTGCCACTTTTGGACTCTTGTTTGCTGAGGTGTTCCTGCAAATGCAGATCTTAGGGAGCTATTTCTTGATTTAAGGCGTTGGCTTGCTGGCTGATATCTGAACAGAGGATGGCCCGGAGATGTCACTGCCTTGGTCTTTTCATTATTGGCTGCTACTTCCCAGCGGATATCGGGTGGTGCGATACTGGCTAAACAGTGTAATTTCTCCAGTGATGTAGGGCATAGACATTGTGTGATAATGTGGCATGTCTCATTAAGAGCAACATCCACTGTTTTAAAACGGTGAGATAGGAGCCCCCGGTGATGCAATGAGTTAAACCCTTGTGCTGGCAGGACTGAAGACCAAGAGGTCGGAGGTTCGAACCTGGGGAGCTCTGTCAATCAATCAATCAATCAATCAAAACTTTATTTCTACCCCGCCACCATCCCCCCAATGGGGACTCGAAGCGGCTTACATGGGTCCAAGCCCGGACAACATAATACAGCGATAAAATCAATAAAGTAATAAAATCAAAGCATATAAAACAAACAACAACATTATCAAAAAATAAAATAAAATAAAATAAGCATTCCAATAAACACAATCATGGTAGTGATGACAATGGGCGGGCCACATATTCCGGATAAAAACAGTTAACAAACTATGATGAGATAAAATAGGAGCAGAGCATTTATATGGAACTCATAAACACACAGAGTTGTGAGGCTAAACATCCTATTTGGAGGGCACGAACTCCATTAAAACGTTGAGGGGTGTAAAATATCATGCTATACACCTACTCACCAAAGGCGCAGCGGAAAAGCCAAGTTTTGAGGTTCATTTTAAATATTTCTAGTGAAAGGGCTTTCCTGATCTCCCCAGGTAAAGAGTTCCAAAGTCGGGGGGCCACAGAAGAGAAGGCTCTCTCCCTCCAGCTCCAGCTCCCCATGTGGGGACCTGAGAGAAGTCTCCCACAAGGATGGTAAAACATCAGTCATTCAGGCATCCCCTGGGCAACGTCCTTGCAGACGGCCAATTCTCTGACACCAGAAGCGACCTGCAGTTTCTCAAGTCGCTCCTGACACACACACACAGAAAACCAAATAAACAAAAAAATTGCTACACTTGCCGATGTGTATTCAGCAGCAGAGCAGCAAAGCGCAAGGGCAGATGTCTTAATTGTGTCTGGTTGTGATCCTCAGGTTGTGCCAGTCAGCTTTCATACGATATTGTTTCTAGCACCCACTTTTTGCTTGATATTCACACAGTGTTTCTTATAAGTCAGAGCACGGTCCAGAGTGACTCCCAGGTATTTTGGTATGCTGCAATGTGTCACAAATATTAAAAAATAAACTGGGTATTTTTGATAACAAAAATGTGAATCAAGCACTGAAATAGTCAGTAGACCGAAGCCTATTAGAATCAGAGCCCAAAGCTAGTGTCGCCCTGAGGAGAATGAGTAGGCCGAAGCCTGTTTAGTGATAGTTTGCCTCAGTGAGGGAACTCCTCAGTCTATGTGAGGAGGTGTCTGTATGAGGTAAACATCTGTGTAAGAGAAGCCTTGTGAGGGAGCAACAGTATAAAGATGGCTGTGTGTAAAGCTGCAATAGTGCAATTATATTAGTTTACTACAAAGAAAGGCTTCCCATGAAATAGATAACATTGGTTTGTGTATTTTTGTTCTTTTTGTCACTTTGGTGCTGGTTTACGATGCTGCTGCTAAGTTACCCTGCTAAATTTATAAAGCTATTGTCCTCCCAACCCTGCTATATGCCTGCGAAACGTGGACTGTCTACAGATGTCACATGCAACTCCTGGAACAATTCCATCAGCACTGCCTCTGGAAAATCCTGCAAATCTCTTGGGAAGACAAGCGGGCAAATGTCAGCGTGCTGGAAGAAGCAAAGACCACCAGCATTGAAGCGATGGTCCTCAACCATCAACTCCGCTAGACCGGCCATGTTGTCCGGATGCCCGACCACAGTCTCCCAAAGCAGTCGCTCTACTCCGAACTCAAGAACAGAAAACAAAATGGGTTGTTGTAGGTTTTTTCGGGCTATATGGCCATGTTCTGGAGGCATTTTCTCCTGACGTTTCGCCTGCATCTATGGCAAGCATCCTCAGAGGTAGTGAGGTCGACAATACAGGAAAACAAAATGTTGGAGGATGGGAAAAGAGATTTAAAGACGGGCTCAAAGCCAACCTTAAAATCTCTGGCATAGACACTGAGAACTGGGAAGCCCTGGTCCTTGAGTGCTCCAGTTGGAGGTCAGCTGTGACTAGCAGTGCTGCAGAATTTGAAGAGGCACGAATGGAAGGCGAAAGAGAGAAACGTGCCAAGAGGAAGGCGCGTCAAGCCAACCGGGACCGGGACCGCCTTCCACCTGGAAGCCAATGCCCTCATTGTGGGAGAAGATGCAGATCAAGAATAGGGCTCCACAGCCACCTACGTACCCACCGCCAGGATACTACACTTGGAGGACCATCATCCTCGGACTACGAGGGATTGCCTAAGTAAGTACTCTGTTGTACATTTCTGAGGAGGGTCTTTTGTTATTAAGCCCACTTGCCCAACACTGTGCTGCAATGCTTCAGTGGGATTCCTTCCCAGGTCATCTTCAGACCTCGAGATGCTTGTCTGTTCTTAAGATGAAAAGCACACGCCTGCATTTTAGATTAACTAGGAATCAGTTGGTTTTCCCTGTAATAGGCAGTATGAGCGCCTAAAGGTTTGAAGAGCTTCTGTTCAACCATTTCAAAGCTCTCTACTTGAGCGGTGATGACACGATCATCAGCATAGATGAAACTCTCTGACCCTTCTGAAATTGGCTGATCATTTGTGTAAATGTTAAATGTTAAAGCACACTCCCCTGAGGCAGGCTGTTCTTCAGGCTTCACCATCTGCATCTCTGGCCCTGGAAATCAACACAAAAGCTCCTGTTTTGTAGCAGATTTCCAATGAAGCGGGTGAGTTTGTAATCCTTTGTGATATTATACATTTTTCTCAGGAGGAGGTGACAAGAGTCACTGCAAAAAGGGGATCTAGGAGACTTTGTAGAACCACAAGTTGAACCAAGAGTGTGGTGCCAGAGCGAAAAAGGCCAATGCGATTCCAGGCTGCATCCATAAGAGTGTAGTGTCTCCATCAAAGGAAGTCATATGCCATGTGAAAAGTATCTTGGAATCTTAATAGTCAAAAGTGTGATGCGGCAGCTAAAAAAGCCAACATGATTCCAAGCTTGATAGTGTCTAGATGCAGGAATTGTTCTACTCTATTCCACTTTAGTCATCTGGAATAACACAGTGTACCATTCTAAGCAAAGGAATTCAAGCGGGAGCTCGACATGACAAAGGGGTGACCCAAAAGAGTCAAAGGGCTGGAAGCCAAGTCCTAATATTGTTGTCATTATTATTGTTAAAATATCTGAAAGGACATCTAACTGAAGCAAGCTTGTTTCCTCTTTCTCTTTAGACTAGAGCACAACAAAGCCATGGATTCAAATTCAAGGAAAAGAGCTACCACTTAAACACTTTGGAAGTTTTTAAGCAGAAGCTGGATGGCCCTCTGTTAGGAGGGCTTTGATTGTGTCTCCCTGCCTTGACAGAATAGGTTTGGACTGGGTGCCCCTTTAGGGACCCTTTCCAATTCCAGGTGAAGTCTCCCCTCTTTGGAGGTTTTAAAAGCAGGGGCCGGATGGCCATCTGCTGGGAGGGATTGGATTATGTCTTACTGCCTTGACAGAATGGGGTTCGACTGGATGGCCTTTGAGTCTATGATTCTATAGCCTATTATTATTATTATTATTATTATTATTATTATTATTATTATTGGACTCATAGAATTGGAAGAGACTCCAAAGGCCATCCAGTCCAACCCCCTTCTGCCAAGCTGAAAGATAGAATTGCTTTATTATTATTATTATTATTATTATTATTATTATTATTATTATTATTAGTCTACGAGGTTGGATGACCATCTGTCGGGAGGGATCGGATTGTGTCTTCCCAGCAAATGGTGGTTGAACTGGATGATCTCTGGGGATCTCTTCCCATTCAATGACAATGTGGCCGTAGTTTGGAAACCATATTATAGGGCCATATAATGCTGTTAGTGCAATTAAACAATGGGGCCTAGGAAAATATGTATGTGGCTGGGGTGCTCTCTTTTACAGACAGGCTCCTGCTTCCTCAAACAGCTTTAACCCACAGTGCTGAGGAGCCACCAAAAGCCCTCCCTCCAATGACATTTCAGGTTATAGCGAGCGCCATCAACATGTAGCCCAAACCCTGCCAATGTCTTCCCCAAACACTACAGCCCATCACCCAAGGAATGCTTTCATTCAGGGACAATTTAATCCTAGATTTTACAATTTTCCTCCACTGCAAGCATCCCAGTGCTTCTGACTCTCTCTATTAGTGTGGAATTTGCATGATTCCACCCATTGACTCTCCCTTAACCCTATCCTATTCTTGGCAACTCTGCCTGCATAATAAACAGAGCAGAACTGATCAGCAACTAAACATATTGGAGGTGTTTGGGGGATTGACTCCACATGATGGAAGTTGTAGTTCACCCTACATCAAGTCAGAGTACTGTGACCCTCACTGACAATTGACCTGGACTACATTTGGCACACATAACCCCATGACCTAAGAAAAACACTGGAGAGGTTTGGGGGGGAGGGATTCACCTTGATTTATAGCCGTTGAAGGTACTGGGATTTATAGTTCACCTGCAATCAAAGACCACTCTGGACCCCACCAATGATGGCTCTTGACCTCACTTGGTACACAGAACTACCATTGACCAACTGAAAATACTGGAGGGCTTTGGGGGATATTCACCTTCATTTATAGGAATTATAGTTCACCTATCCCCAGAGAGCACTGTGAATGCAAAAAACAATGGATCTGCACCAAATTTGGCACGCATACCCGTCGATTTGGAGTGGAATTGGCCTTGACCTTTGTTAGTTGTGTGTATATATACACACACTAAAAGTGAAGATATGTATGTGTGTGTAGCTGGGGTGTCCACTTTCACAGACCAACTCCTGCCTCCACAAACAGCTATAGTTCCCACGGCTCAGGAGACATCAAAAGCTCTCCCTCCAATGACACTGCAGGTTATAGCGAGCGCCATGAATATATACAACAGTCCTGCCAAGGTCCTCCACAAACATAATACTGCCCACCTCCCAAGTGAAGGCTTTCATATGGGGACAATTTCATCCTAGATTTTACGTGTTTCCTCCACCACAGACATCCCAGTGTTTCTGACTCCCCCATTGGTGTGGAATTTGCATGACCCTGCCCACTGCCTCTCCCTTAACCCTTTCCTTTTCTATGTCACACAATAAACAGAGGAATTGATCAGCAACTGAACATACTAGAGAGGTTTGGGGAGAATTCACCATGATTTATAGGAGTTGTACATACTGGGATGTATAGTTCACCTGCAATCTAAGAGCACTCTGAACCCCACCAATGATAGACCTGGACCTAACTTGGCACACAGAACCCCCATGACCAACTGAACATACTGGAGAGACTTGACAGGGCTGACCCACCATGATGGGAGTTGTAATTCATCCTTAAGTTAGAGAACATATTGAACTCCACTGATGATGCATCTATAGCAAACTTGCCCAACATAACAATTTTCAAGTATTGACAGCGTTTCAGGAGGTTAATCTGGCATGATGTGAGTTGTAGTACACCCACAACCTTATGCCTTTTGTAAAATAAAATAATGACTTCTTGTAATAACCCGGGCAATGACGAATGCCCAAGCTAGTGTGTGTGTGTGTGTGTATCCTCACCCAGACCACCAAAACTAGGTTAGCAGTGTCAAGAGCGTGACCTTATAGATTCCGATGATAATAAAGTTCGTTGGCTGTGGGATTGAATGGCATTAAAAAGAGGCCTGCTGGGCTGCTGCTGGAGGGGGGGATTTAATCTAAGGGGAGGCACCAGACAGAGCAAAAGAGGGAAGGAGGGAACGAAGTGAGGGAGGAGAAGGAGAGAGAAAAGGGGGATTTATTACCCGCCTGCCAAGGTGATCCCCTCCAAGCCCGCATTTGTCACGCAGGGGGCTTGTCAAGAGCCCAGACCAGAGAAGCAAAAATAATTTGAAGGGTTTTTTTAAAAGCAAGGGAAAGAAAAGGGAGGAGAAAGGAGAAATGCAGACAGCCGCCTGGCAGGGAGCCAGCGACACCTGAAGCCGGCAATCAATTCTGCTGTCTGCTGCAGGCATTCCATCATCATGATAATGATAATAATAAAAGGACCAAAACCAGAACTATTTAGGATATTTGGGGAGGGAAAGAAAGGTCAGGTGATGTATATGGCTGGATGGCCATTTGTCGGGAGGGCTTTGACAATGTATTCCTACCTGCCAGAATAGGGTTGGACTGGATGGCCCTTGGGGGTCTCTTAACTCTAGGATTCTATGATTTTATGCTCACAACAGCTTTGAGAGGTAGGTCATGTAAACCATGAAGGGAATAATAACAAATAATAGGAATAATAGTAATATTAGTAATAATAGTAGTAATACTGTCTTAATAATAGTATTAGTAGTAATGGCATGAGAGAAGCCTCCCACAAGGATGGTAACACATCAAAAACATCCAGGCGTCCCCTGGGCAACATCCTTGCAGCCTGCCAATTCTCTCACACCAAAAGCGACTTGCAGTTTCTCAAGTCGCTTCTGACATGACAAAATAATAAGAGTAATAGTAATGTTGTATTAATAATAGTAGTAGGAATAAGCCAAAGAGCCGCTGTTGTCCTTAGACACCTCCAAGGCCATGTGGCCAGCATGACTGCATGGAGCACCATTACCTTCCCGCAGAAGCAAGTGTGATCTACTCACACTTGCATGTTTTCGAACTGCTAGGTTGATAGGAGACGGAATTAACAGCTGGAGCTCACCCCACTTCCCCAGATTCGAACTGCCAACCTTTTGGTCAGCAAGTTCAGCAGCTCAGCGGTTTAGTCCACTGTTCCACCAGGGGGCTTAATATTATTAATAACAACAGTAGTAACAGCAATATTAATGATAATAATGGTAATACTAATAATAGCAAGAGTAAATATTAATACTTTTAATAGTAATCACAGTAATAATAGCAATACTATTTATTATTATTATTATTATTATTATTATTATTATAGTTTTGTGTGTTTTTGACAGTGCTGTGACCCGTCTTGAGCTGTGGGGCGAGGTGGGTAAGAAATAAAATTATCATTATTAATGGTATTAGTAATAATAATAATTCATGATGTTGTTCTATATGGTTACAGGGCCACAATCCCATTGTACCTGCCACGGCTCTATCCAAAGGAAACCTGAAGGTCACTCAGTCCAACCCTTTCCCTAGAAGGAAGACACAACTAAAACACTCATGAGAGATGCCCATCCAAATGTTCCATCAGCTTACCTGTTTGTGCATTTCGATATTCAGCCCGTAAGACATTTCGTAGTACTGCAAGGCAAAGGAGGGAAAAGGGGGGGCTCAGGAAGGAGTTTTTGTTGAGATGGAAACCCCTGCCTTTTTTGTCCCTTCTCCCATCCCAAAGAGGCACTCACCATGACATAATGGCGCTGTATTTCTGTCTTCTCTGTCGCCAGCTTCTCACATTCGAGCTTCAAGCTGAAAAGAAAGAACAGAATGACTTCCCTGGATCTGGAGACCATACTCCAATGGATGCAGCGGAGAATCGCATTAGCCTTTTCTGCTGCTGTATCACACTCTTGTCTTCTGGGGTTAGCTCTCCCTCCCCATTTGGGCATCATTAATAATAATAATAACAATCATCATCATCATCATCATTCACACACACACACACACACACACATATATAAACAGTAATAACATATAATATAAAATAAATATATAACACCAATGACAAAGCTTTATTTATCTCCTGATCCCTCTCCCCAAGGGGACTCGGAGGAAGACAAAACAATGCACATAATGTCAGTCACATTTACAATCCCAAAAGGTAAAATCAAAACAAACAAATCAAAAATGACAAACCATAATACACAGAAGAAAAATAAATTTCCACTCTTGGGTTAATAATAATTCCCACACTGAAACGGCAAGTCCGATCGCATAGAAACATGACTGAAATTGCATAGAAATATAGGATATTCGAATGGAAATAATTCAGATGCTTGGAACTTCAAGAGATGGGGTTTCGTTCCGTTGTTGTATGCGTACACTACACTTACACATATGGTAGGGCGTTTTTCTCTGCTTAAAAACAGAAAACTAAACCCAATCAAAGTGAAGGGTTATGGACCCAGGAAGGGCAGCTCTACAGCTATTTGGTACTAAAAACCAAATTGGCAGTTGGGGGGGGGGGGGACGGGACTCATGACCACTACGCTGGATCCTATAATTTGCTGATAACAACTTTTCAGGAGTTAGTGAGCCTTGGCTAACCCCAAACATGCCAGAATTGGGCACAGGATTATTTCAGGTAAGATTTGACCAGAGCAGAAGAGTGTTAGGGCTATGACTTCCTTGGATTTGACTATTATCCTCTGATGGATGCAGCCTAGAAACACATTATAATCTATATAAATAAAAATGTAACGTTCGTTTGTGGGATTAACATAACTCAAAGACCACTAGATGAATTGAAATAAAATTTGGACACTATACCCCTAACAGACCAACAAGTGACCATCAGTCTTACACCACCACCACCCCGCAAAAAAAACAGTGGAAAGGACTTAAAAACCCAAAAAAAACTAAATGACGATACAGAAAAAAAGGAAGGAAGGGAAGAAAAAAAAAAGAAGGAAGGAAAGATGGAAAAAGAGAGAAGAAGGAAGAAGAGAAAAGAGGTAGAGAAGGAAGAAAGGAGAGAAAGAGAAGGAAAAAAAGGGGGAAGGAGGGAAAGAGGTAGAGAAGGAAGGAAGGAGAGAGAAAGAAAAATAGGAAGGAAGAAAGAGGGAGCGAAGAAGGAGGAAAGAAGGAGGAAGGAAAGAAGGAAAGAAAGAAGGATGGAGCAAAAAGCAAAGAAAGGAAGGAAAGAGGTGGAGAAGAAGAAAGGAAGAAAGGAGAGAAGGAAAGAAGAAAAGAAGAGAGGAAAAAAGCAAAGAAGGAAGGAAAGAGGTAGAGAAAGAAGAAAGGAGAGAGAAAAAGAAGGAAAAGCAAAGGGGGAAAGAAGGAAAAAGGTAGAGAAGGAAGGAAGGAGAGATGGAAAGAAGGAAAGAGGGAGCGAAGGAAGGAGGGAAAGAAGGAGAGAAAGAGGGAGGGAAGGAAAGAAGGAAAGAGATATAGAAGGATGGACGCAAAAAGCAAAAGAAGGAAGGAAAGAGGTAGAGAAGGAAGAAAGGAGAGAGAAAAAGAAGGAAAAGCAAAGGGGGAAAGAAGGAAAAAGGTAGAGAAGGAAGGAAGGAGAGATGGAAAGAAGGAAAGAGGGAGCGAAGGAAGGAGGGAAAGAAGGAGAGAAAGAGGGAGGGAAGGCTGGCCACAGCAACGCGTGGCAGATACAACTAGTAAACAATAATAATAATGAACTTTATTTAATACCCCGCCACCATCTCTCCCCAATGGGGACTCGGGGCGGCTTACCTGAGGCCAAGCCCAACAGCATATTACAATAAAGTAAAACCAAAACACAACAACAACACAGTAAAATACATACAACATATGAGTACAAAAAAAAGATAAAGCAAAATCATATACAATAACATAACATAACAATGAGCGGGCCGCATGTGCAAGATAAAAACTAAGATACTAAAAATACTGAAATCACGATGAGACAGGGATGGAGAAGATTGTTTGTAGGGGAGAAACTCATAAAGGAACGGGGTCATAAATATAGACTTTCATACAGGTGGGAAAATATACATTGGCCTTTTTCACCTCAGAACCACGCTCTCGACTCACGTTCGGCTTGTGCTTTGCTACAACTCCTAGATTCAATGCCTCACCTTCATACTGCAAATCACAACAACTCCCCCTTATCAGTAACCTGCAAAAGGTCTTACCTGTGATACTGATTTTGCAGGAACTGAAATTCCTCCTTGATTCGGTCCAGGACCTCAGGGTAAGTGAGCTTCAGGGACTGCGGAGTGGTGGAAACAACACTGGCAGCACTGGTGGCCACTGATGGGGCCGGCAGGTGGGCCTGGGAAGGACAGAGAGAGAAAGCACCCATTATCTCCTGCCTCCAGTGAGAGCCTTGCCTGTCTATTACCTTGTCAATAGAAAAAGACCAGAGAAGCGTCTTACTGGGCTTCCGGTGGAAGGGAGTTCCACGGACCACCACCAAGAAGACCCTCGTTCTCCATCCCAAAAAAGTACTCCTCTATCCCAAAATCTACCTATGAAAAGGGTTGAGTTGTATTGTTTTTAGTGTTGTAAGGAAAGCGGGGTAATATATATATATTGAGAGAGAGAGCATGACATGGAGAGGTGGGTAAAAAAATAAAAGGATCATTATTCTATTAATTATGTGTGTATTATCTATATAAATAAAAATGTAATGTTCGTTTGTGGGATTAACAGAACTCAAAAAGCAGTGGGCCAATTGACACCAAATTTGGATACAAGACACCTAACAACCCAATGTATGTCCTTCACTCAGAAAAAATGATTTTGTCATTTGGGAGTTGTAGTTGCTGGGATTTATAGTTCACCTACAATCAAAGAGCATTCTGAACTCCACCAATTATGGCATTGAACCAATCTTGGGGCACAGAACTCCCATGACCAACAGAAAATACTACACGGGTTTGGTGGACATTCACCTTGAGTTTGGGAGTTGTAGTTCACCTACATACAGAGAGCACTTTGGACTCAAACAATGATGGATCTGGACCAAACTTGGCACAAATATTCCATATGCCCAAATGTGAATACTGGTGGAGTTTGGGGGAAATAGACCCTAACATTTGGGAGTTGTCGTTTCTGGGATTTATAGTTGACCTACAATCAAAGAGCATGCTGAACCCCGCCAACGACAGAATTGGGACAAACTTCTCACACAGAGCCACCATACTTAAGGCCATCCAGTCCAACTCCCTTCACCAGGGCAAGAAAATGTAAAGCATAAAGAAATTACATATATTAGAAACCAATACTTTCTCATTACTTTATTATATTATTTTTATTATCATCATCATCATATATACTACTAATAATAAGAATATTCTAGGAATCTCACACTCATTGGGTTGCTGTGAGTTTTCCGGATTGTATGGCCATGTTCCAGAAGCATTCTCTCCTGACGTTTCACCCACATCTTTGACAGGATGCCTGCTATAGATGTAGGAGATAAATCTTCTGGAATATGCACATACAGAACCAGAAAACTCACAGCAACCCAGCGATTCCGGCCATGAAAGCCTTCGACAACTCACACTTATAGCCTGTTGATTTTGACCCCTTTATGGTCCTACTCCTCTTAGATAACACTATATATACATCCACAGTTCTATTTTTAATCACATTCCTCTAATTCATACATCCAACAGTTGAAATTTGCCCCAATAATAATAATAATAATAGACCCAAAATAACCTACCGGAGGCCGGTTTTGCGGGAACATCCTTGGAACAAAACCATAGGGTTTCTGCGGCTGCCTATTTCTCTTTACCTGCAGCAAACTAGGAATCCCTGGGAAAAGTAGAAAAAAACCCATTAAATCTTTCAAAGAGTGCAGTATTTTCTTACAGTTTTAGTATCAAAGAAAGCAATTACTGTTGTTGTTGTTGTTGTTATTATTATTATTATTAGCAGAGTCTCAATGGCCATCTGTTGGGAGGGATTGGATAGTGTCTTACTGCCCAGCAGAATAGGGTTGGACTGGATGGCCCTAGAGGTCTCCTCCAACTAGAAATCTATAGTTCTATTATTATCTAACCTCTATCTTACACATAATAAAAATGTGAAAATATGTATGTGTGTACGTGGCTGGGGTGTCCACTTACACAAGCAAGCTCCTGCCTCCACAAACAGCTATAGCTCCCACTATTCAGGAGACACCAAAGGCCCTCCCTCCAATTACATTATAGGTTATAGTAAGCGCCATGAACATGTCCAAGAGCCCTGCCAATGTCCTCAACAACATTGGCAGGGCTCTTGGACAACAATACTGCCCACCACCGGAGTGAAGATTTTCATACGGGCACAATTCCATCCATTTTCTTCACCACAGACACCCCAGTGTTTCTGATTCTCTCCATTGGTGTGGAATTTGCATGATCCCGCCCACTGCCTCTCCCTTAAACCTTTCCTATTCTTTTCTAGGACACACAGTAAACAGAGAAATTGATCAGCAACTGTACAAACTAGAGAGGTTTGGGGAGAATTCACCATGATTTATAGGAGTTGTAGGTCCTGGGATGTATAGTTCACTTGCAATCTAAGAACACTCTGAACTCCACCAACGACAGACCAGGAACTAACTTGGCACACAGAACTGCCATGACCAACAAAACGTACTGGAGGTCTTTGAAAAGATTTATAGGAGTTGTGGTTCACCTACATCCAGAGTACACTATCAACCCAAACAATGATGGATCTGGGTTGTTGTAGGTTTTCCAGGCTATATGGCCATGTTCTGGAAGCATTCTCTACTGACGTTTCGTCTGCATCTGTGGCAGACATCCTCAGAAGTTGTGAGGTCTGTTGGAAACTAGGAAAATTGGCTTTATATATCTGTGGAAAGTCCAGGGTGGGAGAAAGAACTCTTGTCTGTTGGAGCAAGGTGTGAATGTTTCAATTGGCTACCTTGATTAGCCTGACAGTTGGCCTGACAGTTTTTAGGTGTGACTTGTTACTGCCTGGGGGAATCCTTTGTTGAGAGATGATTAGCTGTCCCTGATTGTTTCTTGTCTGGAGTTCCCCTGTGTTTGAGTGTTGTTCTTTATTTACTGTTATAATTTTAGATTTTTTAAAAATACTGGTAGCCAAATTTTGTTCATGTTCATTTTTTTCCTTTCTGTTGAAATTGTCCACATGCTTGTTGATGTCAGTGGCTTCTCTGTGTAGTCTGACATGGTGGTTTTTGGAGTGGTCCAGCATTTCTGTGTACTCCAATAATATGCCGTGTCCAGGTTGGTTCATCAAGTGCTCTGCTATGGCTGACTTCCCTGGTTGAATTAGTCTGCTGTGCCTTTCCTGTTACTTGATTTGTGTTTGGATAATGATGTGTCTGTGGTGGATCTGGACCAAACTTGGCATGCATACCCGATATGCCCAAATTTGAATACTGGTGGGTTTTGAGGGGAATTGGCCTGGACATTTTTGAGTTGTGGGTCCTGGGATTTATAGTTTACCTGCAATCAATGAGCACTCCGAACTCCACCAAAGATGGAACTGGACCAAACTTGGCACACAGAACCACCACGACCAACAAAAAATGCAGGAACTCTTTGGGGAAAATTCATCTTGATTTGGCGGAGTTGTAGTTCACCTACATTCAGAGAGCACTGTGAACCCAAACACCGACGGATCTGGACCAAACTTGGCACACATACCCAATACACTGAAATTTGATTACTGGAGGGGTTTGGGAGAGATTGACCTTCCTTTCAGGGAATTGTAGTTCACTTACATCCAGAGGCACTGTGGCCACCACCGAAGACGGACCTGGACCAAACTTGGCACACAGAACCTCCAAGACCAACCCAACCTACTGAAGGGATTTGATGGGAATGACCCACCATGGTGGGAGTTGTAATTCATCGTGCAGCCAGAGAGCACACTGAACCCCACCAATGATGCATCTAGAGAAAACTTGCCCAACATGACAAACTTAAAGTATTGATGACGTTTCAGGGAGTTAACTTGGCATGATAGGAGTTCTAGTTCACCCACAACCTTGATCCGTAGCCATGTATATTGTATATTTTTCTCAATGGGGTTGGACTAGATGGCCTTTGGAGTTCCCTTCCCTATAATTATCATCTTATCATACATTAATAACAATGCTATTTCTGGTGTATTGTTTTAGCTCTATTATTTATTATCCTTGCCCATATTTCTTTAAATAGTTTATGTATTGACTTGGTTGTGTATTTTCCTTAATGGGGTTGGACTAAATGGCCTTTGGTGTTCCCTTCCCTTTTATTGGTATTATCTTTTTGTGAGAGTATAATCTATATAAATAAAAATGTAATGTTCGTTTGTGATATTCACAGAACTCAAAAACCACTGGGGGAATTGACACCAAATTTGGACATGATACACCTAACAACCCAATGTATGTTCTTCACTCAAAAAATTGATTTTTTCATTTGGGAATTGTAGCTGCTAGGATTTATAGTTCATCTACAATGAAAGAACATTCTGAACCCCACCAACTATGAAATTTAACCAAAATTGGCACACAGTTCTCCCATGACCAACAGAAAATACTGGAAGGGTTTGGTGGGCAGTGTCCTTTGGTTTTGGAGTTGTCGTTGTAGTTCACCTACATCCAGAGAGCACCGTGGACTCAAACAATGATGGATCTGGACTCTACACGAATACTCAATATGCCCAAATGTAAACACTGGTGGAGTTTGGGGAAAATAGAATCTTGACTTTTGGGAGTTGTAGTTGCTGGGATTTATAGTTCATCTACAATCACAGAACATTCTGAACCTCACCAATGATGGAATTGAACCAAACTAAGCACACAGTTCTCCCATGACCAACTTAAATACTGGAAGGGTTTGGTGGGCAGTGTCCTTTAGTTTTGGAGTTGTAGTTCGCCTACATCCAGCAATCATGGTGGACTCAAACAATGATGGATCTGGACCAAACTCTACACAAATACTCAATATGCCCAAATGTGAACACTGGTGGCATTTGGGGAAAATTGAATCTTGACATTTGGGAGCTGTAGTTGCTGGGATTTATAGTTCACCAACAATCAAAGAGCATTCTAAACCCCACCAACGATAGAAATGGGCCAAACCTCCCATACAAAACCCCCATGTGGACCACAGCAACGCGTGGCAGGGGACGGCTAGTCTTATCATATATTGATAACAATGCTATTTCCCCAGGTTGTGCCAGTCAGGTTTTGTATGACATTGTTTCTAAGTACCCACTTTTTTGCTTGATATTAAAGCAGTGCTTCTTATAAGTCAGAGCACAGTCCAGGATAACTCCCAGGTATTTGGGTGCGCTGCAATGCTCCAGTGGGATTCCTTTCCAGGTAATCCTCAGAGCTTGGGATGCTTAAGATGAAAAGCACATGTCTGCGTTTTAGATGGATTAGGAATCAGCTGGTTTCCCCTGTAATAGGCAGTAAGAGAACTCAAAGCTTTGGAGAGCTTCTGTTCAACCATTTCAAAGCTCCCTGCTTGAGTGGTGATGGCATGATCGTCAGCATAGATGAAACTCTCTGTCCCTTCTGACAGTGGCTGGTCATTTGTGTAAATGTTAAGCACAATCTGGGGATCACAACTAGATACAGTGAGGACACCTGCCCTTGTGCTTTGCTACTCTGCTGCTGAGTACGCATGCCCAGTGTAGAATACATGTTAAAACAGTGAACGTGGCTCTTAATGAGACATGTTGCATTATCACAGGATGTCTACATAGTACACCATCATACTGTTTAGCCAGTATTGCATCACCTGACATCCGTCGAGAAGTACCAGCCAGTAAGGAAAGGACCAAGGCATTGACATCTCTGGCCCATCAGCCAGCACGCCAGCGACTTAAATCAAGAAACCATTTTCTAAGATCCACAGAGATACTCGCAGGAACCCCTCAGCAAACGAGAATCCAAAAGTGGCAGGTTAAAACCCAGAACCTCAATCGGTGGCTGAGATCAGATGAGAAACTCCCTCCTAGGCACACAGAAGGCTGGATGACTTGAAAGGCACTGAACAGGCTGCTTTCTGGTACCACGAGGTACAGAGCCAAACTTAAGAAATAGGGCTACAAAGCGGAGTCCACAACATGTGCGTGTGGAGAAGAGCACACCACAGACCACTCACTACAATGCAGCCTGAGCCCTGCTACATGCACAACCTTCTCACAGCCACACCAGAGGAACTCCAAGTGGCCAGCTTCTGGTCAAAGGACATTTAGTACAATGCCAACTTTGTGTTTTTTTAAAATATATTACAATTTTACCCTCGTTTCACTTCTGATATGATAAATAAATAAATGCTATTTCTGGTGTATTTTTAAGCTCTGTGTTCTGAAATAATATGCGATGCTGTTTGAGAGCACAGAAATGCTGGACCACTCTAACAACCACGATGTCAGACTACACACAAGCATGTGGACAAGTTCAACAGAAAGGAAGAAAGCATGAAAATCTGGCTACCAGTATTTAAAAAAAACCTCTAAAATCATAGCAGCAAATAAAGAACAACACTCAAAAACAGGGGAATTCCAGACAAGAAACAATCATGGCTGGCTAACACCTCCCAACAAAGGACTCCCCCAGGCAGAAAGCAGCCAGACCTTGAAAATGCTAGGCCATTAAATGTTAATCAAGGCAGCCAACTGCAACGTTCACACCTGCCTCAAACAGACAAGAGTTCTCTCTCCCACCCTGGACATTAAAAATATATAAAAACCCCATTTTCCCAGTTTCCAACAGACCTTACAACCTTTGAGGATGCCTGTTATAGATGCAGGCGAAATGTCAGGAGAGAATGCTTCTGCAACATGGCCAGACAGCCCAAAAAACTCACAACAACCCAGTGATTCCGGCCATGAAAGCCTTTGAAAATACAATGCTATTTCTGGTGTATTTTTAGCTCTATTTTTTATTACTGTCCATCTATCTATCTATATATATAAAAATGCTCTGTTCATAATGAGTACCTTAAAAACAAAAGAACGAATGAACGAAACCACACCAAATTTGGCAACAAAACATCTCACTACACAAGGAGTGACCGTCACTCAAAAATTATGATTTTGTCATTTGGGAGTTGTAGTTGCTGGGATTTATAGTTCACCTACAATCAAAGAGCATTCTGAACTCCACCAATGATGGAATTGAACCAAACTTGGCACACAGAACTCCCATGACCAACAGAAAATACTGGAAGTGTTTGGTGGGCATTGGCCTTGAGTTAGGGAGTTGTAGTTCACCTACATCCAGAGAGCACTGTGGGCTCAAACAATGATGGATCTGGACCAAACTTGGCACAAGCACTCAATATGCCCAAATACGAACACAGATGGAGTTTGGGGAAAATAGACCTTGACATTCGGGAGTTGTAGTCACTGGGATTCACAGTTCACATACAATCAGAAAGCATTCTGAACCCCACCAATGACAGAATACGGGCAAACTTCCCACACAGAACCCCCATGACCAACAGAAAATACTTAAGGCCATCCAGTCCAACTCCCTTCATCAGGGCAAGAAAACGTAATCAAAGCCCTCCTGACAAAGAGCCATCCAGCCATAGATATAGATAGATAGATAGGTTAGATATGATTCACACACAGAGAGATATAGTATCATAGATTTGAAAGGGACCCTTAAAGAAGGACAATGATATGTTGCGTGTTCCAGGGTGGGCAAACCAGACACTCTCCACATCAACACTGACAAAGAAACAGCAAGAAATACTGTTTACCCACAAGCATAAAAAATTACAACACTTTCTCATTACTGTATTTTCCAGATCACCAGACTGGGCCACAGCAACACGTGGCAGGGGACTGCTAGTATTTCTTTAAATATTTTATGTATTGACTTGGTCGTGCCTTTTCCTCAATGGGGTTGGACTAGATGGCCTTGGGGTTCCCTTCCCTATTATTATGTTCTTCTGATAGTATCTTATCATATATTGGATACAATGCTATTTCTGGTGTATTGTTTTAGCTCTATTTTTAATTCTTGCCCATATTTCATGTATTGACTTAGTTGTGTATTTTCCTTAATGGGTTTGGACTATATGGCCTTTGGTTGGGGTTCCCTTACCTATTAGTATTATTATTATTATCTTATTTTCCCTGTTATTGTGAGAGTATCACCTTATCATATATTGATAACAATGCCATTTCTGGTGTATTTTTTAGCTCTATTTTTTCATTATTGCCCATATTTCTTTAACTATTTTATGTATTGACTTGGTTGTGTATTTTCCTTCAGGGGTTGGACTATATGGCCTTTGGTTGGGGTTCCCTTACCTATTATTATTATTATTATTATTATCTTCTTTTCCTGTTATTGTGAGAGTATCACCTTATCATATATTGATAACAATGCCATTTCTGGTGTATTTTTTAGCTCTATATTTTCATTATTGCCCATATTTCTTTAACTATTTTATGTATTGACTTGGTTGTGTATGTTCCTTCAGGGGTTGGACTAGATGGCCTTTGGGGTTCCCTTCCCTATTATTGTGAGAGTATCACTTTATCATATATTGATAAAAGTGCTATTTCTGGTGTATTTTAAACTCTATTTTCTATTATTATTTCTTTAAATATTTTAAGTACAGGCTTGGTTGTGTCTTTTCCTTAAGGGGGTTGGACTAGATGGCCTTTGGGGTTCCCTTCCCTATTATTGTGAGAGTATCACTTTATCAAATATTGATAACAGTGCTATTTCTGGTGTATTTTAAACGCTATTTTTTATTCTTATTTCTTGAAATATTTTAAGTACAGGCTTGGTTGTGTCTTTTCCTTAAGGGGGGTTGGACTAGATGGCCTTTGGGGTTCCCTTCCCTATTATTGGGAGAGTATCACTTTATCAAATATTGATAACAGTGCTATTTCTGGTGTATTTTTAACTCTATTTTCTATTCTTATTGCCAATACTTCTTGAAATATTTTAAGTACAGGCTTGGTTGTGTCTTTTCCTTAAGGGGGGTTGGACTAGATGGCCTTTGGGGTTCCCTTTCCCACTCTAGGATGATTGCTTAGGACCTTCTCTCTCTTTGTAGTGCTTCATACTTCACCAAATGCTTCCTTTTTTCCCCTTCCCATAGATCAAACCCCAATATTATGCATATATGCCTCCTTTGTAAACAAAAGGATTCCCCCCTCCATTATTTTGCAAGGGAGAGAAAAAGAGCAGCAGGTAGGGAGAAAAGAGAGATCTCTTAAAGGAGAAGGATCTAAGGCCTGGCTTTTCCAACAACAACAACAACAAAAAGCCCCCATTAAGAAGGGAACCTCAAGAAAAACAACAAAACCCTAAATAGACTCAGAAATAGAAAATACTCACCCAAATGGGAAGGAGGTGGGTGGGTCACCGCGGCTGGGTTTCTCCCCGATCGCCCCCCCTCCCCTTCTTTTCTCTCCCTCTTTTCCCTTCCTTCCTTCCTTCCTTCCCCCCTTTTTTTTCCTTCCCCCTTTTTCAGTCCCACCCCTCCTTTTGCCAGGGCTTTGCGGGGGAGGCGAAAGGATCAATGGGACCCGCGCCAGCTCCACGTGGGGCCTGGCTCCTTCTCTTTCGCCACCGCCAGGCGCGCCTGAGCCAATCAGGAGGCGTGGAACGCTGGGAAAGGGGCGGGGCGGCGAATAAATTAAAACCCCGGGACTGACTGACAGGCAGCGTTCGTCGGCACCCACGTGGGCCGAGACGAGCCGGGAAGGGAAAGGAAAAAAAAAAAAGAGGACGAAGCCGAGCCAGGCTCCTGATTGGTCCGAAGCGGGCCTGTCGGCGAGAAATGTGTCAATCAAGAAAAGGGTAGATGGGATTAACCCTTTCAATGCCGGAAGGGAGGCAGAATGGCTGGTCGCCTGGATTAACCCTTTTGAAGGCTGGGATTATAGGATCATTGGATCCCTGGAAGAGCTTCCAAAGGGAAGGCCTTTTGGCAGGGCCTCTAGGAGTTAACCCTTCATGGGGTTTCATTTAACCCTTTTAATAATAATAATAATAATAATAATAATAATAATAATAATAATAATAATAATATATTTATGTACCAATATAATAAATAAATATGCATATTAGGATGGGCATTGCTGTATTTATTACATTAAGATGTATATTATTGTATTATTAATATAATAAATGCAATAATATACACCCTAATATACATATTAGTATAATAAACACAATAATATACATCCTAATATAATAAGCACAATAATATACACCCTAACATGCATATTCATATAATAAATGCAATAATGTACACACTAATATACATATTAGTATAATAAACACAATAATATAGACCCTAACATGCATATTCGTATAATAAATGCAATAATATACACCCTAATAAACATATTAATATAAAAAGCAATAATATACACCGTAATATACATGTTACTATAATAAACACAATAATATGCACCCTGATATAGCTATTATTGTAATACAACAATATACACCCTATATACATTGTAATATAATAAACACAATAATATACATCCTAAAATACATATTAATATGATAAATACAATTATATACATCCTAATATAATAAACACAATGATGCTCACCCTAATATACCTATTAATGTAATAAACACAATATACATCCTAAAATATGTATTAATATGATAAATACAGTTATATACATCCTAATATAATATAATATACAATCTGATATACCTATTAATATAATAAACACAATAATGTACACCCCAATATACATATTAATATAACAAATGCAATAATATACATCCTAATATACATGTTAATGTAATAAACACAATAATATACACCCTAATATACATATTAATATAATAAATAGAATAATATACATAATAATATACATAATAATGTAATAATAAACACAATAATATGCATATCTATCTTCTATTTGTACACATAATTATTTTGTGTTTCCTCCACCATAGACATCCCAGTGTTTCTTACTCTCTCCATTGGTGTGGAATTTGCATGACCACGCCCATTGCATCTCTCTTAACCCATTCCTATTATTTTTCTATGGCACAACAAACAGAGGAATTTATCAGCAACTAAACATACCAGAGAGATTTGGGGGGAAATCACCATGATTTATAGGAGTTGTAGGTACTGGGATGTATAGTTCTTTAGTTGAAGACCACTCTGAACGCCACCAACGATGGACCTGGAACTAACTTGACACACAGAAGTCTTTGCTGGGATTTATAGGAGTTGTAGTTCACCTACTCAAACAATGATGGATCTGGTCCAAACTTGGCATGCATATCTAATATGCCGAAATTTGAATACTGGTGGGTTTTGAGGGGAATTGGCCTGACCATCTTGTAGGTACTGAGATGTATAGTTCACCTTCAGCCAATGAGCACTCTGAACTTGACCAAAGATAGAATTGGACCAAACGTGGCACACAGAGCCCCCATGACCAGCAAAAAATACTGGAGGTCCTTGGGGGAGGGGGGAATCACTTTGTTTTGAGGGAGTTGTAGTTCACCTACATCCAGACAGCACTGTGGATACAGCACTTGTAGGTCCTGGGATGTATAGTTCACCTGCAGTCAATGAGCTCTCTAACTCCACTAGAGACGGAATTGGACCACGCAGAGCCCCCATGACCAGCAAAAAAATACTGGAGGTCTTTAGGGGAAAATTTACCTTGATTTGGGGGAGTTGTAGTTCACTTACATCCAGAGAGAGCGCTGTGAACCCAAACACCGATGGATCTGGATCAAACTAGGCACACGTCCTTGATATGCTGAAATTTGATTACTGGATGGTTTTGGGGAAACCAACCTTCCTTTCTGGGAGTTGTAGTTCACACACAACCAGGGAAACTGTGACTTCCACCGAGTATAGTCTGGGACCACACTTGGCCCAAAGAACCCCCATGAGTAACTCAACCAATTGGAGGGACTGACCCCATAGTGGGAGATGTAGTTTACTCTACAGCCAGAGAGCACACTGAACCCCACCCATGATGCATCTAGAATAAACTTGCCCAACATGACAAACTTTAAGTACTGATGGAGTTTCTTGAGGTTAACCTGGCATGATACGAGTTGTAGTTCACCCACAACCTTATGCGTTTTGTACAATTTTTAAAAAGGTTTTTCAAATAACTCGGGCCACACCGGCTACCCAAGCTAGTATAATAATATAATACATAAGCAATCAAAAACAACTATTGTTGTTATTAATTCTGGGTTATCTCCCAATAAAAGGATCTGAAGGGTTTCACCCTTCAAAAGACCCAATATGGGTTAACTCTTAATTAAAGGACTCTTAGGCGAGCTGAAGGGGACTCTTGGTCCCACTCTTTCCAAGAAGGGGTTAAACCCTGCAGGGATTAACCCTTAAAAGGGTTTAATCCTTCAAAGGGGCAAAAAACCTTGAAAGGGTCAAAGGCAAAGCAGGTTTCCCCCTTGGAAGGGGCCCTATGGGGTTAACCCTTCAAGGCCTGGAAGGGGATAATCCTTTGGCAAGACCCAGAACAGCTTTATCCTTAATGGGGGGAATTGGCTTAACCCTCAAAAGAGGCCAAGCCCTAATGGGCTTAACCCTTTAAAGGAGCTGGTTGGATAGTCTCTCTCTCTCTCTCTCTCTCTCTCTCTCTCTCTCTCTCTCTCTCCAGATAGATAGATATCCAATCCAAACAGACATCCTATATATCCAAACCCCTATATCTATTTGGCTGTATGTATGTATGTATGTATGTATGTATGTATGTATGTATCCAGATAGCTAGACAGAGAAGATTGATAGAGCTAGATAACTGATGGATAGAGATGTTAGACAGACACACAGAGAGATAAATATGTGGGTGGCCGGACGGACAGACAGACAGATAGATGGATAGATGTGTAGATAGATGGATGGATGGATAGACAGACAGACAGACAGATGTGTGCACGGATGGATGGATGGATGGATGGATGGATGGATAGATAGATAGATAGATAGAGAGATAGAGAGATAGAGAGATAGACGGATAGACTGATAGATGTGTAGATAGATAGATAGATGTGTAGAAGGAAGGAAGGATGGATGGATGGATGGATAGATAGATAGATAGATAGATAGATAGATAGATAGATAGATAGATAGATAGATAGAGGGATAAATGGATGGACGGACAGACAGACAGATGGATATGTGCACGGACGGACAGTCGGATGGAAGGACAGACAGACATGTGGATAGATAGATGGATGGCTAGATAGATAGATAGATAGATAGATAGATAGATAGATAGATAGATAGATAGGGGGATAAATGGATGGACGGACAGACAGATAGATATGTGCACGGACAGACGGAAGGACAGACAGACAGACAGATAGACAGACAGACATGTGGATGGATGGATGGATGGATGGATGGATGGATGGATGGATGGATGGCTAGATAGATAGATAGATAGATAGATAGATAGATAGATAGATAGATAGATAGATGGATAGATAACAAGTTGGAATATTTCCCAAGATCCTGTCCTTTTTCCATGGATAGATAGATGGATGCATAGATAGATAATATCCCATGAAAACATAGCTATATATCCTATATATCCAAATCCCCTATATCTATTTGTGTGTATGTGTATACACATACATACACACCAAATAGATATATATCCAGTCCAAACACGGCTATCTGTTTTAGGTACTAAATCCTACAGCTCTCTCTCTCTCTCTCTCTCTCTCTCTCTCTCACACACACACACACACACACACACACACACACACACACTCCTTCTTTCTCCCTCTTTCATTTCCATCTTTAATCCTGCCTTCACCCCCTCCCAAATAGATAGATACAGATGTAGGTCACTCGTTCTTGTACAAAATGGGATAATTCCTTCTGCTCCCCAACCTTTGAGGATAAGGACATAATAATAATAATATATTATGTCCTTATCCAATAATAATAATAATAATAATAATAATAATAATAATAATAATAACACGTCTAGCCCTTTTCCTCACTTCTGTCTTCTTTCCTCCTTTCTTTGCAATTTCACAAAGGGTCTTTTTTCCAATCTGTTTCCTTAAAAGCAGGGATTAAAAGCAGGGAAGAGAATTAAAATAGAGCCCTTACACTGGGATTTTATTTCATGGTTTGGAATTGTATTTTTTCCTATTTCACTTCACATAACATTTTCGGCCCTCCACAATTATTGGTATATGTGTTTCCCCACACATACACCTTTTCCTTGGGGTCTAGAAATCCCTTGAGAAACCTTGTTGTAGGGTGATGGAATAATAATAAGCAGAGGCTGGGTGGCCATCTGTTGGAAGGGATCGAATGGTGTCTTCACTCCCAGCAGAATAGGGTTGAACTGGACGGGCCCTTAGGGTATCTTTCAACTCTCTGATTTATTGGTTCTAATAATAATAATAATAATAATAATAATAATAATAATAATAATAATAATAGCCGAGGCTGGGTGGCCATCTGTCGGAAGGGATCAAATAGTGTTTTCATGTCAGAATAGAATTGAATTGAATGGGCCCTTGGGGTCTCTTCTGACTCATTGGTTGTATTATTATTATTATTATTATTATTATTATTATTAATAGTAATCAGAGGCTGGATGGCCATCTGTCAGGAGGGGTCAGATGGTGCCTTCCTGCCAGAGTGGGGTTGGATTGGATAGGCCTTTGAGGTATTTTCCAACTCTCAGATTCATTGGGTCTGTTAACAACAACAATAATAATAGAGGCTAGATGGCCATCTGTCAGGAGCGATCAAATGCCAGAATAAAATTGGATTGAATGGGTCCTTGGGGTCTCTTTCGACTCTAGGATTCATTGGTTGTATCATCATCATCATCATTATTAATAGTAATCAGAGGCTGAGTGGCCATCTGTCAGGAGGGGTCGGATGGTGCCTTCCTGCCAGAGTGGGGTTGGATTGGATGGGCCTTTGAGGTATTTTCCAACTCTAGGATTCATTGGTTCTAATAATAATAATGATAATAATAATAATAATAATAATAATAATAATAAGCCCAGGCTGGACGGCTATCTCTTGGGAGGGGTCAGATGGTGCCTTCCTGCCAGAATGTGGTTGGATTGGATGGGCCCTTGGGGTATTTTCCAACTCTCAGATTCATTGCTTCTCTTAACAACAACAACAACAATAATAATAATCAGAGGCTAGATGGCCTCTGTCAGGAGGGATCAGATGGTGTCTTCATGCCAGAATGGGGTTGGATTGGATGAGCCCTTGGAATATTTTCCAACTCTAGGATTCATTGGTTCTATTAATAATAATAATAATAATAATAATAATAATAATAATAAGCAAAGGCTGGGTGGCCCATGGGAGAAATCTCTTTCCATTGGATCCTTAGGAAACAGACACAGATTCAGCAAAATCCAGTCTCCTTTTGCAGAGCAGATCCATAACTGTGAGCCCACTGCCCTCTACTGACAGCTGCCTTCACTTTCTCATTTTCATCCATAAAATCATCTGAATTGGAGGAGACCCCCAGGGGCCATCCAGTCCTGTTCTGCGAGGCAGGAAGGTACCGTCCAAACCCTCCTGACGGAAGGCCATCCAGCCTGTGCTTTGAAACTTCTAGGGGAGGAGACTCAGCTCAGACTGTTGTTCTCCCTGGGTTTCCTTTACAGCTGAGCAAAGCTTCCCCCTGCCAGACATAGATAATGTAGTTTGAAATGTATTATAGGGGTCTACACTGATCATATAACACAGTTTCAAAGTGCATTATATGGCTGTGTTGATGGAGCCTCAGGCTATAGTTTGACTGCATTGCTTTAGTGCAGAGAGGATGCTATGGCATGGCACCAAAAGCTTGTGTTTCTCCAGCCTTCTTTCACCAGATAATAGGTCTAATAATAAGGTCCCAGTGGTGATCGGCACACTGGGTGCAGTGCCTAAAGACCTTGGCCTGTACTTAAATACAATCGGAGCTGTCGAAATCGCCTTCTGTCAGCTGCAAAAGGCCACCCTACTCGGATTTACATGCATGATACATCACATAGTCCTAGACACTTGGGAAGTGTCCAATATGTGATTCAGTACAAAAGCCAGCATAGTGATCTTGTTTGCTATGTACTAATCTTGTTGTATATCTAATAATAATAATAATAATAATAATAATAATAATAATAATAATAATAATAATAGGCTTTTAATTGTCTTATGTTTAATTCTGTTTTAGTGTTTATGTCTGTAAAGTTATAAAATGTAAATTGCATAGGTTTCCTAAAGGAGATGATAGTGGGATAGAATAATAATAATGATAGTAATAAGTGCAAAAAATAATGCTCCAGGGGATATTATTATTATTATTAATATAATTTTATTGCTCCAGAGGGTCATAAAGGGTTAATTAAAACGCAAAATAGTCACCTTAAAATAATAATAATAATAATTTTATTGCTCCAGAGGGTCATAAAGGGTTAATTAAAACACAAAATAGTCACCTTAAAAACAAATAATAATAATAATAATAATAATAATAATAATAATAATCTATATATATAAATTTGTTAGGGGCATCCAACGAGGAAACAAAACTCAAAAACCCCCCAACGAAACTTAACCAAAATTCCCATGCCCATAACACAACCCACAAGGTACAAACATATCTACTCAAAATGAAAAACAACACAACAACCCACTCACAAACAAACATAAAAATGAAAAACAACACAACAACACACTCACAAAACGGCAAAACAACAAAACTCAAAAATCCCCCAACGAAACTTAACCAAAATTCCCATGCCCATAACACAACCCACAAGGTACAAACATATCTACTCAAAATGAAAAACAACACAACACACTCAAAACGGCAAAAAAACAAAACTCACAAACCCCCCAACGAAACTTAACCAAAATTCCCATGCCATAACACAACCCACAAGGTACAAACATATCTACTCAAAATGAAAAACAACACAACAACACACTCAAAATGGCAAAAAAACAAAACTCAAAAACCCCCCAACGAAACTTAACCAAAATTCCCATGCTCATAACACAACCCACAAGGTACAAACATATCTACTCAAAATGAAAAACAACACAACAACACACTCACAAAACGGCAAAACAACAAAACTCAAAAAAACCCCAACGAAACTTAACCAAAATTCCCATGCCCATAACACAACCCACAAGGTACAAACGTATCTACTCTAAATGAAAAACAACACAACAACACACTCACAAAACGGCAAAACAACTGAGCATGCGCATTGGCGCCCAGCCGCAAGTTCCCTGGCGCGCGCACATGCCCTTCCGGCCAACGTTCCCTCTGCGGAAACCATGCCCACTCCAAGCCCCGCCGCGCCGCTTCCCGCACACACACACCCCTGCCGCACATACACACACAACCCCACACTCCATCACTCCCCCCGCCGCCGCACACACACACGCAACCCCACTCCCCCGCCGCCGCACACACACACGCAACCCCACACTCCATCACTTCCCCGCCGCCGCACGCACACACGCAACCCCACTCCCCCCGCCGCCGCACACACACACGCAACCCCACGCTCCATCACTCCCCCGCCGCCGCACGCACACACGCAACCCCACTCCCCCCGCCGCCGCACACACACACGCAACCCCACGCTCCATCACTCCCCCCGCCGCCGCACACACACACGCAACCCCACTCCCCCGCCGCCGCACACACACACACAACCCCACGCTCCATCACTCCCCCCCCGCCGCCGCACACACACACGCACCCCCACGCTCCATCACTCCCCCCGCCGCTGCACACACACACACAACCCCACGCTCCATCACTCCCCCACCCCAATCTTACCTCCTTTTACTTCACGCCACCTCCAAACCCCACCCCGCCCCTTCCCGCCCTGTCAAAATCTAGGAAAGACAGGAAGGAAGGAAAGAAGGAAGAAAGAGAAAGGGAGGTAAAGAAAAAGGGGGAAGGAAAGTTAGAGAAAGAAGGAAGAAGAAAAGGAAAGAAAAGGAAAGATGGAAGGAAAGAAAAGAGAGACAGCAGAAAAGAAAGAAAAAGGGGGAAGGAAGGAAAGAGATAGAGAAAGAAGAGGAGAAGGAAAGATGGGAGGGAAGGAAGGAAGGAAGGAGGGAAAGAAGGAGAGAAAGAGGGAAGATTGGCCACAGCAACACGTGGCGGGTAAAGGTTGTTATTTCTATTATTATTATTATTATTATTATTATTATTATTATTATTATTATTATTATTATTATGCTATTGTTCCTATGAGACCCTTTTAGGGGGAATGGGAGAGGTGTCAGGTCCCAGAGGCAATGCATTGCATTATTGTTATTGTTATGATGGTGGTAAAATAAAAGGAAATAAAAAGTGAAAGAAGGAAGCAAACAGGGAGGGAAGAAAGGCAAAGGAAGAAAGGGGGAGGGAATGAAGGAAAGAGAGAAGGATGAAACCAAGTAGTGAAAGAAAGAAAGAGGTAGAGAAGGAAGAAAGAAGAGAAAGGGGGAGGAAAAGGGGGAAGGAATAGGTAGGGACCTCTCTTTCATAATAGTCCAGATATCTACCTCAACTTTGATAAGTTTTACTATAGGCCACAGCAACGCGTGGCAGGGCACAGCTAGTAATAATAATAAAACATCTGAAAATACTGCTCCTGGGAACCATATCATTATTACATATTGCTCTAGGGTAATAAGGGTTCATTAAAATACAGATTGGTCACCCTAAATAATAATCATCATCATCAGCAGCAGCAGCAGCAGCAGCATCATGGGCTGAAAATAGTGGGAACTTTACCATTATTACATATTGTTGTTGTCATAAAGCGTTCATTAAAATACGAATTGATCATCCCATAATAATAATAATAATAATAATAGTAATAATAATAATAATAAGCACAACAGGTTAATTGCCATCTGCAGTAAATGTTGCCAACCAAAAGGTTGTCAGTTTGAAGCCCGTGTCAGGTTTAACTCCTGGCTTTTAGTCCAGCTTCTGCCTACCTAGCAGTTTCAAAAACAGCAATGTGAGTAGTTAAAGAGGAACCCTTTAAGTGGGGAGAGAAGGGCGGAATAGAAATACTGTAAATAAATAAATGTTAAAACAGTGCTCTGGGGAACTATATTATTACTACACCTTCATCATCATGTTAAAACATATGCCAAAATAGTTCTCCTGGGAACTATATTATTATATATAATTATATATTATTGTTGCTGTTATTATTATTATTATTAGAAGCACAGAATCCTAGATTTAAGAGGGATCCCAAGGGCCCATCCAGTCCCACCCCTATCTGCTAGTCAGGAAGGCACCATCCAATCCCTCCCAGCAGATGGCCTTCTAACCTCTGCTGCTGCTTCTTTTTCTTCTTCTTCTTCAATACATAACAAGATTAGGACACAGCAAACAAGATCCCTATGCTGACTTTTGTATTGGATCACATATCGGACACTTCCAAGGGTCTAGGACTGTGTGATATATCGGTGAATAATGCATGCAGATCCAAGTAGGGTAGCCTTTTGCAGCTGACAGTAATTTTGTCAGTGCTGATTGTTTTTAAGTGCAAGCCAAGGTCTTTAGGCACTGCACCCAGTGTGATCAACACTGGGACCACCTTTACTGGCTTGTGCCAGAGTCTTTGCAGTTCTATATTATTATTATTATTATTATTATTATTATTATTATTATTATTATTATTTATTTATTAGGGGACCACCAACTTGTATTTTGATGGGCCCTTTATGATACATTATTCTCGGCACATGTTTTGACATGGAATGAATTGCTCCCCTCCCAGCCCTGAAGCCTCTTTCCCTTCTTCTCTCTCCTTTCTCCCCCTTTTAAAACAAATATGTCATGGCCCAAACATCTCTATTACTCGAACGTTTGTTTTAAAGCCTTGGAAAGTAAGACGCAGAGATTTCCCCTCCAGGCTCCCAGCGAAGAGCAAGAAAGGACTTGAATCAGCGATTATTCTTTAAGAGATGATTTCAATTTTTGGTTTAAAAAGGGAGAAATGAACAACTCAAAAATTACTGCATAAAGAAGGGCTGGAGAGGAATCCTTACACAGGTTTCCATATTAGGAAATATTTCTGCACAGTTTTGTTTGGGTAAATGAACACCATGACATTGTGTAATTAATGAAATGGAAAAAAATGCATAATGCAAAAAAATGCACCATTAAGAGGATGTCAACGTTAAACTCCATTTTAATATTTCTATGTTACAGTTGTCTTTTCAAGAGTCTCTTTGAAGAGATAATAATAATAATAATAATAATAATAATAATAATAATAATAATTTTTGTAATAATATGTCCAAGAGCCCTGCCAATGTCCTCTACAAACACCACACTGCCCACCACCGAAGTGGAGGATTTCATTCGGGGGCAATTCCATTCTAGATTTTACATGTTTCCTCCACCACAGACATCCCAGTGTTTCTGAATTTCTCCATTGGTGTGGAATTTGCATGACACCAGCCACTGCCTCTCCCTTAATTCTTTCCTATTATTTTCTATGGCACACAGCAAACAAAGGAATTGATCAGCAACTGAACATACTAGAGAAGTTTGGGGAGAATTCACCATGATTTATAGAAGTTGTCGGTACTGGGATGTATAGTTCACTTGCAATCTAAGAGCCCTCTGAACTCCACCAGCAATGGACCTGGAACTAACTTGGCACACAGAACAGCCATGACCAACAAAACATACTGGAAGTCTTTGGAAGGATTTATCGTTGTTTACCTGCATCCAGAATGCACTATGAATCCAAAAAATGATGGATCTGGACCAAACTTGGTATGCATACTCAATATGCCCAAATTTGAATACTAGTGGGTTTTAAGGGGAATTGGCCTGGACATTTTGGACTTGTAGGTATTGGGATTTATGTTGTTGTTTATTCATTCAGTCGCTTCCGACTCTTTGTGACCTCATGGACCAGCCCACGCCAGAGCTCCCCGTCGGCTGTCACCACCCCCAGCTCCTTCAAAGTCAAGCCAGTCACTTCAAGGATGTCATCCATCCATCTTGCCCTTGGTCGGCCCTCTTCCTTTTGCCTTCCATTTCCCCCACTATCATTGCCTTCTCTAAGCTTTCCTTCTCATGATGTGGCCAAAGTACTTCATCTTCGCCTCTACTATCCGTCCCTCCAATGAGCAGTCGGGCTTTATTTCCTGAAGTATGGATTGGTTGGATCTTCTGGCAGTCCAAGACGCTCTCAGAACTTTCCTCCAACACCACAGTTCAAAAACATCTATTTTCCTTTGCTCAGTCTTCCCTATGGTCCAGCTCTCACATCCGGAGGTGACTATGGGGAATACCATTGCTTTGACTAGGCGGATCTTCGTTGCCAGTGTGATGTCTCTACTCTTCACTATTTTATCGAGATTGGTCATAACTCTCCTCCCAAGAAGTAAGCGTCTCCTGATTTCCTGGCTGCAGTTTGCGTCTGCGGTCATCTTTGCACCTAGAAATACAAAGTCTGTCACTGCCTCCACGTTTTCTCCCTCTATTTGCCAGTTATCAATCAGTCTTGTTGCCATAATCTTGTTTTTTTTATGTTTAACTGCAACCCAGCTTTTGCACTTTCTTCTTTCACCTTGATTAGAAGGCTAATCAGTTACTCCTCGCTTTCAGCTATCAAAGTGGTGTCATCTGCATATCTAAGGTTGTTAATGTTTCTTCCAGCTATTTTGACCCCAGCCTTGCATTCGTCAAGCCCTGCACATCACATATAAACTGGAATTTATAGTTCATCTGAAATCAGTGAGCACTCTGAACTCCACCAAAGATGAAACTGCACCAAACACAGAGCCCCCATGATGAGGAAAAAATACTGGAGGTCTTTGGGGGAAATTCACTTTGATTTGGGGGAGTTTTGGTTCATCCAGAAAGCACTGAGAACCCAAACACCGATAGATCTGTACCAAACTTGGCACCGATGCCTGATATGCCAGAATTTGATTAGTGGAGGGGTTTGGGGGAACTGCCTTTCCTTTCTGGGAGTTGTAGTTCATTCACAACCAGAGAAACTTTGACCTCCACCGATGAGGGACCTGGACCAAACTTGGCACACAGAACCCCCATGACAAACTCAACCTACTAGAGAGGTTTGAGGGGACTGACCCACCATAGTGGGACTTGTAGTTTACCCTTCAGCCAGAGAGAGCACACTGAACCCCACCGATGATGCATCTAGAGCAGACTTACCCAACATAACAAATTTCAAGTAGTGATGAAGTTTTGTGGGGTTAGCCTGGCATGATGCGAGTTGTAGTTCACCCAGAATCTCATGCATTCTGTGCAATTAAAAACTGACTTTTTCAAATAATCCAGGCAACACTGGGGACCCAAGCTGGTGTCCTCAAGGGACTCTCTGAATTTGGGCTGAGTCCTATAGATTATGGTCGTTTTGAGTTTGCATGTCAAAAGGGATTCCACCTTTTTTCTGAAGTTTTTTTAGGCAGTGGCTGGATGGCCATTTGTCGGGAGGGATCGCATGGTGTTTTCCTTTATGGCAGAAGGGGGTTGGTTCTTGGGGTCTCTTCCAATGCCAGGATTCTAGGATTCAATAGCCCTATTTCTCTCCATGCAGCTTCTAATGTCTATGAGTCTGGATGGCCATCTGTCGGGAGGGATTGGATGGTGTCTTCTTGCCTGGCAAAATTGGATTGGACTGGATGGTCCTTGAGAGTCTCTTTCAACTCTCGGATTCTATGAAATCATAGTAGTCCAGATAGAGTAACATTGGATCAGTAACAAAGAAATAATACATAACAACAACAACAACAATTTTTATTTGTTACCAATCTATCATTTCAGGAGGGCTTCAATAGTGCCTTTCTTTATGGCTGGCCGAAAGAGGATGGATCAGATGGCCTTTGGGGGTCCCCTTCCAACTCTAGTGGGATATAGGCTGCCTAGGAAACCCTAATAGAAAAATACAGCAATATATGCCACCATAAGACAAACACACAAATAGAGGGAACTCTGTTTTGGTCCGTTTGTTAAACAAGTCCAGAAAAGGATGAGCGAAGTCCAGAGTTTCCTGGGTCATCTGCAAATGTGATTCTCTCTCTCTTATTTTTTTAAAAAAATAACACACACCCAAAATAAAGATATGTACAAACACAAACAAGCAGTTCGTTCAGGTCGGGGAGCGGTAGCTGTAATGGTTGTGATCTGGTTCATTCAAGGGAAGGGGGACGTTGGCCTTGGCGTCCTTCTCCGCAGAAGGCAACTGGGGCCGCTGCTTGAAGAAGTCGGAGATGTAGCGGACCTGGGGGCAAAAGAAAGACAACAACAAATTTAAATCAGTGACATCATGCATATTCTAATCAGTATTGGCTGCCATACTGTGACATCACATTTTTTCCAATCACGACTATCTTGCTACTGTGACATCAGGAATATTGTAATCACTATTAGCTTTTTTTGTGTCAGGAGCAACTTGAGAAACTGCAAGTCACTTTTGGTATGAGAGAATTGGCGGTCTGCAAGGACGTTGCCCAAGGGACGCCCTGATGTTTTGATTTTTACCATCCTTGTGGGAGACTTCTCTCATGTCCCTGCATGAGGAGCTGGAGCTGACAGAGGGAGCTCATCTGTGCTCTCCCTGGATTCAAATCTACAACCTATCAGTCTTCAGTCCTGCCAGCACAAGGGTTTAACCCATTGTGCCACTGGGGGCTCATCACTATTAGCTGAGCTACTGTGACATCAGGAGTATTCTAATTACTATAGTCTGCACTACTGTGACATCAGGAATATTCTAATCACTATTTTCGGCACTACTGTGACATCAGGAATATTCTAATCACTACTGTCTGTGACATCAGGAATATTCTAATTACTATTAGCTGAACAACTGTGACATTACGAATATTCTAATCATTACTGTCTGCACTACTGTGACATCGGGAATATTCTAATCACTGTTGTAGGCACTACTGTGATATCAGGAATATTCTAATCACTATTAGCTGAACTACTGTGACATCAGGAATATTCTAGTCACTCTTGTGGGCACTACTGTGACATCAGGAATATTCTAATCACTATTGTTTGCACTACTGTGAGGTCAGGAATATTCTGATCACTATTGTCGGCACAACTGTGGCATCAGGAATATTCTGATCACTATTGTTGGCACTACTGTGGCATCAGGAATATTCTAATCACTACTGTCAGCACTACTGTGGCATCAGGAATATTCTAATTACTATTAGCTGAACTACTGTGACATCACGAATATTCTAATCACTACTGTCTGCACTACTGTGACATCAACAATATTCTAACAATATTGTCTCAACTACTGTGAAATTGAGAATATTCTAATCGCTATTGTCTGCACTACTGTGATATCAGGAATATTCTAAACACTGTTATCTGCACTACTGTGACATCAGGAATATTCTAATCACTATTGTCGGCACTACTGTGACATCAGGAATATTCTAGTTCATATTGGCTGAGCTTTTTTGTCATCACGAATATTCTGATCAATATGGAAGTGAGTTGCTGTGACATCACAAATACCCTAATCAATATGGGCTGAACTTCAATGACATCATGAATATTATAATTGCTATTGGCTGAGCTACACTGACATCACGAAACACCCACAGAGACACCCACCACAAGGATGGCGATGAGAGCTCCTTGGAGGAGGCCCATCAAAACGTCGCTCCAGTGGTGCTTATAATCTGAGACGCGGCTGTACCCCACAAAGATGGCGAAGGAGAAGAGGAAGAACTGGATGGTGGGGCGCACCAGCCGGGCCCATCGCCCCACCAGCCGGGCCTGGACGTAGAGCTGGAATGGAAAGGAAACTGGGATAAAGAAAAGAGGCATGGTCCCACCACTGTGATCCCGTAATGAACCAAGCCAATGAGATTCTAGGCTGCGTCAATTGAAGTGGCCCTTTGTGTTCAAAGGGTTACGTACCGCGAGAAACATCATGCAGTACATCCCAAAGGAGGAGTGTCCCGAATAGAACGACAACCTGGAGAGGAGAGAAGAAGAAGAGTGGATATAATTAAAGATATTTTAAAGGGTGTCCCATTGAGGAGACAGGGGCAATACTTGTTTTCTACTGCTCTAGAGGACATGGAGGCTGGGAAGGCTGTAGTGGTGTCTTGCCAAAATGGGGTTGGACTAGGTGGCCTTTGGGATCCCTTCCAACCCTAGGATTTTTTGACCCTATTTCCTTGTTAACGTGCTAATGTCTATGAGGATGGAAGGTCCTCTGTTGGGAGGGATTTAATCGTGTCTTCACAGAATGGAGTTAGACTAGATGGTCTTTGGGGTCCCCTCCAACCCTAGGATTCTTTGATCCTATTTTCCCATGAAGTTGCTAATGTGTCTTTGTAGCTGCATGGCCCACTATTGGGAGGGTTTTGATGCTGTCTGGGGTTAGGACTGTATGGCATTTGGTGGTTCCTTCCAACTCTATGGACTTCAAGTTCTCCCTCCTGACCTGGACTCGGTGACGTTCCTGGCTCCTCCGCGGCAGAGCCCTTCCAGCTGGACGTAGATGGAGCAGTTCACTTTGGACCAATCCGGGTCGCAGACTGCCAGGAAGTTGGGCCTCAAGCGGCCGATCATGTACTTGGCCAGGTCCGTTAGGGACTGGCTGACTGCCCCTCCGAAGAGGAAGGTCCCCACCACTTTGTAGAGAGCGGCTAGGTAGTTGTTGAACCCGGAGCGCGAGTAAAGGCGTTCGGTGTAGACGAGGTAGGCTTCTCCGGCCGAAACCTATGCATAAAAGCATATGTAGAACCAATGGAAGAGGGAAGGTCTACAGCAGAGTGGAGCCTACCTTCCGCTGGCCCTTTAAGAACAATATATCGTGTCACTTACAATGATAACAGTGCATGGGATGGTGACGCCGGCCATCACACCGTGGGTAATGGTGTCCGGCTTGTAGGGATAGCGGATGGACTCGTCGTCGCAATAAAAGCCCCGTTGGTAGGGAGAGTTGACCCCAGTGAGGATGATGAAGGGCAAGGAGGCTGCAAGGATAAAGACATACGGGGTATAAACCAACACAGGACAAAGATTAAAGGACAGTAAACACAGATCCTTGGAAACCTTTCCCATCATCTTAAATCAACGCCATAATTACTTGAAACCTTTCTCATCATGTCCAATAACAACAACAATTAGATTCATAGAGTTGAAAGAGACAACATAGAGTTGGAGTCTCTTCCAACTCATAGAGTTGGAAGAGACTCCAAAGGCCATCTAGTCTCTTACCTGCCTCAAACCAAGAAATACAACAAGAATTATAATTGGAAATGATGGGACTCATAATGAGACATGGGGAAGAAATTATTATTATTTATTATTTCGAGGTTTTATATACCGACCCTCTCACCTTCAAAAGGGATTCGGACCGGTTCACAACATGTGTTAACATACAAAGAATATACAATAACAACACAATGCCACTTCATAACACGATTAAAATATCAGCACTATACACATTAAAACATTATCATCACAGTTAAAAGAGCCAAATCGTCCGACACCATCACAATCCCATTCATCATCCTCCTTTCATGTGGGCAAAGAATTAAATCAGTTGTCAAATGCCGCGTTCCACAACCAGGTCTTTGTTAGTTTCCTGAACGTCATGAGGGAGGGGGCAGTTCTGATCTCTAATGGCAGGGAGTTCCAAAGTCGAGGGGCCACCATCGAGAAGGCCCTGTCCCTCGTCCCCACCAGCCGTGCTTGTGCAGGCGGTGGGACCGAGAGCAGGGCCCCTCCAGACGATCTTAGTGGTCTTGATGGTTCGTAGGGGAGAATACGTTCGGAGAGATGATGATGATAATAATAATCTATACACAATAATAAAAGTGACACTAATGGCCCTCCCTCCAATGACATTGCATATACTACTACTAACAACAACAAATATAATAATGCAAATAAGTACCTCTACACATAATAAAAGTGAAAATATGTATGTTGGCTGGGGTGTTCAGTTGTATAGACAAGCTCCTATCTCCACAAATAGCTATAGCTCCCACGGCTCAGGAGACACCAATGGCCCTCCCTCCAATGACATTTCAGGTTATGGTGAAGGCCATGAACATGTCAATGTCCTCCACAAACACCATACTGCCCACCAGCCAAGTGAAGGCATTCGTTCAGGGACAACTTCATCCTAGATTGTATGTGTTTCATCCACCACAGGCATCCCAGTGTTTCTTACTCTCTCCATTGGTGTGGAATTTGCATGACTCCACCCACTGCCTCTCCCTTCACCCATTCCTACTCTTTTCTATGGCACACAGCAAGTAGAGGAACTGATCAGCAACTGAACATACTAGAGTTGAAAAGTTGAACGTACTGGGATGTATAGTTCACCTGCAATCTAAGAGCACTCTGAACTCCACCAACAATGGACCTGGAAGCAACTTGGCAGACACAACCCCCATGACCAGCAAAAAATACTGGAGGGATTTATAGGAGTTGTACTCAACCTACATTCAGAGCTCACTAGGGATGCAAACAATTGTGGATATGGACCAAACTTGGTATGCATACCTGATACGCCCAAATGTGAATGGGTGGGTTTTGAGGGGAATTGGCCAGGACATTTTGGAGTTGTAGGTACTGGGATTTATAGTTCACCTGCAATCAATTATTACTCTGAACGCCACCAAAGATGGAATTCGACCAAATTTGGCACACAAAGCCCCCATGACCAGCAAAAAATACTGAATGTCTTTGTGGAAAATTCACCTTGATTTGGAGGAGTTGCAGTTCACCTACATCAAAAGAGAACTTTTAACCCAAACACCGATGGATCTGGACCAAACTTGGCACACAGACCTGATATGCCAAAATTTGAATCCTGGAGGGGTTTGGGAGGAAGTGACCTTTCTTTCTGGGAGTTGTAGTTCACCCACAACCAGAGAAACTGTGACCTCCACCGATGATGGACCTGAACCAAACTTGGCACACAGAACCCCCATGACCAACACAACCTAGTGGAGGGGTTTGAGGGGACTGACTCATCGTAGTGGGAGTTGTAGTTTGCCCTACAGCCAGAGAGCACACTGAACCCCACCAATGATGCATCTAGAGCAAACTTCCCCAATATAACAAACTTTACTGATGGAGTTTCAGGGAGTTCACATGGCATGATGGGAGATGTAGTTCTCCCACAACCTTATGCATTTTGTACAATTAAAAATTGACTAATAATAATAATAATAATAATAGGGTATGGTCTTAGTTAGACCTATTTTTTCATAGTACTCTCAAGCAACCAGAAACTGCATTTACCTGACATCGACCGATCCTCCTGAATCATATTGCATTCTAGGCTTTTTTTTGTTTTGCATTCTGTCTGAATTTGTATTTGTTTTACAAGTGTGCAGCATCGTTTCACATTTCTATCGCTACTTTTTTGTGCTTGTTTATAAATAGATATGTATGTATGTAAACACACACACATATTTGAATGCAAACACACCGGTTGTTAGCCTCCCGCCCCTTTTTTTTAATGAAGGTTGGACTCCTGCACTTTGTGCCCTTGGGAAACTGGATGAACCGGTTCAAAGGCAGGCTCTGTTGGTCACTCAACCTCTTTGGTTTCTCTTTTCAGGGAACAAAGGCCCTGCCTTTCCCAAATAAGACCAAATACTTCTTTTTCTTCTTGAGATTTGCCTTCTGTCCCCATAGCTCTAGCGTTGCAGGAATCCAACATTTCACCAAAAGATTGGGGAAGGATCCAAAGCCACACTTCCTCCCTCTAGTTCCACCCCCCCTCCCTTTCTTCCCTTTCTTCCCATTCCTTCCTTCCTTCCTTCCTTCTTTTTCTCTGTTTCCTACGTGCCTTTCTTTACCCCTTTATTCATTTCCTTCCCTTTGTTTCCTGTCTATCTTTCTTTCTCACTTTCCTCTCTTCCTTATCTCTGTTTACTTACTTTCTGCCTGCCTGCCTTCTCTTTATTTGTTTCCTACTTGCTTTTCTTTCTCCTATCTCTTCCTTCCCTCTCTTTCTCTTATTTGTTTCTATTTCCTACTTGTTTTTCTTGCTTTCTCCCTTTCTTCTCTTCCTTCCATCTGTTTCCTTTCTTTTTCTTTCTTTCTCTTTTTCCCGTTTCCTACCTGCCTTTCTTTACCCCTTTCTTCTTTTCCTTCCCTCTGTTTCCGGTCTTTCTTTCTAGCTTCCTTCTCTCTCTCTCCTTCCTTCTCTTATTTGTTTCTCTGTTCCATACTTGTCTTTCTTTCTCCCTTCTCTCCCTTCCCTCTCTTCCCTTATTTGCTTCTGTTTCCTACTTGTCTTTCTTTCTCCCATTCTTCCTTCCTTCCTTTTCTCCTTCCCTGTTTCCTACCTTCCTTTCTTCTCTCTCCATTTCCTGGTTGCCTTCCTTACTTCCTTCTGTTCTTCCTTTTCTCCTGTTTCCTTCCTTCCCTCTCTTTTTTCCTGTCTACTTTCCTTCCTTTCTTCTCTCCCTCCCCTCTCTTTCCTACCTACTTTTCTTTCACCCTTTCTTGTTAACAACAACAACATTTATTATGGTCCATAGACCCACCAGTAAAACCAACAGTCATAAATTCTCCCATCTCAGGAGAAATCCATTGTACATTTTTTTCCTCTCTGTTTCCTACCTTCTTTCCTTCTTTTCCTGTTTCCTACCTGCCTTCCTTCCTTCTCTCCTTCCCTCTCTGTTGTCTGCCTGCCTTCATTCTGTTCATCTTTTCTCCATCTCTCTCTTTTTCCTACAATCCTTTCTTCTCTGTTTCCTGCCTGCCTGCCTGCCTGCCTGCCTCCTTCCTTCCTTCCTTCCTTCCTTCCTTCCTTCCTTCCTTCCTTCCTTCCTTCCTTTTCTCCTTCCCTGCTTCCTTCCTTTTCTCCTTCCCTGTTTCCTACCTTCCTTTCTTCTCTCCCTCCTTCCTCTCCTTCCTTCACTTCCTTCTTTCTTCCTTTTCCTTCCTCTCTTTTTCCTACCCTCTCTCTCTTCTTCCTTCCTTCCCTTCTTCCCTTTCTCCTTCCCTTTCGCCTACCTTCCTTTCTCTTTCTTTTGCCTGCCTTCTTCCTTTCTTCCTCCTTTCCTCTCTTTTTCCTTTCTACTTTCCTTCCTTTCTTCTCTCCCTTCCCTCTTTCCTACCTGCCTTTCTTTCACCCTTTCTTGTTTTCCCTGTTTCCTACCTTCTTTCCTTCCTTTCCTGTTTCCTACCTGCCTTCTTTCCCTTTCTCTCCCTTTCCCCTAACTTTCTTCCCTCCCTCTCTGTTTCCTGCCTTCCTTCCTTCTGTTCTTTTTTTCTCCTTCCCTCTCTTTTTCCTATTTTCCTTTTTTTCTCTGTTTTCTGCCTTCCTTCTTTCCTTCTGTTCTTCCTTCCTTCTTTTCTTCCTTCCTCCTTCCCCCTCTTTTTCCTACTTTACTTTCTTCTCCCCGTTTCTTGCCTGCCTTCCGGTCGTTCTTCCTTTCTTCCTTTTCTCCTTCCCTCTCTTTTTCCTACATTCCTTTCTTCTCTCTCGGTTTCCTTCCTTCCTTTTCTCCTTCCCTCTCTTTTAAATTCTTCCTTTCTTTTCCTACTTTTTCTTTTTCTTTCTCCCCTCCTCCCTCCCCCTGTTTTGAGGAAAGATAGAAAAATGAAAGGAAAAGGAAGGAATGAAGATAAATCAAGATAACGTAATGCAACACAGTTTTACCGTATGATAACAAATAGTGTTGGGAATGCAGTGTGATTTCTTGGATGGGTTATACATATTTTGGGTCCAGTAATGGAGAGCCTGCTGTTTTTTTTTGGAAAGCTATGCCTGCCTGCCCTTCCAGCCAATTCTCACAAAATAGCAAGATCTGAATGCAAAGAAGATGAGGAGAGGCTTAATTTCCAGACTTGGACTCCATCTCCCAGCATCCCCCACTATGGCTCCTGGAGTTGATGGTCTTTGCAGTCCAACCTGACCTGGAGGGCAAATTTTGGCCAACATTTTTGTTTTAGATCAGTCTTGTAGGACCAAAAAGTCAAATGACTTTTATAATACATATAATAAAAATGAAAACATGTATGTGTGTGCGTGTGACTGGGTTGCCCACTTACACAGACAAGCTCCTGCCTTCACAAAGGACTATCCCACTACTCAGGAGATACCAATGGCTCTCCCTCCAAGGTTATAGTGAGCACCATGAACATGTCCAAGACCCCTGCCAATGTCCTCCACAAACATCATACTGCCCACCTCCAAAGTGAAGGCTTTCATACGGGGACAATTTCATCCTACATTTTACATGTTTCCTCCACCACAGACATCCCAGTGTTTCTTACTCTCTTCATTGGTGGGGAATTTGCATGGCCCCACCCACTGCCTCTCCCTTAATTCTTTCCTATTCTTTTCTATGGCACACAGCAAACAGGAATTGATCAACAACTGAACATACTTGAGAGGTTTGGGGAGAATTCACCATGATTTATAGGAGTTGTAGGTACTGGGATGTATAGTCCACCTGCAATCTAAGAACTGCACTCTGAACACCACCAGCAATTGACCTGGAACTAACTTGGCACACACAACCCCCATGACCAGCAAACATACTGGAGGTCTTTGGAGGGATTTATAGGAGTTGTAGTAAACCTAAATCTAGGGCGTACTATTGAAGTACTTTGGCCACATCATGAGGAGACAGCAAAGCCTAGAGAAGACAATTATGCTGGGGAAAGTGGAAGGTAAAAGGAAGAGGGGCCGACCAAGGGCAAGATGGATGGATGGTATCCTTGAAGTGACTGGACTGACTTTGAAGGAGCTGGGGGTGGTGACGGCCGACAGGGAGCTCTAGCGTGAGCTGGTCCATGAGGTCACGAAGAGTCGGAGACGACTGAACGAATGAACAACAACAGGGCGTACTATGAACGTAAACAATTGTGGATCTGGACCACACTTGGCATGCATACCCGATATGCCCAAATGTGAATACTGGTGGGTTTTGAGGGGAATTGGCCTGGACATTTTGGAGTTGTAGATACTGGGATTTGTAGTTCACCTGCAATTAATCATTACTCTGAACTCCACCAAAGATGGAATTGGACCAAACTTGGCACACAAAGCCCCAATGACTGGCAAAAAATACTGGAGGTCTTTGGGGAAAATTCACTTTGATTTGGAGGAGTCGTAGTTCACCTACATCCAGAGAGCGCTGTTAATCCAAACACTGATGGATCTGGACCAAAGTTGACCTGATATGCCAAAATTTGAATCCTGGAGGGGTTTGTGGGGGAGTGATCTTTCTTTCTGGGAGTTGTAGTTTACCCACAACCAGAGAAACTGTGACCTCCACCGATGATGGACCCGGACCAAACTTGGCACACAGAACCCCCATGACTAACTCAACCTACTGGAGGGGTTTGAGGGGACTGACTCACCATAGTGTAGTTTACCCTGCAGCCAGAGAGCCCACTGAACCCCACCGATTATGCATCTAGAGCAAACTTGCCCAACATAACAAACTTTAAGAACTGATGGAATTTCTTTTGGTTAACCTGGCTTGGTGGGGACTGTAGTTCACCCACAACCTTATGCATTTTGTAAAATTAGAAAATTGAGTTTTTCAAATAACCCAAGATAGTGTATAATAATAATTATTATTGTGGTTCTTGTTGTTATTTATGTCCCACTTCTCCTTTCACCTCGAGACAGGGCACTACATAGTCAAATATATGTATAAGATGACATATTAAAACATAGTTATAGTGCAGCAACAAAAGTGTACATTAAAACACAAACATACAAGAGTGCGAAGGGAATCCCAAGGGCCATCTAGTCTGACCCCTTCCTGTTTTCCTTTCTTAATGTGTCCACAAAGTCAAAATATAGGTTCCACACCCCCCAAAAAAGCCTGTGTCGTAACTGTGCCCTCCTTTAAAATTAAACCTCTGGAGATCTTTTTAAGGACTTGGTTTAAATTGCAGTGGTTATTTTAAGGGACAGAGGAGAGGTGTCTTGCCTTCCCCTTGTTTCCTATTTTGGTGGAGAGTAAAAAAGGCCAGTCGATTGTTTGGAAGAGCTAAAAAGAGGATGACATTTTTCCGCCTTACAAGTCTTTGTTAGGAGGTTAGGTTCTGTGGAAGAAAACCAAAATAAGGAGAGGAAAGGAGGAGAGGCAGTGCAGTCAGTTAAGCCAAGGGTTTGCTGTATTTCCAGGGAGAAAGAAAGAGAAGAAAGAAAGAGAGAGAGGGAAGGAAGGAAAGAAGGAATAAGGAAGGGAGAGAGGGAGGAAAGAAAGAAGGCAAGAAGATGGAAGGAAAGAAGGAAGTTAAGGAGGAAGGAGGCAAGGAAGGATCGAAGGAAGGAAAAGAGGGAGGAAAGAAAGGCAGGAAGAAAAAAGGCAGATAGGAAAGAAGAAAGGAAGGAAAGAAGGAAGGAAGGAAGGAAGGAAGGAAGGAAGGAAGGAAGGAAGGAAGGAAGGAAGGAAGGAAGGAAGGAAAGAAGGGAGAAGGTTAGGAAGGGAGAGAGGGAAGGAAGAAAGAAAGAAGGCAGGAATAAAAGAAGGAAGACAGTAAAGAAGAAAGGAAGGAAAGAAGGGAAGAAGTTAGGGAGAGAGGGAGAAAGAAAGAAAGAAAGAAAGAAAGAAAGAAAGAAAGAAAGAAAGAAAGAAAGGAAAGGAAAGGAAAGGAAAGGAAAGGAAAGGAAAGAAAGAATAGAGGAAGGAAGTTAAGGAGGAAGGAACAAAGGAAGAGAAAGACGGAGGAAAGAAAGAAGACAGGAATAAAAGAAGGAAGATAGAAAAGAAGGAGGGGAGAAAGGAAAGAAAGAAAGAAAGAAAGAAAGAAAGAAAGAAAGAAYYAAAGAAAGAAAGAAYYAAYYAAAGAAAGAAAGAAGTAAGGAGGTTAGGAAGGGAGGAAGGAAAGAAAGAATGAAGAGATAGGGAGGGGGGAGGGAGGGAGAAGCCGGGCGAGAGGTGGGCAAGAAATGTTGTTGTTGTTGTTGTTGTTYTTGTTGTTGTTGTTGAGGAAGGAYGAAAGAAAGAAWGAAGGCAGGCAGGAAGGAAGTTGAAAAAAGAAAGGAAAGAATGGAGAGAGGAAGGAAAGAAGGAAGATAGGAAAGAAGGTAGGGAGGAAGGAAGGAGATTGAAAGGGAGTTGTATGGAGTCACAATCAATGGGCAATGCATTGCTGTAAGTTTTTCAGGCTCACAATCTCTGAGGATGCCTGCCATAGCTGCAGGTGAAACATCAGGAGAGAATGCTTCTGGAACATAGCTATACATCCCAAAAAACTTACAACAACCCAGTGATTCTGGCCATAAAAGCCTTTGACAATACAATGGGCAATGAGTCGAATTATAGAGCAATCTGGGTTTAAACATTCATTACAAGCCCAAAGGCAACATTCACAGGGGCCTCCGGGATCTGAAGGACTACAACTCCCATCATTCCTCACTGTGGGCTGTGTTTTCTGGGAGTTGTAGTCCCCCGGCTTGCCCTAACTGGGTTGCTCAGCCCAACCAGGTGGAAAGTCTTCATTCCAGAGAAAGGCCTGCTCTTTGGCGTCACTTTGAACCAGGAGGAAAAAAACAAAACACAGCACTGAATGGTCTGGTCGGTTTCCCAAGAAAGGCTGCCCTTTGCAATCAGGCTCCGGATTGAATTGTAGTCAGAGGTATTCTGAGCACGGACTGAGCCCTCGCTCAGCCCACCTCCACATCCTGCAGGCATTATTTATAGAACCACACAGGCCTTTTTTAAAAAGGCGCTATATACTTAACGGCACTTAACATTTATTTTTAAAACCTCATGGAAAAGAAAAAGAGGCCACCGGACTGGAAAGGCATCCCTGTCCAAATCGGCAAGGCCATCTGTTGGTAGCGATTTAGTTGTGTCTTTCTTTTGGGGGAGTCATTCTAGCTCATGACCCATTGCATTTCATTATTATTATTATTATTATTATTACTATTCTGTCTGGGACACAGAAGCTGGGTGGCCATCTGTCGGGAGGGTTTAACTTGTGTGTCTTTCCTTTTAGGGAGCCATTCTCATCTCACGGCAATTGTATATTATTATTATTATTATTACTAGCTTGGGCACCTGGAGTTGCCCGGGTTATTTGAAAAAGTCATGATGATGATGATGATTAGACTCATAGAGTAGGAAGAGACTCCAAAGGCCATCTAGTCCAACTCCCTTCTGCCAAGCTGGAAGATACAATTACTATATTATTATCATTACTACTACTACTAGCTTGGGTACCTGGCATTGCCTGGGTTATTTGAAAAAGTCATTTCTTAATTGTACAAAATGCATAAGGTTGTGGGTGAACTACAACTGACATCATGCCAAGTTCACCCCGAGAAACTCCATCAGTCCTGAAAGTTTGTTATGCTGGGCAGTTTGCTCTAGTCTAGATGCATCATCAGTGGGGTTCAGTGTGCTCTCTGGCTGCAGGGTAAAGTACAACTCCCACTATGGTGAGTCAGTCCCCTCCAAGAGGTTGAGTTAGTCGTGGAGGTTCTGTGTGCCAAGTTTGGTCCAGGTCCATCATTAGTGAAGGTCACAGTTTCTCTGGTTGTGGGTGAACTACAAATCCCAGAAAGTAAACCCACTTTTTCCCCATACCCTTCTAGTAATCAAATTTCAGCATATCAAGTCTGTTTGCCAAGTTTGGTCCAGATCCATCAGTGTATGGGTTCGCAGTGCTCTCTGGATGTAGGTGAACTACAACTCTCCCAAATCTAGGTGAATTTTTCCCAAAGACCTCCAGTAATTTTTTCCCGGTCATGGGGGCTCTGTGTGCCAAGTTTGGTCGAATTCCATCTTTGGTGGAGTTCAGAGTGCTCTTAGATTCCAGGTGAACTATAAATCCCAGTACCTACAACTCCAAAATGTCCAGGCCAATTCCTCTCAAAACCCACCAGTATTCAAATTTGAGCATATCAGATATGCGTGTCAAGTTTGGTCCAAGTTTGGGTTCACAGTGTACTCTGGATGTAGCTGAACTACAACTCTTATAAATCCCTCCACTATTTTTTCTTGGTCATAGGGGCTCTGTGTGCCAAGTTAGTTCCAGGTCCATTGTTGGTGGAGTTCAGAGTGCAATTCTTACCTTGCAGATGAACTATACATCCCAGTACCTACAACTCCTATAAATCATGGTGAATTCTCCTCAAACTCTTCCAGTATGCTCAGTTGCTGATTAATTCTTCTGTTTGTTGTGTGCCATAGAAAAGGATAGGAAAGTGTTATGGGAGAGGCAGTGGGCAGGGTCATGCAAATTCCACTAGAGAGAGTAAGAAACACTGGGATATCTGTGGTGGAGGAAACAAATAGCATCTAGGATGATATTGTCCCCGAATGAAAGCCTTTACTTGGGAAGTGGGCAGGATGGTGTTTGTGGATGACATTGGCAGGGCTCTTGGGCATGTACATGGTGCTCTCTATAACCTGCAATGTCACTGGAAGAGAGGGCTTTTGGTGTCTTCTGAGTAGTGGAAGTTATAGCTGTTTGTGGAGGCAGAAGCCTGTCTGTGTAAGTGGACACATACACACGTACATATTTTCACTTTTATTATGTGTATACATTTATATTGTGTATAGATCATTTGACTTTTTGGTCCTACAAGACTGGTCTAAAACAAAAATATTGGCCAGAAATTGCCCTCCAGGTCAGACTGGACTGCAAAGACCAGTCTGTGCCTGTCTGTGTAAGTGGACAACCCACCCACACACACACATACACGTTTTCACTTTTATTATGTGTATAGATTATCCTTGGGGTCTCTGGAGGTTTTTTTTACGTAGAGGCTGGACGGCCATCTGCCGGGAGGGCTTTAGTTGTGCCTTTCTGCCTTGATTGGCCCTTGGGGTCCCTTCCAAGCCTGCAAATCAGTCAAGCGCGTTCACTTCCAACCTTTCCAAGATGACCGAATCCCATTTTGTGAAGAGAAGGAAATTTCTCGGCGAAGCCAGAAATATGTACCCAACCCTTTGCTTTCCTGCCAGATACATATTATTTTATTTTTTAAAAGGAAAGTTTTAGCACAGTTCGGCGGATCTGAAGAAGGAGGGACTTCGGAGTGCCATAAAAGCCAAGAAGGCTCTAGGCAACGGAGCAAAGGTAGCCGATTGCCATCTTCCCGGAAAAGAGAAACCAAAGCCTTGTCTGAGCTTGCCATGAAGGCAACTTCCTCCTATAAAGGCAAATACAGTGCTGTATCGTTGGACTACAAAGTCCATCATCCTGCATTTAGGGCCAATAGGTGCTGCAGATGGCCATCTGTTGGGAGGGCTTTAGTTGTGTCTTTCTTTTCCCAGAATCATTCTGATCTCACAGCCAATTGCTGCGTATTATTATTATTATTATTATTATTATTATTATTATTATTATTAGATACACAACAAGATTACTACACAGGAAACAAGATCCCTGTGTCTAGGACTGTGTGATGTATTGGTGAATAATGTGTGCAGATCCAAGTAGGGTGGCCTTTTGCAGCTGACAGATGGTAATTTTGTCAGCACCGATTGTTTATAAGTGCAGGCCAAGGTCTTTAGGCACTGCACCCAGTGTGCCGATCTTCACTGGGACCACTGGGGCTTGTTCCAGAGTATTTCCAGATCTATCTTTGCAGTTCTATTATTATTATTGTTGTTGTTGTCATTATTATGCTTGAGATGTTTGGATGTTTTTACAAAGAGGCTGTATGGCCATTTGTTGGGAGGGTTTTAGTTGTGTCTTTCTTTTCTCAAGAAGTCGTTTCCAAATGAATAAGTGCATATACTACTACTACTACTACTAATAATAATAATAATAAAGACCTTGGCCTAAACTAAAACAACTGAAAAGCTGACACGATATGAGGATTTAAAGATTGAACTGCAAAGACTCTGGCACAAGCCAGTCAAGGTGGTCCCAGTGGTGATCGGTACACTGGGTGCAGTGCCTAAAGACTTTGGCCTGCACTTAAAAACAATAGGCACTGACAAAATTACCATCTGTCAGCTGCAAAAGGCCATCCTCCTCGGATCTACACGTGTTATGCACCAATACATCACACAGTTGTAGACATTTGGGAAGTGTCCAACGTGTGATCCAATACAAAAGCCAGCAGAGTGATCTTGCTTGCTGTGTACTCATCTTGTTGTGTATATAATAATAATAATAATAATAATAATAATAATAATAATAATAATATAAGCAATTGGCCTTGAGATCAGAAGTGGTTTCCAAATAAATAAATGCATATACTACTACTATAAATATATTAATGCAAATAATAATCTTCCAATACACATAATAAAAGTGAAAATATGTATGTATGTGTGGATGGGTGTCCACTTACACAGACAAGCTCCTGCCTCCACAATTAGCTCTAGCTCCCACTTTTCAGGAGACACCAATGGCCCTCCCTCCAATCACATTGCAGGTTATAGTGAGCGCCATGAACATGTCCAAGAGCCCTGCCAATATCCTCCGCCAACACCATACTGCCCACCTCCCAAGTGGAGGCTTTGATACGGGGACAATTCCATGCTAGATTTCATGTGCTTCCTCCACCACAGACATCCTAGTGTTTCTGACTCTCTCCATTGGTGTGGAATCTGCATGATCTCACCTACTGCCTCTCCCTTAAGCTTTTCCTACCCTTTTCTATGCCACACAGCAAACAGAGGAATTGATCAGCAACTGAACACACTAGAGAGGTTTGGAGAGAATTCACAGTAATTTATAGGAGTTCTAGGTCCCGGGATGTATAGTCCACCTGCAGTCTAAGAGCACTTTGAATTCCCCCAACAATGGACCTAGAACTAACTTGGCACACAGAATCCCCATGACCAACAAAAATACTGGAGGTCTTTGGAGGGATTTATAGGACTTGTAGTTCACCTGCATTCAGAGCGCACTATGAACCCAACCAATTATGGATCTGGACCAAACTTGGCATGCATACCCAATAGTCCCAAATTTGAGTACTGGTGGGTTTTGAGGGGACTTGGCCTGGACATTATGGGGTTGTAGTTCCTGGGATGTATAGCTCACCTGCAGTCAATGAGCTCTCTAACTCCACTAGAGATGGAATTTGGCCACACAGAGCCCTCATGACCAGCAAAAAAATACTGGAGGTCTTTCGGGGGAAATTCAACTTGATTTGGGGGAGTTGTAGTTCACCTACATCCAGAGAGAGCGCTGTGAACCCAAACACCGATGGATCTGGACCAAACTAGGCACACATCCTTGATATGCTGAAATTTGATGACTAGAGGAGTTTGGGGGGAACTGACCCTCCTTTCTGGGAGTTGTAGTTCATCCACAACCAGAGAAATTGTGACCGCCACTGATGATCGACCTGAACCACAAGTGGCACACAGACCCCCATGACTAACTCAACCTACTGAAGGGATTGGAGGGGACTGACTCACCATAGTGAAAGTTGTAGTGCCTCTTCCTTAATCCTTTCCTATTCTTTTCCATGGCACACAGCAAACAGGAATTAATCAGCAACTGAACATACTGGAAGAGTTTGAGGAGAATTCACCATGATTTATAGGAGTTGTAGGTACTGGGATGTATAGTCCACCTGCAATCTAAGAACTGCACTCTGAACTCCACCAACAATGAACCTGGAACTAACTTGGCACACAGAACCCCCATGACCAAGAAAAAACATTGGAAGTCTTTGGCGGGATTTAGAGGAGTTGTAGTTCACCTGCATCCAGAGTGCACTATGAATCCAAACAATGATGGATCAGGACCAAACTTGGTATGCATACCCAATATGCCCAAATTTGAATACTGGTGCATTTTGAGAGGAATTGGCCTGGGCATTTCGGACTTGTAGGTACTGGGATTTATAGTTCACTTGCAATCAATGAGCTCTCTAACATTCCCTAGAGATGGAATTGGACCAAACAGAGCCCCCATGACCAGCAAAAAATACTGGAGGTCTTTGGGGGGAAGATCACCTTGATTTGGGGGAGTTGTAGTTCACCTATATCCAGAAAGAGCACTGTGAACCCAAACTCCGATAGATCTGTACCAAACTAGGCACACATCCTCGATATGCCAAAATTTGATGACTAGAGGGGTTTGGGGGGAACTGGCCTTCCTTTCTGGGAGTTGTAGTTCACCCACAACCAGAGAAATTGTGACCTCCACTGATGATGGACCTGGACCCAACTTGGCACACAGAACCCACATGAATAACTCAAACTGACTGGAGGGGTTTGAGGGGACTGACTCACCATAGTGGGAGTTGTAGTTCACCCTGCAGCCAGGGAGCACACTGAACCCCACCGATGATGCATCTAGAGCAAACTTTCCCAACATAACAAACTTTAAGGGCTGATGGAGTTGTTCGGAGTGAACCTGGCATGATGTGAGTTGTAGTTCACCTACAAACTTATGCATTTTGGACAATGAAATAATTGACTTTCCCCATGTTATTGATTATAGAAATAGGAGGAGTGGGTGTGACATGCCTTTCCAAAAGGGACAGAGTGAAGCTACCTTTCTTTTTTTCCTTCTAAAGTCCTTCCAAAGTTCTCCAAACTTTTTGGCAAGAGGGATGCAAAGGAAACTCTTCCCTTGGACTTTTTGGCTGGGGGAGAAGAAGGGAATATGACAAAAAGAGCCTCCTTTTATTTGCTTACCAAGCAGCAGGCAAAGGCAGTCCACCACCACGAAGATCTTGGGGCGCTCCATGGTCCCTTTCTGGAGAGGGGATCACATGCCCGGTCCCGAGGAGGAGGAAGGCAGGAGATCCCAAAGGATCACAGGAGAGGATCCTGAGCTTGTGGGGAGGATCTCGGAAGGGACGGGAAGGAGGAGGGATCGAGGAGAAGGAGGAGCCGACCAAAGTCGGGGCTGGGCTTGGAGCCGCCCTTGCCCTTTGCTTACAGAATCCTTGGCTAGGAAGGGGTCCCCAAAGGCCATCCAGTCCAACCCCCTTCTTTCTGCCATGCAGGAGGACACCATCCAGCCACAGGGCAAACTCCAACTATGGTGAGTCAGTCCCTCCACACCCCTCCAGTTTGAGTTAGTCATGGAGGTTCTATGTGAACTACAGAATGCATGAGGTTCTGGGTGAACTACAACTCACGTCATGCCAGGCTAACCCCCAAAAACTCCATCACAATTTGAAGGTTGTTATGTTGGGTAAGTTTGCTCTAATGCATCATTGGTGGGGTTCAGTGTGCTCTCTGGCTGATGGGTAAACTACAAGTCCCACTATGGTGAATCAGACCTCTCAAACCCCTCCAGTAGGTTGAGTTGGCTATGGAGGTTCTGTGTGCCAAGTTTGATCCAGGTCCATCATTGGTGGTGGTCACAATTTCTCTGGTTGTGGGTGAACTACAACTCCCAGAAAGGAAGGTCAGTTCCCCCCAAGCTCCTCCAGGAATCAAATTTCGGCATATTGGGTATGCATGCTAAGTTTGGTCCAGATCAATTGGCGTTTTGGGTTTACGGTGCTCTCTGTAAGTAGGTGAACTACAACTCCCCCAAATCAAGTTGAATTTCCCCCAAAGACCTCCAGCATTTTTTGTTGGACATGGGGGCTCTGTGTGCCAAGTTTGGTTCAATCCCCTCTCAGGTGGAGTTCAAAGTGCTCATTGATTGCAGGTGAACTATAAATCCCAGAACCCCAACTCCAAAATGCCCAGGCCTATTCCCCTCAAAACCCACCAGTATTTAAATTTGGGCATATTGGGTATGCATGCCAAATTTTGGTCCAAATCCATGTTTGTCTGGGTTCATAGTGTGCTCTGGATGTAGGTGAACTACAACTCCTAAAAATCCCTCCAAAGGCCTCCAGTATTTTTTGTTGGTCATGGAGGTTCTGTGTGCCAAGTTAGTTCCTGGTCCATCGTTCAGACTCTCCTTAATAATAATAATAATAATAATAATAATAATAATAATAATAAGAAGAAGAAGAAGAAGAAGAAGAAGAAGAATAGAATCCTAGAGTTGCAAGAGACCTCCAAGGGCCATCCAGTCCAACCTCCTGCCATAAGGGAAAAGCACAATCAAAGCACTTGTGACAGATGGTCATTCAGACTCTCAATAATAATAATAATAATAATAAGAAGAAGAAGAAGAATAGAATCCTAGAGTTGCAAGAGTTCAGAGTGCTCTTAGTTTGCAGGTGAACTATACATCCCAGTACCTACAACTCCTATAAATCGTGGTGAATTCTCCCCAAACCTCTCTAGTATGTTCAGTTGCTGATTAATTCTTCTGTTTACTGTGTACCGTGGAAAAGAATAGGAAAGGTTTAAGGGAGAGGCAGTGGGCGGGATCATGCAAATTCCACACCAATGGAGAGAGTCAGAAACACTGGGATGTCTGTGGTGAAGAAAATCTAGGTTGGAATTGTCCCCGTATGAAAGCCTTCACTTGGTGATGGGCACGATGGTGCTTGTGGAGGACATTGGCAGACCTCTTTTTTATGTAGTGTACTATAACCTGCAATGCCATTGGAGGGAGGGCCTTTGGTGTTTCCTGAGTAGTGGGAGCTACAGCTGTTTGTGTAGGCAGGACACTGTCTGTGTAAGTGGACACCCCAGTCACATACACACATACGTATTTTCCCTTTTATTATGTGTATAAATAGATTATTGGACTCATAGAGTTGGAAGAGACTCCAAAGGCCATCCAGTCCAACCCCTTTCTGCCAAGCTGGAAAATAGCATCACATTCTTCTTCTTATTATTATTTTTATTACACTCATAGAGTTGGAAGAGACTCCAGTGGTCATCCAGTCCAACCCCCTTTTTCCAGATTAGAAGACACCATCAAAGCCCTCCCGACAGATGGCCAGGATATTATCAGGTTCATGGAGAAATAGGGCTATAGAATTTGCAGGAAGTTTTCAATCAGTGAGGGCCTCGCCCTTTTTTTCCTGTCTCTTTTCTGGTTGGACTAGAGAGCCTCAAGGAGATCCTCCCAACTTCAAAGCATGTAAAATATATTATTATTGTAATGACAGCAAGAATAAAAATAGGACAGGTATTGCAGCCGTGATATCACTTTATTGTATTTTTCAGCACAGTAAAGAACTAAACCCTTGCCTGATCTACAAAAAAAATGCAAATATATTCATGCTAAGGCTTCTGCTGCATCTCTATATATTGAAATGCCAACTTGTTATACAAGGGTTCCATCTTGTGTCAATATTAAAGCACTGTGCTACATACAGCCACATGAGGGCAGCCTTGTGCGGTAGTTGGTCCTTTTAATGGGCACACAGCTAAGATGATGTCATGCTGTATATATCAATAGGGGGTCAGCCCTGTGCAGACATTGGTCCCTTTAATGCTTTTTAATGTCGCGACCCCTTAATACAGTTCCTCATGTTGTGGTGACCCCCAACTATAAAATTATTTTTGTTGATACTTCATAACTGTAATGAATTGTAGTATAAATATCTGACATGCAGGATGTATTTTCATTCTAATAAATTAAACATAATTAAATCATAGTGATTATGATTATGAGGGAGTATGAACAACGGATGATGGGATTTGTAGTACCTTCAACCAATTCAGCTCTGACTTCCACAGACCACTAAGACCCCCATGAATGACAAATCTGGATCAAACTTGGCATACAGAACCTCCATGACCAACAGAAAATACTGGAGGGATTTGGGAAGAATTCACAGTAATGGAATCCTAGGGTTGCAAGAGACCTCCAAGGGCCATCCAGTCCAACCTCCTCCTGCCATAAGGGAAAAGCACAATCAAAGCACTCGTGATACATGGTCAATCAGACTCTCCTTAATAATAATAATAATAATAATAATAATAATAATAATAATAATAATATCCTAGGGTTGCAAGAGACCTCCAAGGGCCATCCAGTCCAACCTCCTCTTGCCATAAGGGAAAAGCACAATCAAAGCACTCGTGATACATGGTCAATCAGACTCTCCTTAATAATAATAATAATAATAATAATAATAATAATAATAATAATAATATCCTAGGGTTGCAAGAGACCTCCAAGGGCCATCCAGTCCAACCTCCTCCAGCCATAATGGAAAAGCACAATCAAAGCACTCATGACAGATGGTCATTCAGACTCTCCTTAATAATAATAATAATAATAATAATAATAATAATAATAATAATAATATCCTAGGGTTGCAAGAGACCTCCAAGGGCCATCCAGTCCAACCTCCTCCTGCCATAAGGGAAAAGCACAATCAAAGCACTCATGACAGATGGTCATTCAGACTCTCCTTAATAATAATAATAATAATAATAATAATAATAATAATAGAAGAAGAAGAAGAAGAAGAAGAAGAAGAAGAAGAATAGAATCCTAGAGTTGCAAGAGACCTCCAAGGGCCATCCAGTCCAACCTCCTCATTCCATAAGGGAAAAGCACAATCAAAGTACTTGTGACAGATGGTCATTCAGACTCTCCTTAATAATAATAATAATAAGAAGAAGAGAAGAAGAAGAAGAAGAAGAAGAAGAAGAATAGAATCCTAGAGTTGCAAGAGATCTACAAGGGCCATCCAATCCAACCTCCTCCTGCCATAAGGGAAAAGCACAATCAAAGCACTCATGACAGATGGTCATTCAGACTCTCCTTAATAATAATAATAATAATAATAATAATAATAATAATAATAATATCCTAGGGTTGCAAGAGACCTCCAAGGGCCATCCAGTCCAACCTCCTCCAGCCATAATGGAAAAGCACAATCAAAGCACTCATGACAGATGGTCATTCAGACTCTCCTTAATAATAATAATAATAATAATAATAATAATAATAATAATAATATCCTAGGGTTGCAAGAGACCTCCAAGGGCCATCCAGTCCAACCTCCTCCTCCCATAAGGGAAAAGCACAATCAAAGCACTCATGACAGATGGTCATTCAGACTCTCCTTAATAATAATAATAATAATAATAATAATAATAATAATAATATCCTGGGGTTGGAAGAGACCTCCAAGGGCCATCCAGTCCAACCTCCTCCGCCCATAAGGGAAATTTATTATTATTATTTTATTTCTCGTATTTCTATCCCATCCTTCTCAACCCCCGAAGGGGGACTCAGGACGGCTTACAATGGGCCCCATTCCGAAGCCATTACATAACAAATTGCAAAATTAAAGCCACAATTAGACATAAAAGCATAATTAACAATACATAAGCCATTGTTAAAACAGTAAAACAGTCTTTTTTTTTAAAAAAAACATTATTTTATTTTTAATTGGGGGGGGGAAATCAACTGCATCTTAATACGATAAGCATTTGGTTTTAAAAATGAAACAGCAAAATGCCTAATTACGATTTTACTTCTTAAAATCTAAAATAAAGTTGAATTATGAAAATAGACACTTGTGAAGCAAGCTACATACACAGCCTTCAAACCACAACGATGTAGGGAACTATTAAATGGGACAGTCGTAAATATGGATTTCTTGGTCATTGCCCACAGAGACTATTTTGGAGAAGCACAATCAAAGCACTCGTGACAGATGGTCATTCAGACTCTCCTTAATAATAATAATAATAATAATAATAATAATAATAATAATAGAATCCTAGGGTTGCAAGAGACCTCCAAGGGCCATCCAGTCCAACCTCCTCCCGCCATAAGGGAAAAGCACAATCAAAGCACTCGTGACAGATGGTCAATCAGACTCTCCTTAATAATAATAATAGTAATAATAATAATAATAATAATAATAATAATAATATCCTGGGGTTGGAAGAGACCTCTAAGAGCCATCCAGTTCTACCTCCTCCTGCCATAAGGGAAAACCACAATCAAAGCATTCGTGACAGATGGTCATTCAGACTCTCCTTAATAATAATAATAATAATAATAATAATAGAATCTTAGAGTTGCAAGAGACATCCAAGGGCCATCCAGTCCAACCTCCTCCTCCCATAAGGGAAAAGCACAATCAAAGCACTCGTGACAGATGTTCATTCAGACTCTCCTTAATAATAATAATAATAATAATAATAATAATAATAGAATCCTAGGGTTGCAAGAGACCTGCAAGGGCCACTGAATTGTTGTATATACTGAATTGTAGTATAAATATCTGACATGCAGGATGTATTTTCATTGTTATAAATTAAACATAATTAAATCATAGTGATTATGATTATGAGGGAATAAGAACAACGCATGATGGGATTTGCAATACCTTCAACCAATTCAGCTCTGACTTCCACAGACCACTAAGACCCCCATGAATGACAGATCTGGATCAAACTTGGCCGACAGAACCTCCATGACCAACAGAAAATACTGGAGGGATTTGGGAAGAATTCACAGTAATGGAATCCTAGGGTTGCAAGAGACCTCCAAGGGCCATCCAGTCCAACCTCCTCCTGCCATAAGGGAAAAGCACAATCAAAGCACTCGTGACAGATGGTCATTCAGACTCTCCTTAATAATAATAATAATAATAATAATAATAATAATAATAATATCCTGGGGTTGGAAGAGACCTCCAAGAGCCATCCAGTTCCACCTCCTCCGCCCATAAGGGAAAAGCACAATCAAAGGACTCATGACAGATGGTCATTCAGACTCTCAATAATAATAATAATAATAATAATAATAATAATAATAATAATAATAATAGAATCTTAGAGTTGCAAGAGACATCCAAGGGCAATCCAGTCCAACCTCCTCCTCCCATAAGGAAAAAGCACAATCAAAGGACTCATGACAGATGGTCATTCAGACTCTCAATAATAATAATAATAATAATAATAATAATAATAATAGAATCTTAGAGTTGCAAGAGACATCCAAGGGCAATCCAGTCCAACCTCCTCCTCCCATAAGGGAAAAGCACAATCAAAGCACTTGTAACAGATGGTCATTCAGAATCTCCTTAATAATAATAATAATAATATTCTGGGGTTGGAAGAGACCTCCAAGGGCCATCCAGTCCAACCTCCTCCGCCCATAAGGGAAATTTATTATTATTATTTTATTTCTCGTATTTCTATCCCATCCTTCTCAACCCCCGAAGGGGGACTCAGGACGGCTTACAATGGGCCCCATTCCGAAGCCATTACATAACAAATTGCAAAATTAAAACCACAATTAGACATAAAAGCATAATTAACAATACATAAGCCATTGTTAAAACAGTAAAACAGTCTTTTTTTAAAAAAACAACATTATTTTATTTTTAATTGGGGGGAAAATCAACTGCATCTTAATATGATAAGCATTTGGTTTTAAAAATGAAACAGCAAAATTCCCAATTACGATTTTACTTCTTAAAATCTAAAATAAAGTTGAATTATGAAAATAGACACTTGTGAAGCAAGCTACATACACAGCCTTCAAACCACAACGATGGAGGGAACTATTAAACGGGACAGTCGTAAATATGGATTTCTTGGTCATTGCCCACAGAGACTATTTTGGAGAAGCACAATCAAAGCACTCGTGACAGATGGTCATTCAGACTCTCCTTAATAATAATAATAATAATAATAATAATAATAATAATAATAATAATAATAGAATCCTAGGGTTGCAAGAGACATCCAAGGGCCATCCAGTCCAACCTCCTCCTGCCATAAGAGAAAAGCACAATCAAAGCACTTGTGACAGATGGTCATTCAGACTCTCCTTAATAATAATAATAATAATAATAATAATAATAATAATAATAATAATAATAATATCCTAGGGTTGCAAGAGACATCCAAGGGCCATCCAGTCCCACCTCCTCCTCCCATAAAAACACAATCAAAGCACTCGTGACAGATGGTCACTCAGACTCTCCTTAATAATAATAATAATAATAATAATCATAATAGCAATAATAATATCTTGGGGTTGGAAGAGACCTCCAAGGGCTATGCAGTCCTACCTCCTTTTGTCATAAAGGAAAAGCAAAATCAAAGCACTCATGCGGTCGTCATCCGTTCCAGCTGGAATGAAATAAACGCTTTGGTGGCTTTCCTTCAACTTGGTGAGACTTTATTTGGGAAAATTGGGGAAAAATCTTTCTTGGTGCTTGCTGTCTCACCAGGTGTTCTGGATCCTCCAAAATTCATGTTCAACATCAGGATCATACATGATTTTTTTTTTCAAGAAAAGCTACAGAGAATAGTACCAAAACTGCTCTGGATTCTTTTACAAGGTGCTTTGAGGGAAGGACTCGGTTTCCCTGTCCTGGGAAATGGGCCCAACTGCATACTTTTGGAGCAAACGGACTCCTATCTTCCTAATCACATGTAGGTCAGAAATGTATATTTGCAATGCAAACGTTGGGGCAAAAATCAACACATTTCTTTTGGTCTTTTAAAAGAAATATCAAAATATGGACACAAGACAGTTAAAGCAGGAAGGAAGAAGGGGGATCAGCAACCAATCAAGCATTTGTGTATGGAAGCAATTAGAGCAGCAGTCTAGCTTAAAAGTTTCAAATGTGTATTTGAAAACAAACAAAACAACTACGTTTTTGAGGTAGGAAAGCTGGAGCCTAAACTACACTATGTAACCAAATTTCTGTTCCTGGTTTCACAAGAGTTATTTCTTATTTAATTGAGTGGTTCATATTTTGAAAGTAGATTTACTTCAGAAACTTCGTTTTTGTGGCTGAGGGTCTTTATCCCACCCTGAACATCATTCCACAGATATATAAACTCCACATGATGGTTGTTAGAGTGGTCGAGCATTTCACAATTCCCCCAGGCAGAAAGCAGCCAGGCTTAAGCTGCAAGGCTATTCAGTGCTAATCAAGCTGGCCAGTTGCAACATTTACATTTGTCTCAAGCAGACAAGAGTTCTTTCTCCCACCCTGGACATTATCCCACAGATATATAAACCTCACATGGTGGTTAGGAGTGGTCCAGCATTTCATCATTCCCCCAGGTAGGAATCAGCCAGGATTTGAAGCTGCAAGGCTATTCGGTGCTAATCAAGCTGGCCAATTGCAACATTTACACTTATTTCAAGCAGACAAGAGTTCTTTCTCCCATCCTGGACATTATCCCACAGATATATAAACCTCACATGGTGGTTGTTAAGAGTGGTCGAGCTTTTCACAATTCCCCCAGGCAGAAAGCAGCCAGATTTTGAAGCTGCAAGGCTATTCAGTGCTAATCAAGCTGGACAATTTCAACATTTATAATAATAATAATAATAATAATAAACCTTTATTTATACCCCGCTACCATCTCCCAAAGGATTCGGTGCGGCTTACAATAGGCCGAGACCAATACAACAATAAAAGACAACAACAAAACAGCAGTAAATAAAAATCAAACAGTAAACATTAACAATAAACACGACACAATTAAAACCAATGCCAGGGCCAGATGTAATGGTTAAAAAATTAAAAAAGCTGGGCATGACTGGGTAAAAATGGATAGGTATTTTGGCGAATAGGTAGGGCATGCGGACAGACCTAGATCTCTAGTAAAGTGCATTTGGGACAAAGTGCTTGTAGTTTCCTATTCTGAGAAGGCACACTGAAACAGCCACGTTTTCCTAAAGAATGCCCACATTGGGGCCTGCCTGATATCCTTGGGGAGTGAGTTCCAGAGTCGAGGAGCCACCACAGAGAAGGCCCTGTCCCTTGTCCCCACCAATCGCGCTTGTGATGCAGGTGGGATCGAGTGCAGGGCCTCTCCGGAAGATCGAAGAGATCGTGTGGGTTCGTACACCGAAATGCGGTCACGCAGGTAGGCGGGTCCCACAAACCGTTTAGGGCTTTGTAGGTAAGCACCTGCACCTTGTATTGGGACCGGAAAATTAACAGCAGCCAATGGAGCTCCTTAAACAGAAGGGTTGACCTCTCCCTGTAAGGAGCACCAGTTAACAATCTGGCCGCTGCCCATTGAACCAGTTGGAATTTCCGGGCTATTTTCAAGGGCAGCCCCACGTAGAGTGCATTACAGTAGTCTAATCTGGAGGTGACTAAGGCATGGACCACTCTGGCCAGATCCGCCTTCACGAGGTACGGTCGCAGTTGGCGCACAAGTCTTAATTGTGCGAAGGCCCTCCCAGCCACCATCGATGCCTGAGCTTCAAGCGTAAGTGATGAGTCGAGGAGGACGCCCAAACTGCAGACCTGTGACTTCAGGGGGAGTGCAACCCCGTCCAACACAGGTTGCCACCCTATACCCTGATCCGGTTTACGATCGACCAAGAGGACCTCTGTCTTGTCGGGACTGATCTTCAGCTTGTTTCTCCTCATCCAGACAGCCACAGTGGCCAGACACTTGTCCAGCACCCGAGGGGCTTCCTTGGAATTAGGTGGAAAAGAGTAGTAGAGCTGCGTGTCATCTGCATAGAGATGGCACCCAACTCCAAAACTCCAGATGACCTCTCCCAGCGGTTTTATGTAGATGTTAAAAAGCATGGGAGACAGAATGGAGCCTTGCGGGACCCCACAGGTCAAAGACCAGGGGTCTGAGCAGGCGTCTCCCAGCTTCACCATCTGGGAATGATCCTCCAGGAAGGATTGGAGCCACAACAGAACCATGCCCCCAAGACCCATTCCGGAGAGTCATCCCAGAAGGATACCATGATCGATGGTATCGAAAGCCGCTGAGAGATCCAAGAGAACCAGCAGGGTCACACTCCCCCTGTCCAGTTCCCTACGGAGGTCATCCACCAAGGCGACCAAAGCCGTCTCGGTGCCGTGGCCAGGCCTGAAACCAGACTGTGACTGGTCCAGGTAATTGATGTCGTCCAGAAAGCCCTGAAGCTGGGAGGCGACCACCCGCTCCAGCACCTTGCCCAAGAAAGGGAGGTTGGAGATTGGTCTGTAACTGTTCAACACCGTGGAGTCAAGGGAGGCCTTTTTCAGGAGTGGTCGAACCACAGCCTGTTTTAGTTGAGATGGAAAAATTCCCTGCTCCAATGATGTATTAATGATCAACACAAACCAATCAACCCGCCCACCCCTGGCCGATTTGCACTTGTCTCAGCAGACAAGAGTTCTTTCTCCCACCCTGGACATTATCCCACAGATATATAAACCTCACATGGTGGTTGTTAAGAGTGGTCCAGCATTTCATCATTCCCCCAGGTAGGAATCAGCCAGGATTTGAAGCTGCAACGCCATTCAATGCTAATCAAGATGGTCAAATGCAACATTCACATTTGCCTCAAACAGACAAGACTTCTTTCCCTTGCCCTCGACATTATTCCACAGATATATAAATCCCACTTGCCTCATTTGCAACAGACCTCACAACCCGAGAATGTGTGCCATAGATGTGGGCCAAATGTCAGGAGAGAATGCTTCTGGAACATGGCCAGACAGCCCGGAAAACTCACAGCAATCCATGCCCAGGAAGGTGGGGAAAGGAATCCCCGAGCTTGGCCCTGTCTCTAGTCTAGCTACTCATTGAGGACTAGAAACTTGATGAAACAAAGACTTGTGCAGTGCAGGGATGAAACTTAACACTCAGCAGCCTTGTATCACAACTTCCATCAGCTGTAATGATGAGGCAGGCAGGAGTTGTAGTCCACCACCTGGTGAGCTACACCAAAGTCCATAGGTCAGGCATGCACAAACTTGGGCCCTCCAGGTGTTTTGGACTTCAACTCCCACAATTCCTAACAGCGGCTATAGGGGGGAAGGAAAGGGCCTGAGGCTGTTAGGAATTGTGGGAGTTGAAGTCCAAAACACCTGGAGGGCCCAAGTTTGCCCAGGCCTGCCCTCACTGACGCGCGTATTTTTCTACAAGGGCGCCCTCTAGAGGCCGCACGCACGCAGGGTACCTAAAACGCTCCATCTCTGTAGGCCTCCTTTCTATAGCCGCACTAAGGAAGCTTCCCATCTGCTCTAGCCGCCGCCACTCTATGGTGAGCCCACAACCGGAAGTCGGTCCATTCCCAAAGTGTCCCCGCCGCCACTTCCTCCGCAGCCCTCTTCTTGGAGAGGCCGCTTTCTGGGTTTTTGGTTTCCCGAATGGCGGCGGCAGTAGAAGCGCTGTTCCTGGCTCTGGCGTTGGTGGCAGCCGCGGCGGGAGAGGCCTCGAACGAGACTTCGGGAGGGGGGCAGGCGGGGCCGGCGCCCACCGCGCTCTCGACGCCGGCCACATCCGGGTCCTCGCTGACGTCACCGCCTTCGCGGCTGAGGCTCTCGGCGCTCCACCGCGCGCTCTACGTCATCGCCGTCCTGGCCGGCATCGGGCTGCTCTATTACCTCGGGGGCCGCGCGCTACGGTGAGGAAGGGGCGCTCAGTGGGCGGGGGCACGCGCTCAGTGGGCGGGGCTATGCTGCTGGGGGCGGGAACACGTGCTCAGTTGGTCTATGCTGCTGGGGCGGGGCCACGCGTACAGTGGGCGGGGCTTCGCGCTAAGTATGTCTATGAAGTTGGGGTGGGTCACGCCCCAGTGGGCGTGTCTCTGTGGGCGGAGCCACGCCCCCAGAAGGTCTATGTTGCTGGGGAAGGGCCACGCGCTCAGTGGGTGTGTCTATGCTGCTTGGGGGCGGGGACACGCGCTCTGTAAGTCTATGCTGTTGGGGGAAGAGCCATGCGCTCAGTAGGCCTATGCTACTTGGGCGGAGCTACGCGTACAGTGGCCGGGGCTTCGGGGCACGCGCTAAGTAGGTCTATGAAGTTGGGGCGGGTCACGCCTCAGTGGGCGGGGCCACGCCCTCAGGTCTATGTTGCTAGGGCAGGGCTTCGCGCTCAGTGGGCGGGGCTATGCTGATAGGTTCGGGACCATACGCCCATTTGGTCTATGCTGCTGGGGCGGGGCCGCGCGCTCAGTGGGCGGGGCTATGCTACTGGAGGCGGTGCCACGCGCCTAGTAGGTCTATCCGGTTGGGGGTGGGACATGAGAGAAGCCTCCACTGCCAGAAGGGACAGAGAGCTTCATCTATGCTGATGATCATGCCATTACTGCTCAAGCAGGGAGCTTTGAGATGGTTGAACAGAAGCTCTCCGAAGCTCTAGGTGCTCTTACTGCCTATTACAGGGAAAACCAGCTGATCCCTAACCCATCTAAAACACAGACATGTGCTTTTCATCTCAAGAACAGACAAGCATCCCGAGCTCTGAGGACCACCTGGGAAGGAATCCCACTGGAGCATTGCAGTGCACCCAAATACCTGGGAGTCACTCTGGACCGTTCTCTGACCTACAAGAAGCACTGTCTGAACATCAAGCAAAAAGTGGGTGCTAGAAACAATATCATACGAAAGCTGACTGGCACAACCTGGGGATCACAACCAGATACAGTGAAGACATCTACCCTTGCGCTGTGCTACTCTGCTGCTGAGTATGCATGCCCAGTGTGGAACACATCTCACCACGCTAAAACAGTGGATGTGGCTCTTAATGAGACATGCCGCATTATCACGGGATGTCTGTGCCCTACACCACTGGAGAAATTACACTGTTTAGCCGGTATTGCACCACCTGATATCCGCTGGGGAGTAGCAACCAATAGTGAAAGTACCAAAGCACGCCAACGACTTAAATCATGAAATAGTTTTCTAAGATCTACAGAGACACTTGCTGGAACACCTCAGCAAGCGAGAGTCCAAAAGTGGCAGGCTCAAACCCAGAACCTCAACCAATGGCTGATACCAAAGGAGAGACACTCCCCTGGGCACACAGAGGACTGGGCGACTTGGAAGGCGCTGAACAGACTGCGCTCTGGCACCACGAGATGCAGAGCCAACCTCAAGAAATGGGGCCACAAAGTGGAATCCACGACATGTGAGTGTGGAGAAGAGCAAACCACTGAAAATCCCAGGGGACGCCCGGATGTCTTACAATCCTGCGAGGAGGCTTCTCTCATGTCCCCCGATAGATATGATACATATGATTGATATGATTGATAAAAGAGGTGAAAGAGAAAGATGATCATGATCATGATGGGAGAGAGAGATGATAGGATAGAGAGAGATGACAGAGAATGAGATAGATGGATAGATAGAGATGAGAGAGGAGATAGATAGATGAGAGAGAGAGAGGGAGAGGAGTTGTTGAAGGCTTTCATGGCCAGAATCACTGAGTTTCTGTGAGTTTTCTGGGCTGTCTGGCCATGTTCCAGAAGCATTATCTCCTGATCTTTCACCCACATCTATGGGGGACATGAGAGAAGCCTCCCCTCAGGATTGCAAGACATCCGGGTGCCCCCTGGGCACATCTTTGTAGACAGCTGATTCTCTCACTCCAGAAGTGACCAGAAGCGACTTGCAGCATGCAACCAAACCAACCAACGGACCTTTTCAGGACCAACCATGACAATAATCTCAATCAACATTGAAGGCATGTCAGCTGCCAAAGAGCAACTGCTCTATGAACTGTGCCAAGATAAGAAATGTGATGTGCTGTGTGTCCATCAAGAAAAACAGGGATAAACAACAGAAACGACCAAAAGTTCCAGGAATGATCTTAGTAGCGGAAAGACCACATGCGCAGTATGGAAGCACTGTCTTTGTCAAGCCAGGCCTCCAAGTCAACAGTGCCCACAACACTGAAGAAAACAATATAGAGGTTATAACAGCAGAGCTTAATACCTCTGTGTACAAGTCTCCAAATGAAGAGTCTTGTTTCTCCTTCCCCGAGAACTTTGATAGGCACCAAGGGGCAGTAGTAATTGGTGACTTTAACTGCCATAGCTATGTTTGGGGTATGCTCAAGAGGATAAAAATGGAGAGGCTGTCCTGGTCTGGACTGCACAAACTATCACTCATTCATGATTGTAAGCTCCCACCATCCTACAACAGTGGGAGATGGAACCGAGTACATAACCCAGACCTCTTATTTGTGAGCAACAGTGTTGTGCAGCAATGCACTAAATAAGTGGGACAACCAATACCATACACACACCACCGACCAATAGTATGTCAACTGTTCCCAACTATAAGGCCTCAGGAAGTTCGATTTAAACGAAGATTCAACTTCAGAAAGGCAAATTAGACTGAATTCTCAGACATGCTAGATGAGGTGATCATATCAGTCATGCCAATCCCTGAGGAATACGAGCACTTTATCGAAATAGTGAAAACCAGCTCACGGGCCTCTATACCGAGAGGCTGCAGAACGCACTACCTTCAGGGCATTACTCCCGAAACAGCTGCCTTGTTGGAAAACTATTACAGGCTCCACAACGAAGACCCATTTAGTGAGCAAACCCTTCAGGCAGCACAGAGCATTGTGTCCTCCATCTCTGAAGCCAAGAAAGAACAGTGGATCAAGCTGATCACAGAGGTCGACATGGGCAGGAGCAGCCAGAAGGCGTGGAGGCTGCTGAGATGGTTGGGCAATGACCTCTCACAAACGAATACCCATGCCAACATAAAGGCAGATCAAATAGCACACCAACCCTTGAAGAATGGGAAACCCAACCTTGCCACCAAAGTAGGAAAGAAATTAATAGTCAGACAACCAGATAATGAGAACAACTACCTTCATGAACCTTTTACATCTACTGAATTGGACATGGCTCTCAATAAATATAAAAATGGCAAAGCAGCTGGCCTGGATGATCTACAGATGGAAAAAATCAAGAACTTTGGTCCAAAAGCAAGGCGCTGGCTGCTGGAGCTGATGAACAACTGCACTGCATCCTGTCAGATCCCCAAAATCTGGAGGAAAGCAACTTGTCATAGCCATCTTGAAGTCAGGCAAAGACTGTAATGACCCGAAAAGCTACAGACCAATCTCCCTGTTGTGCCACCTCTGCAAAGTTCTGGAGAGACTTACTTTACATAGAATTATGTAACAAATAGACCCATGTATTGTCGAAGGCTTTCATGGCCAGGATCACTGGGTTGTTGTAGGTTTTTCCGGGCTATATGGCCATGTTCTGGAGGCAATTTTTCTCCTGACGTTTCGCCTGCATCTATGACAAGCATCCTCAGAGGTAGTGAGGTCTGTTGGAAGTAGGAAAAATGGGTTTATATATCTGTGGAATGACCAGGGTAATGTTTCAGCTGATCACCTTGATTTACATTCAATGGCCTGGAAGCGCCTGGGGGGAATCTCTTGTTGAGAGTGAATTGATGTGCCTGATTGTTTACTCTCTGTTGTTTTGCTGTTGTAATTTTTTGAGTTTTTTTAATACTGGTAGGCAGATTTAGTTCATCTTCATAGTTTCCTCCTTTCTGTTGAAATTGTCCACATGCTTGTGGTTTTCAATGGCTTCTCTGTGTAGTCTGACATGGTGGTTGTGAGAGTGGTCCAGCACTTCTGTGTTCTCAAATAATATGCTGCGTCCAGGTTGGTTCATCAGGTGCTCTGCTATGGCTGATTTCTCTGGTTGGAGTAGTTTGCAGTGCCTTTCATGTTCCTTGATGCGTGTCTGGGCAATGCTGCGTTTGGTGGTCCCTCTGTAGACTTGTCCACAGCTGCATGGTACACGGTAGACTCCTGCAGAGGTGAGAGGATCCCTCTTGTCCTTTGCTGAACGTAGCATTTGTTGGATTTTCTTGGTGGGTCTGTAAGTGGTTTGTATGTTGTGTTTCCTCATACCCATGTCTGATTAGACCCATGTCTGATTCCACAGCAAGCTGGCTTCAGGAAAGGCAAAGGATGCACATCGCAAGTGCTGAACCTGACTCAGCACATAGAAGATGGCTTTGAAAGGCAGCAGATCACAGGAGCTGTCTTCATAGACCTGTCAGCAGCTTATGATTCTGTAAACCACCTCCTCCTCCTGAGAAAAATGTATAATATCACAAAGGATTACCACATTTATTTATTTATTTATTTCCTATATTTATACCCTGCCCATCTCCCCCCGAAGGGGGACTCAGGGCGGCCTAACAAAAGCTTCATACGATGCCAGCATCATAAAAACAACCACAGTACAATCAAAATATTAAAAATTAAAACAACAATTAAAACAATTCATTAATACACATCCATTAAAATCGAAATCCAAAAAATAAGTCCGGGTCATTTCAGTGTTCAACTTTTACACAAATGACCAGCCACTGCCAGAAGGGTCAGAGAGTTTCATCTATGCTGATGATTGTGTCATCACCGCTCAAGTAGATAGCTTTGAAATGGTTGAACAGAAGCTTTCCAAAGCTTTAGGCACTCATACTGCCTATTACAGGGAAAACCAACTGATTCCTAGTTCATCTAAAATGCAGGCGTGTGCTTTTCATCTTAAGAACAGACAAATATCTCAAGCTCTGAGGATGACCTGGGAAGGAATACCACTGGAGCATTGCAGCACACCCAAATACCTGGGAGTTACCCTGGATCATTCTCTGACCTACAAGAAGCACTGCCTGAATATCAAGCAAAAAGTGGGTGCTAGAAACAATATCATATGAAAGCTGACTGGCACAACCTGGGGATCACAACCAGACACAGTGAAGACATCTTCCCTTGTGCTTTTCTACTCTGCTGCTGAGTATGCATGCCCAGTGTGGAACACATCTCACCACGCTAAAACAGTGGATGCGGCTCTTAATGAGACATGCCGCATTATCACGGGATGTCTGTGCCCTACACCACTGGAGAAATTACACTGTTTAGCCGGTATTGCACCACCTGACATCCGCAGGAGAGTAGCAACCAATAGTGAAAGGACAAAGGCAGTGACATCTCCGGCCCACCCCCTGTTTGGGTATCAGCCGGCACGCCAACGACTTAAATCAAGAAATGGCCCTCCAAGATCTACAGAGACACTTGCTGGAACACCTCAGCAAGCGAGAGTCCAAAAGTGGCAGGCTCAAACCCATCACCTCAATCAATGGCTGATACCAAATGAGAGACTCCCCCCTGGGCACACAGAAAACTGGGCGACTTGGAAGGCGCTGAACAGACTGCGCTCTGGCATCACAAGATGCAGAACCAACCTAATGAAATGGGGCTACAAAGTGGAGTCCACAATATGCGAGTGCTGAGAAGAGCAAACCACAGACCACCTACTGCAATGCAACCCGAGCCCTGCTACATGCACAATGGAGGACCTTCTTACAGCAACACCAGAGGCACTCCAAGTGGCTAGCTACTGGTCAAAGGACATTTAATAGAATACCAAGTCTACAAACTTTGTGTTTTGTTTGTTTGTTTGTTTGTTTTTAATGCAATACAACTGTTTTGGTTCTCTCCTGACACGATAAGTGTCAGGAGAGAATGCTTCTGGAACATGGCCAGACAGCCCAGAAAACACACAACAACCTAGTGATTCTGGCCACAACACAGGAATAATAGTATTTCTTACCCATCTCTCCTTATGGCTCGAGGCAAGTTACAGCATAATTAAAACACATAAACATTGCAAAATATCTATAAATAAACGTATTAAAATGTATTTCTGTAAAAAAAAATTTTTTTTATCCCTTGTATGTGAAACAGGACGGAATGTGGCAGAAAGTGATAAACAGAACTGTGGCTTCTACACTGTGGTACTGTTGCAGTTTGATCCCACTCACTTGAACTGCCCTGGCTCTAGTGCTCTGTGGATTCTGGGAGTCATTCTTTGATGAGGCGCCCGCTCCCTTAAGCAGAGGAGGCCCGAGATCTTGCAAACAGTAAAAGTGAGGTTAAAACCCAGTGTAGATGCCACATTTGTTTCTATCTTTTCAGCATTTCCTCCTCTTAAGTTGTTTTTCGCTTCTCTGGGTCAGATCCTGGCCTGTGCGGTCACTGATGGCAAATGCGATCCTTCTTTTTTTTCAGGACGCGGACGCCTCCCCGCAAAAAGTACGGCCTTCTGTCCAATGCCGAAGACCCCATGGAGATGGCCTCCCTGGAGAGCGATGAGGACACCGTCTTTGAGTCCAGGAACCTGCGGCGGTGAGGGTCCCCCATAAAGATATGCAACTTGTCGTACAGCCCGGCCTTCCTTTCTTCCATTCCTTCCTTCCTGTATATTTCTTACCTTCCTTCCTTCTTTTCTCTTTTTCCTTCCATACTCTATCTACCATATATAGTCGAGTATAAGCCAAGTTTTTCAGCCCTTTTTTGGCTGAAAAAGCGCTCCTCGGCTTATACTTCAGTCAAATTATTTATTATTTTACTCTGTTGTTGTTATTGTTATTATTACATTTACATTATTTTACTCTATTATTATTTTATTACATTTATTATTTTACTCTATTTTTATTGTTACATTTATTCTTTTACTCTATTCATTATTATTACATTTGTTATTACATTTGTTATTTTACTTTATTATTAGTGTTATTAGATTTACATTATTTTACTCTATTGTTATTTTATTACATTTATTCTTTTACTCTATTATTGTTAATATTACATTTATTCTTTTACTCTATTTATTATCAGTATATTTATTATTTTACTTTATTATTGTTATTACATTTATTATTTTACTTTATTTATTGTTATTACATTATTTTACTCTAATTTATTATTATTACATTTATTTTACCCTATTATTACATTTACATTATTTCACTCTATCATTATTATTTTATTATATTTATTATTTTTCTCTCTTTATTACTATTATTATTACATTTATTATTTTACTCTATTATTATTATTACATTTATTTTTACTCTATTATTACTGTTATTATTACATTTACATTATTTTACTCTATTATTATTATTTTATTACATTTATTATTTTACTCTATTATTTATTTATTTATTTATTTATTTATTTATTTAATATATTTATATCCCGCCCTTCTCCCCACAAGGGGGACTCAGCGTGGCCTCACATGAGCATCAGAGGATGCTAACAGCATAAATACTATAAAAATTACAATTCACAATAAAATCATTTTAAAACATTGTACAACATCATCAGTAAAATTTAACAGTTAATTAATTAATTACTTAATACCATAAAAATTACAATTCACAATAAAATCATTTTAAAACATTGTACATCATTATTGGAAGGATATGTAAGCAGATTTATATTGAAGAAGGTTAGAATATTGGTTTAATCAGAGTTGGACAGTCTTACCTTAAATTACAGTTTTATGAAAATATTCAAAAACATTTAATCTACTGATGTCTCAATTAATGCAATTTATAGGTATCTGCTTTTATTTTGCAATTTACCAGTAGCTGCTGCATTTCCCATCCTCGACTTATACTTGAGTCAACATATTTTCCCAGTTTTTTGTGGTAAAATTAAGTGCCTCGGCGTATATTTGGGTTGGCTTATACTCGAGTATATACGGACTTACATTCAGTCCTTCCTCCCAATTTTTCTTTTCACTTCCTTCCATTCTTTTTACCACTTTTCTTTCTCATTCCTTTTCTTCTCTGTGTCGCCTTCCTTTTTGCTCCTTTCTTCTTTTGTTTCCTTCCCTCCATTCCTTTTTTTGTCTCTTTTCTTTCCTTCCATTCTCTATCTTCCTTTCAGCCTCCTTCCAAATCTTTCTTTTCCCTTCCCCTTCCTTCTTTCATTTCTTTTTTTCCTTCCCTTCTTTATTGTTCCTTTGTTCTTTTTTTTGTTCTTTCCTTCATCCTTCCATTCAGTCCTTCTCCTTTCCTTCTTTCATTTCTTTCTTCCTTTTCTTCCTTCCTTTTTGTTCTTTCCTTCTTCCTTCCTTCCATTCAATCTTCCTCTTTTCTTTCTTCCCTTCTTTATTGTTACTTTGGGGTTTTTTTGTTCTCCTTTTTCTTTCCTTCTATTTTGTCTTCCTCCTTTCTTCTTTTTTCCCCTTCCCTTCTTTATTTATTGTGTATTGAATTACAATATTTATACCCCACCCTCTCTCATCCCGAAGGGGACTCAGAGCGACAAGTTATATGTATATGCAGGTGGCGCAGTGGGTTAAACCACTGAGCTGCTGAACTTGCTAACTGAAAGGTCGCAGGTTTGAATCCGGGGAGCGGGGTGAGCTCCTGCTGTTAGCCCCAGTTTCTGCCAACCTAGCAGTTCGAAAACATGCAAATGTAAGTAGATCAATAGGTACAGCTCTGGCGGGAAGGTCACGGCGCTCCATTCAGTCACCTTGGAGGTCTTTTCTTTCTTCCCTTCTTGTCTATGGACAATGCCAGCTCTTTGACTTGGAAATGAAGATGAGAACCACCCCCCAGAGTCAGACTCGACTAGACTTAATGTCAGGGAAACCTTAGCATAGGGAAACCTTAGCATAGCGCAATATTAGTATTATATATTACTATATTGTACTCTACTGTAATATTATGTCAGTAGAGTCTCGCTTATCCAATGTTCCGTATTATCCAACACAGTCTGCCTCCTGCCCGGATCCACAGTTGTTTCAATACATTGCGATGTTTTGGTACTAAATTTGTAAATGCAGTAATTACTACATAACACTACTGTGTATTGAACTCTTTTTTCTGTCAATTTATTGTAAAACATGATGTTTTGGTGCTTAATTTGTAAAATCATAACATACTTTGACGTTTAATAGACTTTTCCTTAATCCGTCCTTATCATCCGACATTTTTGCTTATCCAACGTTCTGCCGGCCCATTTATGTTGGATAAGCGAGACTCTACTGTAGTAATATTATAAGTAACTAGTTGTCCCCTGCCACGCGTTGCTGTGGCCCAGTCTGTTGTTCTAGAAAATAAAGTAATGAGAAAGTGTTGGTTTCTAATATTTGTAATTTCTTTATGCTTGTGGGTAAACAGTATTTTTGTTGCTGTTTCTTTGTCAGTGCTGATGTGGAGAGTGTCTGGTTTGCCCATCCTGGAACATGCAAGATATCATTGTCCTTGTTTAGGGGTCCCTTTCAAATCTATGATACTATATCTCTCTTTCTGTGAATCATATCTATCTATCTATCTATCTGTATCTATGGTTGGATGGCTCTTTGTCAGGAGGACTTTGATTACATTTTCTTGCCCTGATGAAGGGAGTTGGATTGGATGGCCTTAAGTATTTTCTGTTGCTCGTGGGTGTTCTGTGTGGGAAGTTTGTTCCGATTCTGTTGTTCATGGGGTTCAGAATGCTCTTTGATTGTAGGTGAACTATAAATCCCAGTAACTACAACTCCCAAATGTCAATGTCCCTCAAACTCCATCTGTGTCCATATTTGGGCTTATGGAACATTCGTGCCAAGTTTGGTCCAGATCCATCATTGTTTGAGTCCACAGTGTTCTCTGGATGTAGGTGAACTGCAACTCCCAAACTCAAGGTCAATGCTCACCAAACCCTTGCAGTATTTTCTGTTGGTCATGGGAGTTCTGTGTGCCAAGTTTGGTTCAATTCCATCGTTGATGGAGTTCAGAATGCTCTTTGATTGTAGGTGAACTATAAATTCCAGCAACTACAACTCCCAAATGACAAAATCATAATTTTTTGAGTGATGGTCATTTCTTGTGTTGTGAGATCTTTTATTGCCAAATTTGGTGTAATTTCGTTCATTGGTTCTTTTGTTTTTAAGGTACTCATTATGCACAGAGCATTTTTATATATATAGATGTATAATAAGCAATTATTATATTGTATTATTATTAGTATTCTTTTGTATTGTATTCTTTACTAGTTTGAGTCCCCGGGGTGGCCCGGGTAACTTGAAAAAGTCAATTTTGAATTGTACAAAATGCATAAGGTTGTGGGTGAACTACGACTTACATCATGCCAGGTTAACCCTGAGAAACTCCATCAGTACTTAAAGTTTGCTATGTTGGGCAAGTTTACGCTAGATACATCATCAGTGGGGTTCAGTGTGTTCTCTGGCTGTAGGGTAAACTACAACTCCCACTAGGCAGTTCACAGTTGAACCATCCTGTCGCTACTTTAAGTTCTGCACTTTATTTTGGCCCATTTATTGACTTCCTCGACACCCTCGCCAATGCTTTTCCCTAACCCCTGTTCAACTAATTTTCACACTTTCCATTGGCTCCTTAAGAATTATTTGCACTCATTGAGCTTGAAATCAGTTATGATCCTTATCTCAGCCTATTGTTTATGATGCTGTTTTAGGATTGTTTTTTGATTGAGTTATGTTTTATTATTTTTTTATTGAGTGATTTTAACTGTGTCTTTGTTTTTATCTGTAATTGTGGGATTGCTCTTTGTAACCCGAGTCCCCTAGGGGAGATGGTGGTGGGGTATAAAAATAAAGTTATTATTATTAGTCCCCTCAAACCCCTCCAGTAGGTTTGAGAGGACTAACCCCCTATACATCCCAGTATCTACAACTCCGATAAATCATGGTGAATTCTCCCCAAACTCCTCTAGTATGTTCAGTTACTGATCAATTCCTCTGTTTGCTAAGAATAGGAAAGGGTCAAGGGAGAGGTAGTGGGTGGGGTCATGCAAATTCCACGCCAATGGAGAGAGTAAGTAACACTGAGATGTCTGGTGGAAGATAAACAGAAAATCTACGATGACATTATCCCCATTTGAAAGCCTTCACGTGGGCGGTGGGCGGTGTGGTGTTTGTGGAGGACATTGGCATGGCTTTTGGACATGTTCTTGGTGTTCACTATAACTTGCAATGTCATTGGAGGGAGGGCCATTGGTGTCTCCTGAGTAATGGGAGCTATAGCTCTTTGTGTAAATGGACACCCCAGCCACACATGTATATATTTTCACTTTTATTATGTGTTTAGATAGATAATAATAATAATAGAACCACAGATTTCTAGTTGGAACAGACCTGTAGGGCCATCCAGTCCAACCCTATTCTGTTAGGCAGAAAGGCACCATCTGATTTCCCCCCCCCCCCAAACAGATGGCCATTAAGACTCTGATAATAATAATAATAATAATAATAATAATAATAATAATAATAATAATAAATATTATACTATATTATAATGTATATTATATATATATGATATTATATATTTATATATGATATTATCTATCTATTATATATATATAAATTCTCAGTGCATAATGAGTACCTTAAAAACAAAAGAACCAATGAACGAAATCACACCAAATTTGGCAACAAAATGTCTCACAACACAAGGAGTGACCACCTCTCAAAAATTATGATTTTGTCATTTGGGAGTTGTGGTTTCTGGGATTTATAGTTCACCTACAATCAAAGAGGATTTTGAACTCCATCAACAATGGAATTGAACCAAACTTGGCACACAGAACTCCCATGACCAACAGAAAATATTGGAAGGGTTTGGTGGGCATTGACCTTGAGTTTGGGAGTTGTAGTTCACCTACATCCAGATTTCCAGATTTGAGTCCACAGAGAGCACTGTGGACTCAAACAATGATGGATCTGGACCAAACTTGGCACAAGTACTCAATACGCCCAAATATGAACACAGATGGAGCTTTGGGGAAATTGACCTTGACATTTGGGAGTTGTAGTCACTGCGATTCACCTATAATCAAAGAGCATTCTGAACCCCACGAATGACGGAATTGGGGCAAATTTCCCACATGACCAACAGAAAATACTTAAGGCCATCCAATCCAACTCTCTTCATCAGGGCAAGAAATCATAATCAAAGTCCTCCTGACAAAGAGCCATCCAGCCATAGAGATAGATAGATAGATAGATAGATAGATAGATAGATAGATAGATATGATATGATATGATATGATATGATATGATATGATATATGATATGATTCACACAGAGATATAGTATCATAGATTTGAAAGGGACCCTTAAAGAAGGACAATGATATGTTGCATGTTTCAGGGTGGGCAAACCAGACACTCTCCACATCAACACTGACAAAGAAACAGCAAGAAATACTGTTTACCCACAAGCAGAAAGGAATTACATATATTAGAAACCGACACTTTCTCGTTACTTTATTTTCCAGATCAACAGACTGGGCCACAGCAACGCGTGGCAGGGGACAGCTAGTATATTATATTATATTATATGATTTGATACTATATATTATTATTATCATTTATTTTCCTTGCATTCTTTTGCTTTGCCTCATTGGTATGGAACAGACTGTTTGTGGAGGCAGGAGTTTGTCTGTGTAAATGGACACCCTAGCCACACACGCACATATTTTCACTAGTATTATGTGTATAGATTGTGCATTCCTTCTTCCTTCCTCCCCAAAGGGGTTCAATGAAGGAATACTTTGGGGGGGGGGGGAATATACATTAAAGAGGTGCAATTTTCCTTTGTGGAAAACAGCAGTTGTAGAGAGGGATACAGTTGTCTTAACTGTCTGGTTTCTCTCCCTTAGATGATAATGGGGGCCACGGTGTGATGTGCCAGACGTTGACCGGAAGAGGTACAGATCCACCGTCGCACCAGCCACCTTTCCCCCCTGATTTTCTCTTTCTTATTTTTTGAAAACTGTTGGGTTTGTTCTCCCTCAAGAGAGGTTGCCTTTCCTCCGAAGGCTGTTGGAAAGGATAGCATAAATGGAGGCCCTCCCAAAGCAACAAGAGCGAATGTAGCCCTTAAGGAGCAAAGGAACCAAGTGGGAATGGGACACGATGGAGGGGAAACACCACGCTTGATATGTTCCTTACCGCAATGGGAGATGAAGCCATCATCATGGATCGTTTTGGTTCCCAAGGAGTTTTGCTGGAGGGTTTCGGGATGGCAAAAGGGGTCACAACATTCCACATTCCTCCATTTCATTCCGCACTTCGGGAAACTACACAGTCTGCAAGGTTTGCCATTAACCAGAACTTGTTTCCCAAGCCTTTGAGGATCGCCTTAAATTTGACCAAGCCATTCTAGAAACGTGTACCTTTCAGGCGACTTCTTCCATGCCCCCAACTTCCATTCCTTAGACCTCAATGCAGGGTTTGGAATAGAATTCTGGGCAAAGCAGAGAAAGCAATGGTTGGAGACTATTAACTCTCTTTGCTACACCCTTTACATGTCAAGGTCCCATTTTTTTGCCCCAAAATGCCATCTAGAGGCATCTTACCATGATCTTAGGCCTAAGAGTTGCCTTTTAAAGTCTGCCCTGGGCTTACAATGAACCAGGGAGTCAATAAAATCATATTTGGAAATGCCTGCTACACTCCTGAAGGTCACTTGAGGGTCCAACCTTTCCCCCTTGAATATATTTCCCCCCAAAATATACTGTACTGTAAGGTAGATATAACACAGGCAGAACAGAAGAGCAGTAATCGAGATACAAGAAGTGATTTGGAAAGGAATCTGTGGAGCAGACTCCATCTTCTAGTATCCCCCTCATCGGCTGCTGTGCATTGCAGTCAGTCAGAAAGCCCTGCAGACCCTTTCCTAGTCTAACGTCGGGACCGAAACTGGGTCTTTCCATACACACCTGATGCTTTGAAACGTGAGAGAAACAATGCTTCGAAATGCAACCTTCCTGTTTATATTTACTTCCTGCCTTCCCCTGGTATTTGCAGGATTTTAAGGGGTTTAATGGATTCTTAAACATTATTCGGAGCCATGAGATGAACTTGCCCACCTCAGATTTGTAAAGGAGGCCAGTTTAAATGTCTCTCCGTTCCATGAAAGGGCCCAAATTTGGGGAGACCACTGGATGAGGCTTGAAACGCTTGCTTGCATGAGTCTGCAAAAAACCCTGGCTATTTTCCTTCAGAAGAGAGAATTGTTCTTCAAAATGGGACCAGTGTGGAGCCAGGCTTTGGCCCTTCGAGTTTTTTTTTTGTTCTCGACCAGAAATCAATCTGCTAATCCTCAAATAAAGACAAATAAACACACTGTCCTTGGTTGTCTTTTCTACTTCAATTGTGACATTGGAAGACTGAGCTATGGGCTTCAGAGAGGATAATAATAATAACAATCTATATAAATAATAATAATAATAATAATAATAATAATAATAATAATAATAATAAAAACGTTATTTATACCCTGCCACCATCTCCCCAAGGGGACTCGGGGCGGCTTACATGACGCCAAGCCCAACAGTACAGCAAAGCAAATATACAATATAAAATACAAACAGTAAAATATAATCAAAATAAAATAATAATAAAATTAATAAAATACAAAAACAGTATAAATAAACACACAAACTATGGTCACAGTAATTGGGCAGGGCGAATTGCAAGGATTAAAAGTTTAAAACACTGGGTAAGCAGGCCATGTAGTGTATCTAGACAGGGTCGGAGGGATGAAAGTGAAGTTTAATTGCACTAGAAGATAGGATAAAGTGCTTCTGAGGACATTTTATGCAGGGTTTGGTCAAGATCAGGGATTATTGTTCATTCATTGAAGGCACACTGGCATAGCCAAGTTTTCAGACACTTCCTAAAGACTTCCAGGGCGAGGGCTTGCCTAATTTATCTGGGGAGCAAGTTCCAGAGCTCAGGGGCCACCATGGAGAAGGCCCTCTCTCTCATCCCCACAAGTCGCACTTGCGATGTGGGCGGAAACGAGAGAAGGGCCTCTCCAGGAGATCGAAGGGGTCGTGTAGGTTCGTAATAGGAGAAATGTAAATGACTGTTCAAAACCTCAAATCTTCACCGATTGCTTTGAAATTTGAGCACAATGTAGCATTCAATTAGGTGCATGTTTTTATGTTTTCACATACCTATTATATACACTTCACACTTGTGACAGGTAAAAATATGCTTTTAAAAGAAAAACGGCACCATCTGTTGGATGCCAAAGCAACACATATTTTACAATTTCATTTAAATGTTCCCGAATGCATTGTTAAATTGATTTTTCATACATTTCCATTTAGTAGTATTTAGATTTCCTTGTTTTGTGTGAGATTGTGCTGAATTGTGTCATTTACCTTAGCGGTCATTTCGTGAGCATAGTTTATTGTTGTCCTTTTTCACTTTGACGCTGTTCACTTTGCCCTGAAGGGGGCGGGATTGCCCGGGGGTGCGCCTTTGCCTTCCCCCCTCAACGCTGCATCTCTGCCATAGTCCGAAGTTGCACCTGAGGGAGAGGATGCGCACCTTGGCCACTCACCCACTCAGCCAGGCTTCTTTAGGCAGGTAAGTCAGGCAATGCCTCTTGGATATACTGTAAGTAATTTTTATTATAATAAATATGTACTACAAATTCTCAGCCCTAAACGGTTCTGGCCCTACTTACCTCTCCGAACGCATCTCCTATGAACTGACTAGGACACTAAGATCATCTGGGGAGGCCCTGCTCTCTGTCCCGCCTGCATCACAAACGCGCTTGGCGGGGACGAGAAACAGGGCCTTCTCAGTGGTGGCCCCTCAGCTGTGGAACACCCTGCCTGCAGATATCAGATCGGCCCCCTCCCTGCTGGCGTTTCGGAGGAAAGTGAAGACCTGGCTGTTCGAACAAGCATTTGATTAAACAGTGTAATTGAACATAGGAATGGAATAATGGATGATGAGACTGGATTCTGATTTTAGTGTTGAGGCGCTAATGATTGTTATACTTATGTTAATGATTTATGTTACAATTGTTTTTAATTGCCCTATACTTGTCTCGTGATGTTTTGTATCGATGTTGTTCACCGCTTTGAGCCGCCTGAGAGCTGAGAAAAGCGGTATACAAATAAAGTAAATAAATTAATAAACTGGTTAACAATTACAATCAAATGAGACATAGTTTTGCAAGGGGTTGCTGATAAGTCTTTGGCTTTGTGTTCTTGTTTTGTTTCTATGGTAACGAATGTTACATCACATGAAAGCCTTGTGTGTCTAATATATGTTTTCAAAATTTTGTGTTTGTAGCTTATGGTGACAATGATCTAGGCACGTGGAAAAACAAAATGGCGAAGTCTAATGCGATATTCACAGCAAATGACAGCAGAGGAGTGATAAAATTCTTGTTTATGCAAGGAAAGTCCACGTAGGATATTCATGATGATATGTTGCAGACATTGGGGGATCAATGCCCTTCATATTCTACAGTTAAGAACTGGGTTGCCAAATCTAAAATGGGCCAATGATGAGCACCAATGATGAGGAAGGTTCTGGACGACCGAAAGTGGTTGTTCTTCCAGAGATCGCACAACCTCATACTGGAGAATTGGTGAATTTCATCTAAAGGAATAGCAGATATCATGGGGATTTCTCGTGAACGTGTTTGTGTCATCCATGAACATTTGAACATGAAGAAGCTCTCTGTAAAGTGGGTCCCCAAATGTTTGACAACAGATCAGAAAAACATGCAAGTGAAAACTTCCCGGTCCATTTGTCAGCATTTCCGGACTGATAAGAACTTTATGGATTGACTGGTCACTATGAATGAGACCTGGATTTATTTGTATGACCCTGAAACCAAGGAGCAGTCAAAAGAGGGTTGACACAGTGGTTCTCCTCTTCTAAAGAAGTTCAGGGTGCAAAAATCAGCCACTAAGGTGATGGCATTTGTGTTCTGGGATAAGGAGCGTGTGCTGCTAGTGGACTACCTTCAGAATGGTTCCACCATCAATGCAAGGTATTACACTGAACTTTTGGATCACTTGAAGGCAGTTCTGAAGGCCAAAAGGCACGGCAAGCTGTCCAAGGAATCTTGTTCCTACAAGACAATGCCTCCACTCACACTACATGGAGCCCCGGTGGTGCAGTGGGTTAAACCCCTGTGCTGGCAGGACTGAAGACCGACAGGTCACAGGTTCAAATCCGGGAAGAGGTGGATGAGCTCCCTCTATCAGCTCCAACTCCTAATGCGGAGACATGAGAGAAGCCTCCCACAAGGATGATAAAAACATCAAAACGTCCCCTGGGCAACGTCCTTGCAGATGGCCAATTCTCTCACACCAGAAACGACTTGCAGTTTCTCAAGTCGCTCCTGACACGACAAAAACAAAACAAAACACTGCACTACAATAATAATAATAATAATAATAATAATAATACTTTATTTATATTCCGCTTTATCTCCCCAAAGGGTCAGAAAAATTCTCAAAAGCAAGCTCAATGGAGGCAATACCATCAAGGCCATAAACACCTGGGCCATACCTGTCAAAAGATATACTGCTGACATCGTAAACTGGACACAGGCAGAACTGGACAATTTGGACACAAAAACAAGAAAACTCATGACCATTCATAATTCATTACATCCTCACAGTGATGTTGAACGGCTATATCTGCCTAGAAAGTCTGGTGGCAGAGGACTTTTACAAGTAAAACAAGGAGTTGAAGAAGAAAAAGACGCCCTGGCAGAATATGTCAAGGAAAGCCAAGAACCTGCTTTAATTGAAGTCAATAATCGGAAACAGCAGACAAAGAGTCAGTACAAGAAAACTGCACTCCAAACCAGAGCTGACAGCTGGCACAACAAAGCCTTACATGGGCAGTTCCTTGAGAAGATTGAAAAAAAGTTGACAAGGAGAAGACCTGGTTATGGCTCACGAATGGGACCCTGAAGAAGGAGACAGAAGGCATGATCCTTGCAGCCCAGGAGCAAGCCATCAGAACCAATGCAATTAAGGCCAGGACTGAAAAATCAGCGGATGACTCAAAATGCAGACTGTGCAAGGAAGCTGATGAAACCATGGACCATGTTGCAAGAAAATCTCAAAGACGGACTACAAACAAAGACACAACTCTGTGGCCCAAATGGTTCACTGGAACTTATGTCACAAGTACCACCTGCCAGCAGTAAAGAACTGGTAGGATCATAAACCCGCAACGGTTGTGGAAAATGAACATGCAAAAATACTGTGGGACTTTCGAATCCAGACTCACAAAGTTTTGGAACACAATACACCAGACATCATGATTGTGGAAAAGAAAAAAGTCTGGATTATTGAAGTCGCCATACTGGGTGACAGTCGCATTGAGGAAAAACAACAGGAAAAACTCAGACCTCAAAATCGAACTGCAAAGGCTCTGGCATAAGCCAGCACAGGTGGTCCCAGTGGTCATTGGCGTACTGGGTGCCGTGCCAAAAGATCTCAGCCGGCATTTGGAAACAATAAACATTGACAAAATCACAATCTGTCAACTGCAAAAGGCCACCTTACTTGGATCTGCGCACATCATTTGAAAATACATCACACAGTCCTAGACGCTTGGGAAGTGCTCGACTTGTGATTTTGTGATAATAAATCCAGCATATAGATCTCGTTTGCTGTGACATACTGTGCTTTTATGTCAGTAAAATAATAATAATAATAATAATAATAATAATAATAATAATAATAATACTTTATTTATATTCCGCTCTATCTCCCCAAAGGGACTCAAGGCGGATTCCAAACATAAAAGGCAAACATTCAATGTCCGAATACAATAACAATACATCAGTGCTAACAAAATGTATACAACCCAACATATAAATACAAATTATAACTTAACAAACTAAAAATTAAATAAAAAGCACCTGTTATAACAGACATAAGACAAAACATCCAACATCAAATGGAAACACTGATTTCCCATTTCTTTGGGGGAAATCATTGCTCAAGATATCTATTGAGCTGGTTGGGCAAGCAGGGCACTATTCCTCCTCGTAAGCCAGAGAGCAAAAGTATGTCTTCAGCTGTTTTTTTTTTAAAGCGGGGAGGGAGGGGGCCATCTTTAACTCCTTAAGAAAGGAGTTCCAGAGGTGAGGGGCAGCCACAGAGAGGGCCCTTTCTCTCGTTCCCACCAGCCGTGCTTGGGACAGGGGTGGAACTGAGAGGAGAATCTCCTCCGATGACTGCAGTGTCCATAGAGGGAGATGTGGTTTGTCAAATAGTCTGGACTTCTCACCTGTCACCAAGGAGGCTGTCCAGACCTTGAATCGGTGTCTAGCTGCTGTGTCGGACTGGATGAGAGCTAACAAATTGAAATTGAATCCAGACAAGACAGAGGTCCTACTGGTCAGTCGTAAGGCCGAACAGGGTATAGGGTTACAGCCTGTACTGGATGGGGTTACACTCCCCCTGAAGACGCAGGTTCGCAGCTTGGGAGTGATCCTGGACTCATCGCTGAGCCTGGAACCCCAGGTCTCAGCGGTGGCCGGGAGAGCTTTTGCGCAATTAAAACTTGTGCACCAGTTGCGCCCGTACCTTAGGAAGTCTGATCTGGCCACGGTGGTCCACGCTCTTGTTGCATCCCCGAATAGACTACTACAATGCTCTCTACGTGGGGTTGCCCTTGAAGATTGTTCGGAAACTTCAACTAGTCCAGTGAGCGGCAGCCAGACTGCTCACCGGAGCGACATACAGGGAGCATACCACCCCCCTGCTGTGCCAGCTCCACTGGCTGCCGATTCGGTTCCGAGCACAATTCAAGGTGCTGGTTTTGACCTACAAAACCCTGTACGGTTCCGGTCCAGTGTATCTGTCCGAACGTATCTCCCTCTACGTCCCTCCCCGGAGTCTGAGATCATATGGGGAGGCCCTGCACTCGACCCCACCACTGTCACAAGTGAGGCTGGTGGGGACGAGGAGCAGGGCTTTCTCAGTGGTGGCCCCTCACCTGTGGAACTCACTCCCGGGGGAAATCAGGGCATCATCATCCCTCCTCGCCTTTAGGAGGAGGGTGAAGACGTGGTTATGGGACCAGGCCTTTGGGCACTCTGGCAATTAAATTAGACAATCAGGCGAGTAAGACCAACAGGATTGATGAAGTGGAACGTAAAACTAGACCTATGAGTTAGCAAACGCTGACCATGTAAGAGGAGAAATTGGGTTTGTATTGGTTCTATTAATTTTATTGATTTTATGGTTAGAATGCATGAATTGATGTTAACTGTGAATTGATGTAATTTTGTGTATGATTGTTTTATGATGCAGACATCGAATTGTGCCTTTGCCTTTGTAAGCCGCCCTGAGTCCCCTTCGGGGTGAGAAGGGCGGGGTAGAAGAACCCCAAATAAATAAAAGTAAGAACCAGCACTTTGTATTTAGCTTGGAAGCAGACCGGCAGCCAGTGGAGCTGCCGCAACATGGGAGTAGTTCTCTCCCTGAACGGTGCTCCAGTTAGTAACCTGGCTGCCAATTTCTGGACACAAGCGACCATGGCAAAACTAGTGGAGCTAGGCTACCAGCTGGTTGACCACCCACCTTATTCACCGGATCTAGCTCCCTCCGCCTATAATCTGTTTCCAAACCTGAAGAAACACCTCAAGGGTACCAAATTTCACACCATTTCTGATACCATGGCTGCCACGGATGACTGGTTTGAGGCACGACTGAAATCCTCCTTTTTGCAAGGCTTGGAATACTGATGTAAGAAGTGTGTTGATATCAGTGAAGAATATGTGGAATAAATGGAAAGTGTCATTTTCCTATCTCGTTTCTTTCTGGGTAAAGCCAAAGACTTATCAGCAGTCCCTCGTATTTACAATGCTTGCAACATTTACATTTTCTAAATCATTACAGTTACAAAACCACTTGTGATATTACTTCACAGTTTTTCTTTCTTCTTTGGTTTCAATTAGAAATACAGTTGTAGTTACAAACACAATTGCATATATATATATATATGTTAACATGTATTTGCCCCGTTCTTTTCCGAAATTCTATCCTAGTTATATTTCACCTGGTCTTCCTCAGAATTATTTTTTTTAAATTTTAATCATTACATTTGGTCCAGCCATATTTTTAAATGCTATTGTGTTATTGTTGATGTTTACTGCCTATTTTTGTTTTATGAGTTTTATTTCATTGTTTTGTATTATTGTTGTTGTTTTTGCTGATGTATTGTGGGCTCGGCCTCCTGTAAGCTGCACCGAGTCCCTTGGGGAGATTGTAGCGGGGTACAAATAAAGTATTATTATTATTATTATTATTATTATTATTATTATCCCCCTGGAGCCCCTGGTGGCGCAGTGGGTTAAATCCCTGTGCCGGCAGAACTGAAGGACCGACAGGTCGCAGGTTCAAATCCGGGGAGAGGCGGATGAGCTCCCTCTATCAGCTCCAGCTCCTCATGCGGGGACATGAGAGAAGCCTCCCCACAAGGATGATAAAAACATCAAATCATCTGGGCGTCCCCTGGGCAACGTCCTTGCAGACGGCCAATTCTCTCACACCAGAAGCAACTTGCAGTTTCTCAAGTCACTCCTGACACGACAAAAAAAAATCTTATCCCCAGTGGTACAGTGGGTTAAACCGATGAGCTGCTGAACTTGCTAGTCATAGGTTCGAATCTGGGGAGTGGGGTGAGCTCCCGCTTTTAGCTCCAACTTCTGCCAGCCTAGCAGTTTGAAAACATGCAAATGTGAGTAGATCAATAGGTACTGCTCCGGCGGGAAGGTAACAGCGCTCCATGCAGTCATGCTGGCCACATGACCTTGGAGGTGTCTATGGACAAGCAGACTCAACAAGGAGAGTCCGGAGCCCTGGCGAGACAAGCGCAGCACCCCAGATTTTCCCCTAATTTTTCCCAAATAAAGTCTCACCAAGTTGAGGAAAAACCACCGAGTTGTCTTGATTTTGTTCCAGCTGGTACGGATGTCAAACCGCAATCTCTTGCCAAAGTTGACATGTTTGGCAAGAGAGAAAAGGGTACATTTTATAGAAAATACAAAGTTGTCAGATTCAAACTTCCCGCCCCCCGCCCCTCTGCCGGCTTCACGCTGATTGGCTGGAAACATCAGCTGGAGGAAGGCGTGGCCGGCTTAAGCGCACCTCAACCAATGGGGAAGCTAGCGCCGCCACGGCTCCTGAGCCAATGGGAGTTGAAGAGGTGGTACAAGCGGGAAAACAATGAACCGAGTGGAAAATGAGTGGATTAAATGGTTCTTTTTCTTTCAGCCATGGTTAGTTGCCCTTCAAATAGTATATTTGATGGTAAAATCTCCATTGAATCTCAATCAAATGCCTCTTGGGCTCTGTGTGTTTATTTGGTGGTGTGTGCATGTGCATCATGCCCCCTCCATTGAGTTTCCCAAACTTCAATGCCCAGCCCCTTTAAAAATCGATAATCGATGTTGCAATCCCAGACAACAGCAGGATTGAAGAGAAACAACTGGAAAAGCTGACACGATACGAGGATTTATCAAGGTGGTCCCAGTGGTGATCAGCACACTGGGTGCAGTGCCTGAAGACCTTGGTCTGCACTTAAACACAATCGGTGCTGACAAAATGACCATCTGTCATCAGCAAAAGGCCACTCTACTTGGATCTGCACGGATTATTCGCTGATACATCACACAGTCCTAGACACTTGGGAAGTGTCCGACGTGTGATCCAATAGAACAGCCAGCAGAGTGATCTTGTTTCCTGTGGACTCATCTTGCTGTATTTCTAATAATAATAATAATAATAATAATAATAATAATAATAATAATAATAATAATTTATTTATATTCCTCCCTATCTCCCTGGGGGACTCAGTGTGGATTACAGTATACATATACAGCAAATATTCAATGCCGTTATACAATTAACAAGGACACAATGCATAAACAGAGGTAAAAGCTTTGCATCTTCTTCCATCTCTGGCATCTGGAAGCTGTGCTCGACTCCAGCCATGGGGTTGAGTTGCTCCATCTCCCATGTCGAGGAGCTTTGCTGTCCTTAGACACTCTCCCGATTGAATCACCACCATGTCCCCATGAGCTCCTTTTATTGCCTCCCCAGCAAAGTGGTACCTATTTATCTACTCACATTGCTGTTTTCGAACTGCTAGTTGGACAGAAGCTGGGCTGATGGTTGGGAACTCACCCCAACTCGAGCTTGAACTGTCGACTTTTCGATCGGCAAGATTTTCTGCAGCTGGCAGTTTAACCCGCTGTGCTAAAGCCCTGCTCTTTTGCTATATATGCTGGTATTAATTTTAAAAAGCCAACGTGGGACAGGTGGAAATGAAAGAAAACTGACGCCGTTGTCTTGTCACGGAAAAGCGATTCTTGACAGATAAGGATAAACTTCATCCCACCCCCCCCCCACCCCCCCGGCTGTCCATCTATCACTTTGCTTGTTGATCTGCTGTCTGTTTGCCCGCAGTTGGATATTGGCATGTAAATTGGTCTCGTTGAAAAGAGCAGTGGCAGAAGCTAGTGGGGCATCAACACGCAATAAAAACAAATGCGATTCTTTTTGTGCAGGGCGTTCTTTTTTTTCTGGTTCCCTTCATGAAACGCAGCAGGCTGAGATGGTGTCACCGTACTGTGACGTTATACCAGTTTGATCCCACTTTAACGTCCATCGGCCTGCTTTTCCGAAAAGAGGGGTGCGTGTTTTCCCAGCAAGGAGTCAACAGAAGGCTTTTGAATATGGACAAGGCCATGGAAGAGTGCCCTGCCTGCGTTTGGCTTGGAAACCCAACCGAGTGAGGAGTGAAGAAGGGGAGGCAGCAGGCAGTGGGCATCCCTGTTTGGCAAAGGATGTGCTGCTGCTCGAGGCGTTAATCCACTTTGAATCGCAACGCCAGTCTCGAGCCTGACAGGCCTTGACAGCGCATGAGTGGCAAGCCTTCAACATACAGGAGGGGGAAAGCCCAGCAATCCACCGACAGAGACAGAGACAAGGGGTTGGGCATTGAAAGCAGCAGGGGGCTTTGGGAGGCCCTCTGCCTTGGCTTCACTTTTCATTGCTTCGGAGGAAAGGAACCTCAGGTGGGAAGAATGGCACCAGCCAGTTCTCAATGGTGCCAATGAGTCTTCCATGGTTTTATAAACCCGTTCTTATTGGTGCCAATGAGTTTTCCATAGTTACATAAACCAGTTCTTAATGGTGTATGGAGGTATTTATATGTATATTTGTATATATGTATGCATACAGGGGCGGCTCAACCCATTATGCAAAGTAAGCATTTGCAGTATAGTTGATTTTGCCCAGAGGCGCTCTTGAGGCGCTCTTGGGGGGAAATAGACCTTGACATATGCGAGTTGTAGTTACTGGGATGTATAGTTCACCTACAATCAAAGGGCATTCTGAACTCCACCAATGATGGAACTAAACCAAATATGGCACACAGAACTCCCACGACAAACAGAAAATATATATCAGTGATGGTTGGGGGGGACGGGGACGCCAAAATACTGTTTGCTTACCGTTGAAAACTACCTAGGGCCGCCTCTGTATGCATATATGTGTGTGTGTATACAGTATGTGTGTGTGTGTGTGTGTAAATGTATATTTCTTTACTAGCTGTGCCCAGCCATGCGTTGCTGTGGCCCAGTCTGGTTAAATGGAAAAGAAAGAAAAGAGAAAGAGCTGGTTTATAATATATGCTTGTGGGTATCCGATATTTTTTGTTGTTCCATTATCTGTGAAATAATAATAATAATAATAATAATAATAATAATAATAATAATAATACTGTGGGACTTTCGAATTCAGACTGACAAAGTTTTGGAACACAATACACCAGACATCACGATTGTGGAAAAGAAAAAAGTTGGGATTATTGAAGTCGCCATACTGGGTGACGGTCACATTGAGGAAAAACAACAGGAAAAACTCAGTTGTTATCAGGACCTCAAAATCGAACTGCAAAGGCTCTGGCATAAACCAGTACAGGTGGTCCCAGTGGTCATTGGCGCACTGGGTGCCGTGCCAAAAGACCTCAGACGGCATTTGGAAACAATAAACATTGACAAAATCACAATCTGTCAACTGCAAAAGGCCACCTTACTTGGATCTGCATGCATCATTCGAAAATACATCACACAGTCCTAGACACTTGGGAAATGTTCTACTTGTGATTCTGTGATACGAAATCCAGCATATAGATCTCATTTGCTGTGACATATTGTGTTTTTGTGTCAGAATAATAATAATAATAATAATAGCCTATATAATTTGTATAATAATAATACTGGTGTACATAGTAATGATAATAACAGCAATGAGACTGTTCTATATAATAATGATTAGTGTGTTTTGGGGAAACCCTTTCCTTTCCTTCCCTCCTATCTATCTCTCCCTTCCTACCATTCAATCCTTTCTTCTCACCCTTAAGTCTTCCTGGAGGCGCAGGCGTGAGGCAGTGCCAGGCAAGGCCAGGCAGGATGTGAGGCTGGCCTTACCTCCTTGGCTGCCTCCTTCCCCCTCTTCCCTGGGCCCATGCCCTGCCCCTCTTCTCGGCCTGGATTTCCCTACCTTCCCTGCTGCCCTTTTCCCACTCTTCTTTTGCCAGTTCAGGTCCTTAGAGGCTGGCAGGGCATGAGGCTGGGTGGGGCATGACCAGGCCACAGATACCCAATGGCAGCTCTGTGTGATGTGTTGCTTGGATGTCCAGCAGATGGCGTTGTTTTTTACCCCAAGCATGTTTTTACTTCTCACAGGTGTGACATCTATGTAATAGTAGGTATGTGACTACATGAAAACATTTGCCTGTTGAAATGCTACATTGTGTCCAAATTTTGTCACAGCTGGTGAAGTATTTTGGGAGATCTGAGGTCACTCACAAACGGACATTTACATGTATTGTCGAAGGCTTTCATGGCTGGAATCACTGGGTTTTTGTAGGTTTTTTCGGGCTATATGGCCATGTTCTAGAGGCATTTCTCCTGACGTTTCGCCTGCATCTATGGCAAGCATCCTCAGATGTAGTGAGGTCTGTTGGAACTAGGAAAATGGGTTTATATATCTGTGGAATGACTGGGGTGGGGCAAAGAGCTCTTCTCTGCTGGAGCTAGGTGTGAATGTTTCAACTGACCACCTTCATTAGCATTTGAAGGCCTGGCTGAGCCTGGGAAAATCCATGAGAGTAAAGATGAAGATCTACCCAGAGGAAAAGTGTTCCTGCCATACATCAAGGGAACCACTGACCGCATAGGGAAGCTGATGAGGAAACACAACATACAAACAATCTACAAACCCACCAAGAAAATCCAATAAATGCTACATTCAGCAAAGGACAAGAGGGATCCTCTCACTTCTGCAGGAGTCTACCGTATACCATGCAGCTGTGGACAAGTCTACATAGGGACCACCAAACGCAGCATTGCCCAAACACGAATCAAGGAACATGAAAGGCACTGCAGACTACTTCAACCAGAGAAGTCAGCCATAGCAGAGCACCTGATGAACCAACCTGGACACAGCATATTATTGAGAACACAGAAATGCTGGACCACACCAACAACCACCATGTCAGACTACACAGAGAAGCCATTGAAATCCACAAGCATGTGGACAATTTCAACAGAAAGGAGGAGACCATGAAAATGAACAAAATCTGGCTACCAGTATTAAAAAACTCTAAAATTACAACAGCAAAACAACAGAGAGGAAACAACCAGGCACAGATTAACACCTCCCAGCAAGAGATTTTCCCAGGCTCAGGCAGGCCTTCAAATGCTAATGAAGGTGATCAGTTGAAACATTCACACCTAGCTCCAGCAGAGAAGAGCTCTTTGCCCCACCCCAGCCATTCCACAGATATATAAACCCATTGTCCTAATTCCAACAGACCTCACTACCTCTGAGGATGCTTGCCATAGATGCAGGCGAAACGTCAGGAGAAATGCCTCTAGAACATGGCCCTATAGCCCGAAAAAACCCACAAGAACTTGGACATTTACATTTTTATTTATATAGATGTAAATGGTGTTCAAACTGGGAACAGGTTTACTACATCACTTCCCTTATGAAACCTCCCAACCCCTTTGCACATGGAGGACTGAACAAAAAGCAGCCTCAATTGGACTATCCGCACTCCTTCTGCTCCATTTGGGATGCAAGACTCCCTGAAGCAAAGGATGCGGGACATTGCCCTGGGAGAGCTTAGAGCTCACTCAAATTCACCGTGCTCCCACAGAGTCCTAAATTTACCATACGGGGAGCCATTTAAGACATGCGAATACCTAAAAAGCCTTACAGTGACTAAATATCGCAGATTCTTTACAAAGGCGAGATTAAATGTATTTCCCTCAGAGCTGCTAAGAGACAGACTGTCTGGAATTCCTTACCCCCAAAGAGTATGTCCCTATGGAGGTGTCATGAATGACTTTTCAATGACTTTAAAGCACAGGTTCTTTTTATTGCAATTTTCAGTGCGAGAGGATATATCAGATTACAGAAAACATTTAGACAAAGAATGACATTGGACATACAGACATACAGATTCTATGCAACTACATTGGATTTACAATTACATGGCTAACAAACAAACAAAGGGGAATTACATTTTCACTCAACATTCACACCACATGTACACACATTCATCCTCAGGCATTCAAATATTACCATATCATTTTCTCCCTCCTTGGAGAAGCACCTGTTAGGCCAGAACCTGCTTTCCTACAGCCTGCCAATGCATAGTACCATAGAATCAAAGGTTGGAAGAGACCTCATGGGCCATCCAGTCCAACCCCCTGCCAAGAAGCAGGAAAATTGCATTCAAATCACCCCTGACAGATGGCCATCCAGCCTCTGTTTAAAAGTTTCCAAAGAAGGAGCCTCCACCACATTCCGGAGCAGAGAGTTCCACTGCTGAACGGCTCTCACAGTCAGGAAGTTCTTCCTCATGTTCAGATGGAATCTCCTCTCTTGTAGTTTGAAGCCATTGTTCCGTGTCCTAATCTCCAGGGAAGCAGAAAACAAGCTTGCTCCCTCCTCCCTGTGGCTTCCTCTCACATATTTATACATGGCTATCATATCTCCTCTCATCCTTTTCTTCTTCAGGCTAAACATGTCCAGCTCCTTAAGCCGCTCCTCATAGGGTAAACAGGAAGCAGCAACTACTCACTCTGACTCACTCAGACTCATTCTGACAAACAAAGCAAACACTCAGCAGCTAATTTTAAAAATACACTCAGATTCCTAATGCCCCCTAAGACAAGGCTTACCTGAAGCAGAAAGGAACAAAATGGCTTCTTGCTTCCTCAATTTCTGTGGGGCTTGTTCTCCAGACCCTAGATCATTTTAGTCGCCCTCCTCTGGACACATTCCAGCTTGTCAATATCTCTCTTGAATTGTGGTGCCCAGAATTGGACACAATATTCCAGGTGTGGTCTAACCAAGGTGGAATAGAGGGGTAGCATTACTTCTCTAGATCTAGACACTATGCTCCTATTGATGCAGGCCAAAATCCCATTGGCCTTTATTGCCGCCACATCACATTGTTGGTTCATGTTTAACTTGTTGTCCACGAGGACTCCAAGATCTTTTTCACACGTACTGCTCTCGAGCCAGGCATCATACTGCTCTCGAGCCCCCATTCTGTATCTTTGCATTTAACTTCCATAACGCCATAACTTCAAAAGGCTGAAATGCCAAAACCTCTTTCCCTAAGAACAATGCCAAGGACCAGATCTCTGTTTTCTATACAGCAGAACCTGACTCCCTGCACAAAATCCAAGACTCCAAAAGTGCACTTCTTCCTCTTCCCTTGAGAAAGAAGGCCAAAGTGACCAGACTGCTCCCTTGCAATTCTGCCATTCTCCATATGTACACTATCTCCTTCCCATGGAGCAGAGCATAGCGGGTGAACAGCATCTCTATCTGTCACAATTTGAGCATTATTAGACTGAGTCTTTTATAGGAATATTCTGTTGATGTAATCCCAAAGTTGTAAATTAATGATAGACGTCTTCCATCCTGGCTCCATCTCTGTTTCCTGGCCAGATGTTCATCATCTTGATTGATATTGATCTTATGTCGACTTCCTTCTTAACATTGTAAACATTTCTGTTATCACTGTCCCACTTCCTATCAGAGTTTGCTTTTCAGCTCTTATTAGCAACTTTTCATTACAGTCCAGCCAGCAGGTAGTTAGTCATTGCAGGCCTTAATATTTTACTGGTGTTTCCAAAATTATAAACTCCGTCCATCTATCCATTCTTCCATTCTTTCCCACACATCATATTAAATCCACATTTATCAAATCTGCATATTAAATTTTTCGTGACAGACGAATTGAAACAGAAACAATAGAACACATTTTATTGCAGTGCTACTACTACACAGTGCAATGTAGCTAACTCTTATATCCAATCCTGTCCCGCATGACCAGCCATCCCCCATATGTTGAGAATTGTTAGATACCTTTGAGAGGACAAGTGCCACAGGGTGACTCTCATAGTGGCAAAATTCCTCATAGTGGCAACAAGGCTGAGAAAGTAACTATCCTTTGAAACCATGTAGATGTATCTTGTACAATTGACTTCTTCTGAGATGGGAGAATTTATAATGACTGATGGGTCTATGGACCAAAACAAATGTTGTTGTTGTGTACATGTCTGAATATATCTATATGCGTATTTTTATATATATGTACAGTAAAGTCTTGACTATCCAACATAAACAGGCTGGCAGAACATTGGATAAGCGAAAATGTTGGATAATAAGGAAGGATTAAGGGAAAGCGTATTAAACGTCATATTATGTTATGATTACATTATGATTTTATAAATTAAGCACCAAAACATTATGTTTTATAACAAATCGACAGAAAAAACAGTTCAATACACGATACCGCTATGTAGTAATTACTGTATTTACAAATTTAGCACCAAAACATTGCAGTGTATTGAAACAGTTGTGGATCCAGGTGGGCATTGGATAATACAGAACATTGGATGAGCAAAGGTTGGATAATCGAGACTCTACTGTATGTGTGTATATATGTGTGTGGTCATCTATATATATATATGTATATGTGTATGTATACACACACACATAATAAAATATGCATGTGTGCATGCGGCTGGGGGCCCCACTTTCACAGACAGGCTCCCACTTCCACAAACAGTTAGGATCTCCACCTATAAGGAGCCAACCATGGCCTCCCTCCAAGGACATTGGAGCCTATAGGGAGCACTGTAAACATGTCCAAGAGCCCTGCCAATGTCCTCCACAAATGCCATACTGTTCACCACCCTAGTGAAGGCTTTTGTATGGGGACAATTTCATCCTAGATTTTATGTTTCCTCCACCACAGACATCTCAGTGTTTCTGACGCTCTCCATTGGTGTGGATTTTTCATGATTCCACCCACTGCCCCTCCCTTAACACTTTCCTACTCTTCTGCAGGGCACAGCAAACAGAGTGGGATTGATCAACAACTGAACATACTGGAGGGGTTTGGGGGACTGACGCAGCATGATGGAAGTTGTAGTTCATCCTGCATCAAGACAGAGCACTGTGACTCCCACTGATGACGGACCTGGATCAAACTTGGCACACAGAACCACCATAACAAACTGAACATATTGGAGGGGTTTGGGGAAACTGACTTTCCTTTCTGGGAGTTGTAGTTCACCCACAACCAAAGCCACTGTGACCACCACCGATGACAGATCTGGACCAGACTTGGCACACAGAACCCCCGTGACCAACTGAACCTACTGGAGGGATTTGAGGGGAGTGACTCACCATAGTGGGAGTTGCAGTTCACTCTACAGCCAGAAACCACACTGAACTCTACCAGTGATACATCTAGAGTGCAAACTTGCCCAACATGACAAACTTTAAGCACTGATGGAGTCTCAGGGGGTTAACCTGATATGATGCGAGTTCTAGTTCAGCCACAAACATATACATTTTGTAAAATAAGAAACTGACTGTTTCAAATAACTCGGGCAACACTGTGTACCCAAGCTAGTGTGTGTGTGTGTTTGTATGTGTGTGTGTGTATACATATACATACATATTAGCTTCAGGACCTGGTGGTGTAAGTGGACACCTCCGCCATACATGTGCATACACATTTTCACACGAACACACACACCCACACCCACACACACCCCAGGTATGGGAAAACCTAAGCCTGGAGGGCGGATGCGACCCCTTGGGCTCTTTTCTCAGGTCCTTCTCTCTCTCACCATCCTATCTTTCCTTCCCTCCATCTTTCTCCTTCCCTTCCATCCTTTCATCCTTCCCTCTCTCTTATTTCCTTCCTCCTTCCCCCCCTTGCTTACTTCCCTCTTTCTCAGTCTCCTTCCTTCCCTTCCACCCTTTCGTATTTCTTTCCTTCCCTCTCTCCCTCTTTTGCCTTCCTTCTTTCCCTTTCATCTTTCCTTCCTTCTCTCTTTCCTTTTTCCTTCCTTCCTTACTTCATCCTTCCTTCCCTTTTGTCTTTCCTTCCTTCCCTCTTCCTGCCCTCCTTCCCTCTCTCCCTCTTTCTCCTTCCTCCCTTCCCTTTTGTCTTTTCTTCCTTCTCTCTTTCCTTTATCCTTCCTTTCTTACTTCATCTTTCCTTCCCTTTTGTCTTTTCTTCCCTCCCTCTTCCCTTCCTCCTTCCCTTTCGTCCTCTTTCTCCTTCCTTCCTTCTTTCCCTTTTGTCTTTCCTTCCTTTTCTCTTTCCTTTATCCTTCCTTTCTTACTTCATCTTTCCTTCCCTTTTGTCTTTCCTTCTTTCCCTCTTCTCTCCCTTCTTTCCTCTTGTCCTCTTTCTCCTTCCTCCCTTCCCTTTTGTCTTTTCTTCCTTCTTTCTTTCCTTTATCCTTCCTTTCTTACTTCATCTTTCCTTCCCTTTTGTCTTTCCTTCCTTCCTTCCCTCTTCCTTCCCTCCTTTCCTCTTGTCCTCTTTCTCCCCCCTCCCTCCCCTTTTGTCTTTTCTTCCTTCTCTCTTTCCTTTATCCTTCCTTTCTTACTTCATCTTCCCTTCCCTTTTGTCTTTCCTTCCCTCCCTCTTCCCTCCCTCCTTCCCTCTCTTCCTTTCTCCTTCCTTCCTTCCTTCCTTCCTTCCTTCCCTTTTGTCTTTCCTTCCTTCTCTCTTTCCTTTATCCTTCCTTCCTTCCTTCATCCTTCCTTCCCTTTTGTCTTTCCTTCCTTCTCTCTTTCCTTTATCCTTCCTTTCTTACTTCATCCTTCTTTCCCTTTTATCTTTTCTTTCTTCCCTCTTTCCTCCCTCCTTTCCTCTTGTCCTCCTTCTCCTTCCTCCCTTCCCTTTCATCTTTACTTCCTTCTTTCTTTCCTTTATCCTTCCTTACTTACTTCATCCTTCCTTCCCTTTTGTCTTTCCTTCCTTCCCTCTTTCCTCCCTTCCTCGCTTCCTTCCATCACCGGGCAGCCAGTCCTCCTAGTAGGGAGTGCAGGAATGCGACCCCCAAGTTAGAAAGTTTGCCCATGCCTGAGATACACACACACACACACACACACACACACACACACACACACACGTACACACGTACACACGTACACACATTATATGTATGGTTTTCATGGAATGCAGCATTACCAGAGGCTGCCAATAGGCGGCAGTGTTGTACTATATTGCAGTTTTTGCATTCTATTTATGTTGGAAAAGGTTAAATAATGACCTTTGTAAACTATTACATTTTCTGCAACTCCTTCACCTGTACTGAGACCACACAGTAGGCAAGGGAAGTTCTCCTTGTTGCTATTTCCAAGCTTTTGGGAACAACTGAAATGCCTTTGAGTTGTAGTTAGGCTTCTTTAAAGCCCCACGGCCTCGATTGGCCTGGCATTTTCTTTGTATGGTCTCTGTGTGTGACCCCATAAATTCCATGTTGTCAAAAGCTTTGGAGTTGCTTTTGATAAAGATGAGTTTGAAATTCCATGGGTTCCCTTTAAAAAACATTTTTTTAGAAAGGTCTTTTAATTCTCCCCTGTTGCTAAAATTAATTAGGTCTCTTCTTCCACCGCTAATCGTAGTAAAATGCCAATAAAGTCACCACTCTTGGCAGGAGTCATTGATGCACTTTCGCATCCCTTTCTTCCCCACCAAAGCACATGCAAGTCTTTTTGTCCTTCTATCACTTTTGGCTTCTCTTCCCTTGTCATAATTCAGGCTTCTAACCCTCATTTGATATAGTATCCCTTTGATTTTGCAGCATGGCTTGAATTCCAGTTCTTTTGGGCCCGCAGTGGCAACGTTCAGTCACTAGGGTGCAGCAGAGCCTGGGAAATTAGAACTACAAGCTCCGCCCCCACTCCCTGATTGGTCAGGAGGAGGACTGGGCTGTGGCGCAGCTAGATAGTAGCCAGCTGCATTAAATCACTACTGACCGAGGTCATGAGTTCGAAGCCAGTCCAGGTTGGAGTGAGCTCCCGACCATTAATAGTCTAGCTTGCTGTTGACCTATGCAGTCCGAAAGACAGTTGCATCTGTCAAGTAGGAAATTTAGGTACCGCTGTAACGACGCCACCAGTTGAAGGGATGTTCCTTCAATTTGTAATGAATCTACAAAATCGATAACACAGCCACTAGCCTGTAATATGTTGTTTATCTTCCTTTGATATGCAGCGCGGCTTGACTCGAAAGTATACAAAACAGAGACTTGGATGTAAGAGAAACTGTAATAAGTTTATTGAAGTATAGAAGCTTAATGGTTTCAATGTTTCTTAACTCCTAGAGGTACATCCCTTTAGTGGTTACATTTATAACCTTTCATAAAACAACTCTTAAGAGGACTGTTCTTTCCACTAGACAGGTTTTTAACTTATTTCCTTCAAAATGTGTTTCTTTCCTTAACATATCACTCCAGGTACGAGCCTATTCTTTCCCTATTACAGTAAAGATTCTTACTGGGGTTCTCTTCCCCTTTTTACTCAAACCCTAACTACTAATCTAAATAAGTCAACTTGACCTATCTAAACCACACAGGCTAAAAGCCTAAACCTTCCTGATTCTCAACACAGTAGAACCAGCTTTCCCTGCGATTTTCTGACCACAGACTGCGTATTTAAAATGCTTGCTCTTGCCAAGTGGCAGTTGGCTCCTCCCCCTTTTCCATGCCAACACATCTCAGAGTGAGCTGAGCTGGCTATCATCCCCCTAGTTATGCTATTTTAAATACTTACCCCTTTAAACACCTACCTATAATTATACATGACTGTAGGTTAAAATTCACACTTCACCACAACCGCTTTATGCGGAGAGGCTAATTTAACCAATTTACGACACCAGAAAACCTTCCAGCAGCGTGCATAAGAATGAGGAAGTACTCCATCAAGGACTTGGTGTCACAAGTGGCTGGAATCGAACATACCCTCATGAAGCCTCTGTGTCTATCTATATATGTTGTATGTCTAACGGCATTGAATGTTTGCCATGTGTATGTACATTGTAATCTGCCCTGAGTCCCCTGAGGGATGAGAAGGGTGGAATATAAATACTGTAAATAAATAAATAAATAAATAAAGGCGGAGCTAAATGATAGTAGATAAAACAAGGCTCCACTAGCCCAGATGGAAGAAGATTGCCTAAGTCAGTGTTTCTCTACCTTCCTAATGCCGCAACCCCTTAATGCAGTTCCTCGTGTTGTGGTGACCCCCAACCATAACAATATTTTCATTGCTATTTCATAACTGTAACTTTGCTACTGTTCTGAATCATAATGTAAATATCTGATATGCAGGATGTATCTTCATTCACTGGACCAAATTTGTCACAAATACTCATTACACCCAAATTTGAATACTGGTGGGGTTGGGGGGACAACGACACTGATTTTGTCATTTGGGAGTTGTAGTTGCTGGGATTTATAGTTTGGGAGTTGTAGTTCACCTACATGCAGAGAGTACTGTGGACTCAAACAATGATGGATCTGGACCAAACTTGGCACGGATACTCAATATGTCCAAATGTGAACACTGGTGATGTTTGGGGAAAATAGACCTTGACATTGGGGAGTTGTACTTGCTGGGATTTATAGTGCATTTACAATCATTCTGAACCCCGCCAACAAGAGAATTGGGCTAAACTTCCCACACAGAACCCCCATGACACTAACAGACCCCCCCCCCCCAGGACTAAGTAGTAAGAAAGGCGCGCTGGGAGATGGGTTTTCGATCCAAGTTGCCAAACTGTAATTTAACTGCATTGCAATGGTGATATTTATTTATTGCTACAATAATAATTATCTATAACCATACACATAATAAAAGTGAAAATATGTGTGTGTGTGGCTGGGTATCCAATTACACAAACTCCTACCACTCAGGAGACACTGATGTCGAACACGAATTTGAGAAGCCTTGGCAAAGCAGAGTCTGGCCAGACCCAAAAAGTAGGATCCGGAACCCTGGCGAGACAGCAAGCATCAAAATAATTTTTCCCTAATTTTTCCCAAATAAAATCTCACCAAGTTGGAGGAAAGCCACCGAGATGTTTATTTCATTCCAGCTGGAATGGATGACAACAACAATCATTTGCCCAGAAGCCGACATGACTCATTGGAGAAAATAATGCAATATTTATAGGAAATACAAAGCTGTCAAATCCAAATTTCCTGCACCCACTCCTTGAGCTGCCTTCACGCTGATTGGTTGGAGTCATCAGCCAGCTGGGAGGCGCGGTCGGTTATTCTGCGCTCTGTCCAATCAGAGTGCTTGCCCTGCTTCGGCTCCTCAACCAATGGGAAGGGAGGAAGTGGGCCAAATGGGAAATAATGAAGGGAATGTAAAGATGACAGGATTAAGGTGACCAATGTTTGCCTAACGATCCAGCAATAGCTTAAGCTCTCGAGGCAAATCTAAGTTATTGTTTTAATCTTTTGAATCAGCATCTTTGTCTAGCCCTGGGAGGCTAGGTCCTTTTGTTTTACTGTCCTGGGATATGGAGTTCATTGATGAAGTTAATGCCAGTTTGCCGGTCAGGATATGACACAACAGGTGAGGCTGTGGCGAAATCTGTTTCCTCGCAGATAGAGAATTGCCCTTTGTGTTGGGTGATCCATAGACCTTATCATTCCAGGTGGCCTGGAAAAGTTCTCCAAGGTCCAGTCTGATAAGAGCCATTTATTTATTGTCCATGCAAATAGGTTTTGGTTGAGTCCTTTGTTTAGGGATTTACTGGCCCAGGAATTTGGGAAATTTCCAGGAGCCATGAGGTGCTGGTTTTATGAAAAGATGGCCTTTTCCTTCATTTTTAAAATATACTGACATACACACATATATGGCCCCCCAAAGTCTGTCAAAGTTCGTAAAAGTTTGTGGAAGTTATTAAAAAGTCCATAAGAGTTCATAGGGGTTTGGCAAAGAGTCCATGGAAGTTCCTAAAGATTCTAAAAGTCCTCAAAAGTTGATAAAAGTTCTCAAAAGTTTATAGGAGTTGAAAAAAGTTCATAAAAGTCTTGGAAAGTTCATCAAAGTCCACAACAGCTTCCAAAAGTTCATGGGGAGCATATGGAAGCCAGTGGGAGCACTGAGGGCTTGGAGTCCATTTATTAAAGAAAAAGAAAACTGCAGATCCAATTCATAAAGGCCAGAATGGCCTGCCAAGAGTCCAGGGGGGCCCCCAAGGGATGATCACAAGGGACTCTCCCAGGATCAACAGGCTTCCGGATACACATGAAATGGAGACACGAACATCGTTGCAGCGTGGAGCCATGGAAATAAGCTTGCTGGTCTCCACATGAGGTTTTGAGACAAAAATGGTTTGCACGGGGTGCAGGGGTCAATTCCACAAAAAATAATATAGCAGTTAGTCTTAAAATTAATCTTGGAAAATATGGCACCGGTTTGGAGCCAATCGGTTGACCCGTGGATATGGGGGCCCAGTGGGTCTCCATATCCACAGTTTGAAGGAACACAGTTTCGGCCTCCCCGGGACGCTGTAAGAGCATCCCGGATGAGCCAGCAGTGATCTGCGGCTCAGAAAGGGAAAGGTTCATGCTAGAGCAGTGGTTCTCAACCTTTCGAATGTTGTGACCCCTTAAAACAGTTCCTCATGTTATGGTGACCCCCAACCATAACATTATTTTTGCTGCTTCTTCATGACTGTAATTTTGCTACTGTCGTGAATTGTAATGTAAATATATGCAGGATGTATTTTCATTCACTGGACCAAATTTGGCATGTATACTCAATATGCCCAGATTTGAATACTGGTGGGGTTGGGAGGAGTTTCTTTTGTCATTTGGGAGTTATAGTTGCTGGGATTTATAGTTAGCCTAGAAGCAAAGAGCATTCTGAGTTCCACCAACAATGAAATTGAACCAAACTTGGCACACAGAACTCCCATGACAAACGGAAAATATTAGAAGAGTTAAGTGGGATTTATAATTCACCTACAATCAAAGAGAATTATGAACCCCATGAATGATAGAATTGGGCCAAACTTCCCACACAGAACCCCCCATGACCAACAGAAAATAATTGTATGTTCCAATGGTCTTTGGTGACCCCTCTGACACCCCCTGGCGACCCTTCCAGGGGTCCCAACCCCCAAGTTGAGAAACACTGTGCTAGAGAGTGTTAGAGTTAGTAACGGGACACAATGTATCACTCTGAAGACAGAACAGTGGCAAGTAGAAGATACTTTTATTGGGGGAGTGTTACAAGGAAGCAGGGTGAGGTCAGTAGGAAAGAGAAGGAGGGAAATGTCTCTTTGTTGAAGTCACTGGTGATGCCACAGTCCCTTCGTGTTCATTTTAACTCAGGCGTCCAGGAACTGCGGAACTCCCCACTGCGGTTGAGAGGCAGGGGCCTGTGACCTCGTCCTCAACACCAATGGCTCTCCCTCCAATCACACTGCAGGTTATAGTGAGCACCAGGAACATGTTGAAGAGCCCTGCCAATGTCCTCCACACACACCATACTGCTCACCATCCAAGTGAAGGCTTTCATACAGGGACAATGTCATCCTAGATTTTCTGGTTTACCTCCACCATAGACATGCTAGTGCTTCTGACTCTCTCCATTGGTGTGGAATTTGCATGGCCCTGCCTATGGCACACAGAAAACAGAGGAATTAATCAGCAACAGAACATACTAGAAATGTTTGGGGAGAATTCAAGAATTCACCATGATTAATAGGAGTTGTAAGTCCTGGGATGTATAGTTGCACTTGCAATCTAAGAGCACTCTCAACTCCACCAAGGATGAACCTGGAACTAATTTGGCACACAGAGCTCCCATGACAAAAAAAATAAATACTGGAGATCTTTGGAGGGATTTCTAGGAGTTGTAGTTCACCTACACCCAGAGTGCACAATGAACCCAAACAATGATGGATCTGGACCAAACTTGGCATGCATCCTCAAAATGCTCACATTTGAATACTGGTGGGTTTTAAGGGGAATTGGCCTGTATATTTTGTAGGTACTGGGATTTATAGTTCACCTGCAATCAAGGAGTTCTCTGAACTCCACCAAAGATGGAATTGGACCACACTTGGCACACAGAGCCCCTATGACCAGCAAAAAATACTGGTGGTTTTTGGGGGAAATTCACCTTGATTTGGGGAAGTTGTAGTTCTCCCACATTTAGAGAGCACTGTGAACCCAAACACTGATGGATCTGGAACAAATTAGGCACACATCCCTGATATGCCAAAATTGGAGAGATTTGGGGGGAACTGACCTTTCTTTCTGGGAGTTGTAGTTCATTCACAACCAGATAAATGGTAACCCCCACCGATGATGGTTCTGGACCAAATTTGGCACACATAACCCCCATGACTAACTCAGCTTACTGGAGGGGTTTGCGGGGACTGATTCACCATAGTGGGAGTTGTAGTTTACCCTACAGCAGTGGTTCTCAACCTTCCTAATACCGTGACCCCTTAATCCATTTCCTCATGTTGTGGTGACCCCCAACTATAAAATTATTTTCGCTGCTACTTCATAACTGTCATTTTGTTACTGTTATTAATCATAATGTAAATATCTGATATGCAGGATGTATTTACATTAACTGGACCAAATTTGGCATGAATACCTAACATGCCCACATTTAAATACTGGTGGGGTTGGGGAGGATTTATTTTGTCATTTGAGAGTTGTAGTTGCTGGGATTTATAGTTCACCTACAATCAAAGAGCATTCTGAACTCCACCAACGATGAAACTGAGCCAAACTTGGTACACAGAATTCCCATGACCACCTACATCCAGAGAGCACTGTGGACTCAAACAATGATTGATCTGGACCAGAATTAGCACAAATACTCAATATACCCAAATGTGGTGGAGTTTGGGGAAAATAGACCTCGATATTTGGGAGTTGTAGTTGCTGGGATTTATAATTCACCTAAAATGAAAGCGCATTCTGAACTCCACTAATGATGGACTGGAACAAACCTTGGCACACAGAACTCCCATGACTAATACTGCGGCCCAGCCGTGGGAGCCTTCGCATGAGGAGAGCCCTCGGCTGGATTGCGGTCTTACCAGAAGGCGGGACCGCGGCCCAGCCGAGGGAGCCTTCTCGCAAGGAGAGCCTTCAGCTGGATTGCGGCCTTGCCGGAAGACGGGACCGTGGCCCAGCCGAGGGAGCCTTCATGCGAGGAGAGCCCTTGGCTCGATCGCGGCCTTGCCGGAAGGCGGGACCACGGCCCAGCCGAGGGAACTTTAACGCGAGGAGAGCCCTCGGCTGGGCGCAGCATTGGGGGCGGGGCCTAAGGAGGCGGCCTCGCAACCCCTCCGAAATGGCCAAACGACCCCCCTGGGAGTCGCGACCCCCAGGTTGAGAACCGCTGCCCTACAGCCAGAGAGTACACTGAACCCCACCAATGATGCACTCAGAGCAAACTTGCCCATCATAACAAACTTTAAGTACGGATGGAGTTTTGGGGGGTTAACCTAGCATGATGGGAGTTGTAGTTCACCCACAACCATATGCATTTTGTACAATTAAAAAAACTGACAATTTCAAATAACCTGGACCCAAGCTAATAAAAATTATTATTATTATTATTATTATTATTATTATTATTATTATTATTTCCAATAAAATACAGTAACACCCCTGCATCTGATTAGGGATTAGAAAGGTTAGGCCACTATCTGAAGGTAAATGTGCCTCTGCATTCTTTGCCTTCTCCTTTGCCCTGCTCCGTTCCCAAACAGGGACACTTCACCTCCCCTCCCTTTTCGACCCATCTGCCAATCCATGACTTCTTCCTTCACGACCTTTCTTGACCCGCAACGATCTCTAGGCATCTCTCCTCTCCAAAGCCGCAGCTGCCAATCACTTTTTTGAAAGAGAGAAGTCTTGAATGGGGAATATCTTCACGTTCTTCGGCTCTGATAAAGAATCCTGTGTCGCTCCGAACCCAGCAAGTGGCTCCTTCCCTCTGACCTAAAGGCACGTCTAGGACTCTGGTGAATGAATGCAGTTTGGCCACATTTTAAGAGTCCTGCTTCAGACCTTGTAAAACTACAACTCCCAGGATTGCACAGAAGCTAAAAAGTTGGGTTAAGCTGCATTCGTTCACCAGTATAGGCCCTGAGTGGGCCCTTCTGATGTTTCCAAGTTTTGGTTTTTCTCAACTCTTTAAAACTTGCACCCTATTCCTTGGAAGAGAGACCTGACTAATCAGTTCCTCATCTTGAGATATATATATATATATATATATATATATATATATATATATATGTCTCGAGATATTGATCATCCATCAATCTATCACCTTGAGATATCTATTTATTTATCTATCTATTTCAAGGTGATCTCTCTCTCAAGGTACGTCTGTATGTATATGAATACATGTGTATATCTATATCTATCTATATATCTATAATAAAAGTGAATGTTTATATGTTTGTATGTTTATATGCGGAGGTGAATGTGGCAGCTTTCTCATTGGCTGCCACATTCACAGGCCACTGTGACCAGTACAGGTTACGTACCTGGACCAAATTTGGCACACATAACCCCCATGACAACCTTTACGTCCTGTTGAGGTTTGGGGGAGGTGGACCATGGATTATGGGATTTGTAGTACTTTCAAGTGCTTCAGTCCCCACAGACCACTGTGGCCCTCAACAAAAACCAATAAACACCAAACATGGCACACAGAGCCCCCATAACCCACTATACATCCTACTGCAGGTGGAGGAGGGTGGACCACAGATGATAGGACTTGATAGGACTGCTGTGACACTAATCCAATAACCGATCAAGGCCAAACTTGGCACACATAGCCCCCATGACCCCCTTTACATCCTGGTGAGGTTTTCGGGGAGGATGGACCATGGATGATGGGACTTGGAGTACCTTCACTCACGTTCTGAGACCACTGTGACCCTCATCCAATGACTGATCAAGACCAACTTGGCAAACAGAGCCTCTGTGTGCCACGTTTGGTCCTGATCCATCATAGATGTGGGCAACAGCGCTCTAAGGTAGTGAGTTCAAGTACTGCAAGTCCCATCATCCATGGTCCATCCTCGCTCAAACTGCACCAGGATGTTGAGTGGGTTTTGTAGGGGGAGGGGCGGTGTCTGTGTGCCAGGTTTGGTTTTGTTCTGTCATTGTTGGGGGCCACAAGGTGTTTTGGTCCTCAACTCCAACCATTCCTGACAGCTTCAGGCCCCTTTCCTATTCCCTTTGCTGCCTCGGAATTTTCAGGGTGGCCAGTTAGAGACCATATGTAAATCATACCACAGTGGCAGCCAATCGGAATCTTGGAACTTTCAGGCTGGCCAATCAAAGACCATATGCAAATAGCACCACAGTGGTAGCCAATCAGAAAGCTGGCACATACCCCTCCGGTCGCACTGCTACACTTTCGCCGCATACAAACGTTGACTTTTATTATATACTAGCTTGGGGACCCGACGCTGCCCGAGTTATTTGAGATAGTGGGTAATGGCGGTTCTGTGTGCCAAGTTTGGTCATTATTGGTCATTGGATGATGGTTGCATTGTTTTCAGGAAGTGAGTGAAGGTACTTGAAGTCCCATCATCCATGGTCCACCCTCCTCCAAACAGCAGCAGGATATAGAGTGGGTCATGGGGGTTCTGTGTGCCAAGTTTGGTCTTTATCAGTCATTGGATGAGGGTGGCAGTGGTTTCAGTAAGTGAGTGAAGGTACTGCAAGTCCCATCATCCAAAATCCATCCTCCTTCAAACTGTAGCAGGATGTAGAGTGGGTCATGGGGGCTCTGTGTGCTAAGTTTGGTCTTGATCAGTCATTGGTTCAGGGTCGCAGTGGTTTCAGTAAGTGAGTAAAGGTACTGCAAGTTCCATCATCCATCGTCCATCCTTCAAACAGCACCAGGATGTAGGGTGGGTCATGGGGGCTGTGTGTGCCAAGTTTGGTCTTGATCGGTCATTAGGTGAGGGTTGCAGCAATCTTGAGAAGGGAGTGGAGGCACTTGAAGTCCCATCATCCATGGTCTGTCCTCCAAACTGCACCAGGGTGTAGAGTGGGTCATTGAGGCTCTGTGTGCCAAGTTTGGTCTTGATTAGTCATTGGCGAGGGTCTCAGTGGTCACAGAAAGTGAGTGAGGTTACTGCAAGTCCCATCAGCCATCTCCATTTTTTTGCCAAATGACACCAGGACATAAAGTGGGTCATGAGAGGTCTATGTGCCAAGTTTGGTCTTGATCAGTCATAGCATGAGGTTTGCAGAGGTCTCAGAATGTGAGTGAAGGCTCGCAGTGGTCTCAGGAAGTTAGTAAACGTACTGTGAGTAGAGTGGCTCATGGGGGCTCAGTGTGCCAAGTTTGGTCTTGATTGGTCATTAGATGAGGGTTACAGCAGTCTTGGGAAGTGAGTGGAGGAACTGGAAGTCCCATCATCCATTGTCTGTCCTCCTCGAAAGTGCACCAAGATGTAGAGTGGGTCATGGGGGCTCTGTGTGCCAAGTTTGGTCTTGATCAGTCATTGGTGAGGGTCTCAGTGGTCTCAGGAAGTGAGTGAAGTGACTGCAAGTCCCATCATCCATTGACAAATTCTTCCAAACCGCACCAGGATGTAGAGTGGGTCATGCAGACTCTTTGTGTAAATTGTGGTCCTGATCCATCATTGTTGGCAGTTGTAATGGTCTTAGGAAGGGAGTGCAGGTATTGCAAGTCCCATCATCCATGGTGCATCCTCCTCCAAACTGCACCAGGATGTAGAGTGCATCATGGAGACTCAGTGTGCCAAGTTTGGTCTTTATCGGTAATTGGATGAGGGTTGCAGTGGTCTCAAGAATTGAGTAAATCCATGGTCCATCTCTGGCCAAACCACACCAGGGCGTAAAGTGGGTCATGACAGGTCTATGTGCCAAGTTTGGTCCTGATCAGTCATTGGATGAGGTTAACAGCGGTCTCAGAATGTGAATGATGGTACTGCAAATCCCATCATCCATGCTTCACCCTCCTCCAAACTGCAGTAGGATGTCGATTGGGTCTTGCAGGCTCTGTGTGCCAAGTTTGGTCTGTATTGGTTATTTTCTGACAAAGCCCCTGGCCTTTTCCTTTCCTCTCTTTTTCATCTCAGAATCTTGGAATTGTGGCCTGCCAATCAGAGACCATATGCAAATTTCCTTCTCTCAGGTCTCCGTTTATGTCATGAACCCTTTTTTCCATCAGGGGGTCCTGTTGAGGTTGGCCAATCAGAGACCATATGCAAATAGCACCACAGTGTCAGCCAATCAGAAAGCTGCCACAAACACGTCCGCCCTACATCCTACCTACCTCTGTCCTACGTCGCATACAAACTTTGACTTTTTATTATATACTAGCTTGGGGACCCGGTGCTGCCCGGGTTATTAGAGAAAGTGGGTAATGGCGGTTCTTTATGCCAGGTTTGGTCTTTATTGGTCATTGGATAATGGCTGCATTGTTTTCAGGAAATGAGTGAAGGCACTGCAAGTCCCATCATCTAAAGTCCATCCTTCTTCAAACTGCAGCAGGATGCAGAGTGGGTCATGGGGGCTCTGTGTGCTAAGTTTGGTCTTGATCAGTCATTGCATTAGGGTGGCAGTGATTTCAGTCAGTGAGTAAAGGTACTTCCAGTCCCATCATCAATGGTCAACCCTCCTCCAAAACTGCAGCAGGATGTAGAGTGGATCATGGGGGCTCTGTGTGCCAAGTTTGGTCTTGATTGGTTATTAGATGAGGGTTGCAGCAATCTTGGGAAAGGAGTGGAGGTACTTGAAGTCCCATCATCCATGGTCTGTCCTCCAAACTGCACCAGGATTTAGAGTGGGTCATTGGGGCTCCATGTGCCAAGTTTGGCCTTGATTAGTCATTGGCGAGGGTCTCAGTGGTCTCAGAAAGTGAGTGAAGTTACTGTAAGTCCCATCATCCATCTCCAAATTTTTCCAAACAATACCAGGACATAAAGTGGGTCATGATTTTGGTCATTAGATGAGGGTTGCAGCAATCTTGGGAAGGGAATGGAGGTTCTTCAAGTTCGATCATCCACGGTCCATCGTGCTTGAAACAGCATCAGGATGTAGAATGGGTCATGGGGGCTCTGTGTGTCGACTTTGGTCTTGATCAGTCATTGGATGAGGTTCGCAGAGGTCTCAGAATGTGAGTGAAGGTACTGGAAGTCCCATCATCCATGGTCTGTCATCCACAAAAGTACACCAGGATGTAGAGTGTGTCATGGGGACTCTGTGTGCCAAGTTTGGTCTTGATCAATCATTGGATGGGTGTCACAGTGGTTTCAGAAAGTGAGTTTAAGTACTGCAAGTCCCATCCTCCATAGTCTGTTCTCCCCCAAACCTCACCAGAATGTTCAGTTGGCCAAGGGGGCTCTCTGTGCCAAGTTTGGTCTTTCTTGGTATTTAGATAAGTGTCGCTGTGGTTTCAGGGAGTGAAGGTACTGGAAGTCCCATCATCCATCGTCCGTCCTCCTCCAAACAGCATCTGGATGTAGAGTGGGTCATGGGGGCTCTGTGTGCCAAGTTTGGTCTTGATCGGACATTAGATGAGGATTGCAGCAGTCTTGGGAAGGGAGTGGAGGTACTTGAAGTCCCATCATCCATGGTCTGTCCTCCTCAAAAGTGCACCAGGATGTAGAGTGTGTCATGGAGACTCTGTGTGCCAAGTTTGGTCTTGATCAGTCATTGGCAAGGCTCTCAGTAGTCTCAGGAAGTGAGTGAAGTGATTGCAAGTCCCATCATCCATTGACAAATTCTTCCAAACCGCACCAGGATGTAGAGCGGGTCATGCGGGCTCTCTGTGTGAATTGTGATCGTGATCCATCATTGTTGGCAGTTGTAATGGTCTCAGGAAGGGAGTGCAGGTATTGCAAGTCCCATCGTCCATGGTGCGTCTTCCTCCAAACTGCAGCAGGATGTTGAGTGCGTCATGGAGACTCAGTGTGCCAAGTTTGGTCTTTATTGGTTATTGGATGAGGGTTGCAGAAGTCTCATCAATTGAGTGAAGGTACTGCAAGTCCCATAATCCATGGTCCATCCCCGGTCAAACCACACGGGGGCGTAAAGTGGGTCATGAGAGGTCTACATTGGAAGAAGAGGGAGGGTGGCTACCTCTTTTGGGGCCTAACTGGCAGAAGGAAACCTAGAAGGCCTGCAAGGATTTGGCAGAAGGGTCAAAGGAGGTCAGGGTGAGGGGGCTTTGGGGGGCAGAAATGTTCAGAAGCATAAAAAGGCATCATTAAAATATAATAATTGTTTTTCTCTGCTTTCATTGGAATAATGTAGTGCCTTACCTTGTAGAAGGACAATGCTTTTTCAGATCACCCAGTCAGAAGTTGCCTTCCTTGACACAACGTAGAAGAGGGAAGATGGCTGCCTCTTTTGGGGCCTAGCTGGGAGAAGGCCTGCAAGGACTTAGCAGAAGGCCAATCAGAAACCATATGCAAATTTTCTTCTCTCATGTCCCTGCTTCTGTCATTAACCCTCTTTGCCACCAGGGTGCCCTGTTGAGGATGGCCAATCAGAAACCATATGCAAATTTCTTTTCCCCTCTCAGCTACTTGAGAATCTTGGAACTTTCAGGCTGGCCAATCAGAGACCATATGCAAATAGCACCACAGTGGCAGCCAATCAGAAAGCTGCCACAAACTCCTACCTATGTCCTCCTTCCTCTGTCCTCCCTTGTACACAAACTTTGACTTTTATTATATACTAGCTTGGGGACCCGGCGTTGCCCGGGTTATTAGAGAAAGTGGGTAATGGTGGTTCTGTATGCCAAGTTTGGTCTTTATTGGTCTTTGGATAATGGCTGCATTATTTTCAGGAAGTGAGTGAAGGTACTTGAAGTCCCATCATCCATGGCCCATCCACCTACAAACAGCAGCAGGATATAGAGTGGGTCATGGAAGCTCTGTGTGCCAAGTTTGGTCTTTATCAGTCATTAGTGAGGGTGGCAGTGGTGTCAGTAAGTGAGTGAAAGTACTGCAAGTCCCATCATCCAAAGTCCATCCTCTTTC
>NW_026847771.1:56320758-56363666 GCF_025583915.1 Anolis sagrei ordinatus
TGTAGAGTGCGTCATGGAGACTCAGTGTGCCAAGTTTGGTCTTTATCGGTAATTGGATGAGCATTGCAGTGGCCTCAAGAATTGCGCAAAAGTACTGCAAGTCCCATAATCCATGGTCTATCCCCAGCCAAACACACACCAGGACGTAAAGTGGGTCATGAGAGGTCTATGTGCCAAGTTTGGTCCTGATCAGACATTGGATGAGGTTAACAGCGGTCTCAGAATGTGAGTGATGGTACTGCAAGTCCCATCATCCAAAGTCGATCCTCCTTCAAACTGCAGCAGGATGCAGAGTGGGTCATGGGGGCTCTGTGTGCCAAGTTTGATCTTGATCAGACATTAGATGAGGGTTGCAGCCATCTTGGGAAGGGAGTGGAGGTACTTCAAGTCCCATCATCCATGGTCTGTCTTCCTCGAAAGTGCACCAGGATGTAGAGTGGGTCCTGGGGACTCTGTGTGGCAAGTTTGGTCTTGATCAGTCATTGGTGAGGGTCTCAGTGGTCTCAGGAAGTGAGTGAAGTGACTGCAAGTCCCATCATCCATTGTCAAATTCTTCCAAACCGCACCAGGATGTATCCATCATTGTTGGCAGTTTTTAGGAAGGTTTTAGGAAGGGAGTGCAGGTATTGCAAGTCCCATCGTCCATGGTGCATCCTCCTCCAAGCCGCACCAGGATGTAGAGTGCGTCATGGAGACTCAGTGTGCCAAGTTTGGTCTGTATCGGTAATTGGTTGAGGGTTGCAGTGGTCTCAAGAATTGAGCAAAAGTACTGCAAGTCCCATAATCCATGGTCCATCCTCGGCCAAACCACACCAGGACGTAAAGTGGGTCATGAGAGGTCTATGTGCCAAGTTTGGTCCTGATCAGTCATTGGATGAGGTTAACAGCAGTCTCCGAATGTGAGTGATGGTACTGCAAGTCCCATCATCCATGGTTCATCCTCCTCCAAACTGCAGTAGGATGTCGAGTGGGTCATGGGGGCTCTGTGTGCCAAGTCTGGTTTGTATTGGTAATGTTCTGACCCAGCCCCCTCTGGCCTTTTCCTTTCCTCATCTCGGAATCTTGGAATTGAGGCTGTCCAATCAGGGACCATATGCAAATTTCCTTCTCATGTCCCCGTTTCTGCCATGAACCCTCTTCTCCACCAGGGGCTCCTATTGAAGCTGGCCAATCAGAGACCATATGCAAATAGCACCACAGCGGCAGCCAATCAGAACGCTGGCACATACACCTTCCGCCCTCCGCACCTCTGTCCTTCCCATACAAACACTCTCTTTTATTATATACTAGCTTGGGGACCCGGCGCTGCCCGGGTTATTAGAGAAAGGAATTGTATATCAAGGTTGGTGTTTATCAGTTATTTATATGGCTCGCAGTGGTCTCAGAAAGTTTGTGAAGGTACTGTGAATCCCATCATCTGTGGTCCATCGTCTTCCAAACTGCACCAGGATGGGGAGAGGGTCATGGGGGCTTTGTGTGCTAAGTTTGGTCTTGATCAGTCATTGGATGAGGGTCGCAGCAGTCTCAGAAAGTGAGTTAAGGTACAGCAAGTCCCATCATCCCTAGTCTCCCTCAAACATCACCAGAATGTTGAGTTGGCCATGGGGGCTCTCTGTGCCACGTTTGGTCTTTATTGGTATTTGGATGAATGTCACTGTGGTTTCAGGAAGTTAGTGAAGTTACTGTGAGTCCCATTATCTGTGGTCCATCCCCCTCCAAACTGCTCCAGGATGGAGAGTTGGTCATGGGGGTTTTGTGTGCCAAGTTTGGACTTGATAGGTCATTAGATGAGTGTTGCAGAGGTCTTGGGAAGTGAGTGGAGGTACTTGAAGTCCCATCATCCATAGTCGGTACTCCCCAAACCTCACCAGAATGTTGAGTTGGCCATGGGGGCTCTATGTTCCAAGTTTGGTCTTTATTGGTTTTTGAATGAGTGTCGCTATGGTTTCAGGAAGTGAGTGAACGTACTGCAAGTCCCATCATCCATCGTCCATCCTTCAAACAGCACCGGGTGTAGGGTGGATCATGGGGGCTGTGTGTGCCAAGTTTGGTCTTGATCGGTCATTAGATGAGGGTTGCAGCAATCTTGGGAAGGGAGTGGAGGTACTTGAAGTCCCATCATCCATGGTCTGTCCTCCTCCAAACTGCACCAGGATGTAGAGTGGGTCATTGGGGCTCCGTGTGCCAAGTTTGGTCTTGATTAGTCATTGGCGAGGGACTCAGTGGTCTCAGAAAGTGAGTCAGGTTACTGTAAGTTCCATCATCCATCTCCAATTTTTTCCAAATGACACCAGGACGTAAAGTGAGTCATGAGAGGTCTATGTGCCAAGTTTGGTCTTGATCAGTCATTGCATGATGTTTGCAGAGGTCTCAGAATGTGAGTGAAGGTACTGGAAGTCACATCATCCATCGTCCGTCCTCCTCCAAACTGCAGCAGGATGTAGAGTGGGTCATGGGGGCTCTGGGTGCCAAGTTTGGTCTTGATCGGACATTAGATGAGGGTTGCAGCAGTCTTGGGAAGGGAGTGGAGGTACTTGAAGTCCCATCATCCATGGTCTGTCCTCCTCGAAAGTGCACCAGGATGTAGAGTGGGTCATGGGGACTCTGTGTGCCAAGTTTGGTCTTGATCAGTCAGTGGTCTCAGGAAGTGAGTGAAGTGACTGCAAGTCCCATCATCCATTGACAAATTTTTCCTAACCGCACCAGGATGTAGAGTGGGTCATGCTGGGTGTCTGTGTAAATTGTGTTCCTGATCCATCATTGTTGGCAGTTGTAATGGTCTTAGGAAGGGAGTGCAGGTATTGCAAGTCCCATCGTCCATGGTGCATCCTCCTCAAACTGCACCAGGATGTAGAGTGCGTCATGGAGACTCAGTGTGCCAAGTTTGGTCTTTATCGGTAATTGGATGAGGGTTGCAGTGGTCTGAAGAATTGAGCAATGGTACTGCAAGTCCCATAATCCACGGTCCATCCCCGGCCAAACCACACCAGGACGTAAAGTGGGTCATGAGAGGTCTATGTGCGAAGTTTGGTCCTGATCAGTCATTGGATGAGGTTAACAGCGGTCTCAGAATGTGAGTGGTGGTATTGCAAGTCCCATCATCCATGGTTCATCCTCCTCCAAACTGCAGTAGGATGTCGAGTGGGTGATGGGGGCTCTGTGTGCCTATTTCGGTCTGTATTGGGAGTGTTCTGACCCAGCCCCCAGCCTTTCCTTTCCTCTCTTTGTCATCTCGGAATGTTGGATTTGAGGCTGGCCAATCAGAGACCATATGCAAATTTCCTTCTGTCATGCCCCGTTTCTGTCATGAACCCTCTTCTCCACCAGGGGCTCCTATTGAAGCTGGCCAATCAGAGACCATATGCAAATAGCACCACAGTGGCAGCCAATCAGAAAGCTGCCACATATCCCTCCGCCCTACGTCCGCCGCACTTCTGTCCAACGCATACAAACTTTGACTTTTATTATATATATAGACTAGCTTGGGGACCCGGCGCTGCCCGGGTTATTTGAGAAAGGAAATGTGTATCAAGGTTGGTCTTTATCAGTTATTTATATGACTCGCAGTGGTCTCAGGAAGGTACTGCGAGTCCCATTATCTGAGCTCCATCCTCCTCCAAACTGCACCAGGATAGCGAGTGGGTCATGGAGGCTCGGTGTGCCAAGTTTGGTCTTGTTCAGTCATTGGATGAGGGTCACAGTGGTCTCAGAAAGTGAGTTAAGGTACTGCAAGTCCCATCATCCATAGTGTCCCTCAAACATCACCAGAATGTTGAGTTGGCCATGGGGGCTCTCTGTGCCAAGTTTGGTCTTTATTGGTATTTGATGAGTGTCGCTGTGGTTTCAGGAAGTGAGTGAAGGTACTGCAAGTCCCATCATCCATCGTCCGTCCTCCTCCAAACAGCACCAGGATGTAGAGTGTGTCATGGGGGCTCTGTGTGCCAAGTTTGGTCTTCATCGGTCATTAGATGAGGAAACCGCAGTGTTGGGAAGTGAGTGGAGGTACTTGAAGTCCCATCATCCATAGTCTGTTCTCCCCCAGACCTCACCAGAATGTTGAGTTGGCCATGGGGGCTCTGTGTGCCAAGTTTGGTCTTCATCAGTCATTGGATGTGGGTTGCAGTGGTTTGATTAATTGAGTGAAGGTACCACAAGTCCCATCATCCATTGTGCATCGTCCTCCAAACCGCAGCAGGATGTAGAGTGCATCATGGAGACTCGGTGTGCCAAGTTTGGTCTTTATCAGTAATTGGATGATGGTTGCAGTGGACTCAGGAATTGAGCGAAGGTACTGCAAGACCCATAATCCATACTCGATCCACAGCCAAACCACACCAGGGCGTAAAGTGGGTCATGAGATGTCTATGTGCCAAGTTTAGTGTTGTTCAGTCATTGTTGAGGGTCACAGCAGTCTCGGAAAGCGAGTAGTGGTACTTCAAGTCCCATCATCCATGGACTACCCTAACTCCAAACCGCAGTAGGATGTAGAGTGGGTTATGGGGGCTCTGTGTGCCAAGTTTGGTCTTTATCGGTGTTTGTTGGGGGACACAGTGATGCGTGGAACCAAACCATTTGAAAGTACTACAAATCCCATAATCCGTGGCCCACCTCCGCCAATCCTCACCAGGATGTAAAGGGGGTCATGGGGGTTATGCGTGCCAAGATTGGTGCAGGTGTGTCACCTGTGTTGGTCACAGTGGGCTGTGAAAGTGGCAGCCAAACTTGGCACACGTTTTGATGTTTTACCATCCTTGTGGGAGGCGTCTCTCATGTCCCCACTTCTTTCATTAACCCTCTTCACCACCAGGGGGTCCTGTTGACGCTGGCCAATCAGAGACCATCATCCATAGTCTGTTCACCCCAAACCGCACCAGGATGTAGAGTGGGTCATGAGGGCTCTGTGTGCCAAGTTTACTCTTTATCAGTCTTTGTTGGGGGCCACAGTGATCTGTGGGAACAGATGGGTTTGAAAGTACTACAAATCCCATCAACTTTTGTCCATCCTCCCCCAATCCTCACCAGGACGTAAAGGGGGTCATCGGGGCTATTTGTGCCAAGTGTGGTCCAGGTCCACCACCCGTGCTGGTCACAGTGGCCTGTGAAAGTGGCAGCCAATCAGAAAGCTGCCACATACACCGTCCTCCCTCCACATACAAACACTGACTTTTATTATATACTAGCTTGGGGATCCGGCGCTTCCCGGGTTATTTGAGAAAGTGGGTAATGGCGGTTCTGTATGCCAAGTTTGGTCTTTATTGGTCATGGATAATGGCTGCATTGTTTTCAGGAAATGAGTGAAGGTATTTGAAGTCCCATCATCCATGGTCCACCCTCCTCCAAACAGCAGCAGGATACAGAGTGGGTCATGGGAGCTCTGTGTGCCAACTTTGGTCTTTATCCGTCATTGGGTGAGGGTGGCAGTGGTTTCCGTAAGTGAGTGAAGGTACTGCAAGTCCCATCATCCAAAGTCCATCCTTCAAACTGCAGCAGGATGCAGAGTGGGTCATGGGGGCTCTGTGTGCTAAGTTTGGTCTTTATCAGTCATTGGATTAGGGTCGCAGTGGTTTCAGTAAGTGAGTAAAGGTACTGCAAGTCCTATCATCCATCGTCAACCCTCCTCCAAACAGTATTGGGATGCAGAGTGGGTCATGGGGGCTCTGTGTGCTAAGTTTGGTCTTGATTGGACATTCAATGAGGGTTGCAGCAGTCTTGGGAAGGGAGTGGAGGTACTTGAAGTCCCATCATCCATGGTCTGTCCTCCTTCAAAGTGCACCAGGATGTAGAGTGGGTCATGGGGACTCTGTATGCCAAGTTTGGCGAGGGACTCAGTGGTCTCAGGAAGTGAGTGAAGTGACTTCAAGTCCCATCATCCATTTCCATATTTTTCCAAACTGCACCAGGATGTAGAGTGGGTCATGCGGGCTCTCTGTGCGAATTGTGATCGTGATCCATCACTGTTGGCAGTTGTAATGGTCTCAGGAAGGGAGTGCAGGTATTGCAAGTCCCATCGTACATGGTGCATCCTCCCCCAAACCGCACCAGGATTTACAGTGCATCATGGAGACTCAGTGTGCCAAGTTTGGTCTTTATCGGTAATTGGATGAGGGTTGCAGTGGTCTCAAGAATTGAGCAAAGGTACTGCAAGTCCCATAATCCGTGGTCCTTCCCCAGCCAAAACACACCAGGACGTAAAGTGGGTCATGAGAGGTCTATGTGCCAAGTTTGGTCCTGATCAGTCATTAGGTGAAGTTAACAGCGATCTCAGAATGTGAGTGATGGTACTGCAAGTCCCATCATCCATGGTTCATCCTCCCCCAAACTGCAGTAGGATGTAGTGTGGGTCATGGGGGCTTTGTGTGCCAAGTTTGGTCTGTTTTGGTAATTTTCTGACCCAGCCCCTGGCCTTTTCCTTTCCTCTCTTTGTCATCTCAGAATCTTGGAATTGAGGCTGGCCAATTAGAGACCATATGCAAATTTCCTTCTGTCATGTCCCTGTTTCCGTCATGAACCCTTTTCTCCACCAGGGGCTCCTGTTGAAGCAGGCCAATCAGGGATCATATGCAAATAGCACAACAGCAGCAGCCAATCAGAATCTTGGAACTTTCAGGCTGGCCAATCGGAAAGCCGGCACATACACCGCCACACTTCCGCCGCATACAAACTTTGACTTTTATTATATAGACTTAGATAGATATAGATATAGATATAGACAAGCTTGGGGACCCAGCGGTGCCCGGGTTAGTAGAAAAAATGGGTAATGAGGGTTCTGTGCTCTAAGGAAGTGAGTTAAAGTGTGCCAAGACCACACTTGGCAAACAGAGCTCCCATGACCCACTCTACATCCTGGTGCTGTTTGGAGGAGGATGGACCATGAATGATGGGACTTGCAGTACCTTCACTGACTTCCTGAGACCACAGCAACATTCATCCAATTACCAATAAAGACCAAACTTGGCACACAGAGCCCCCATGACCCACCCTACATCCTACTGCAGTTTGGAGGAGGATGAACCATGCATGATGGGACTTACAGTACCATCATTGATTTTCTGAGAGCGCTATGACTTTCATCCAATGACTGATCAAGACCAAACTTGGCACATAGACTTCTCATGACCCACTTTACACCCTGGTGTGGTTTGGCCAGGGATGGACCATGGATTATGGGACTTGCAGTACCTTTCCTCAATTCCTGAGACCACTTCAACCCTCATCCAATTACCAATAAAGACCAAACTTGGTACCCTAGGTCTCCATGACACACTCTACATCCTGGTGCTGTTTGGAGGAGGATGCACCATGGACGATGGGACTTGCAATACCTGCACTCCCTTCCTGAGACCATAACAACTGCCAACAATGATGGATCAGGACCACAATTCTCACAGAGAGCCCGCATGACCCACTCTACATCCTGGTGCGGTTTGGGAGAATTTGGAGGTGGATGATGGGACTTGCAGTCACTTCACTCACTTCCTGAGACCACTGAGACCTCGCTAATGACTGGTCAAGACCAAACTTGGCACACAGAGCCCCCATGACACACTCTACATCCTGGTGCACTTTCAAGGAGGACAGACCATGGATGATGGGACTTCAAGTTCCTCCACTCACTTCCCAAGACTGCTGCAACCCTCATTAATGACCAATCAAGACCAAACTTGGCACACAGAGCCCCCATGAGCCACTCTACTCACAGTACGTTTACTAACTTCCTGAGACCACTGCGAGCCATATAAATAACTGAATGTTTGTATGTATGTGGCAGCTTTCTGATTGGCTGCCACTTTCACAGACCACTGTGATCTGCACGGATGATGGACCTGGATCAAACTTGGCACACATAACCCCCATGACGCCCTTTACGTCCTGGTGAGATTTGTGGGAGGACAGACAACTGATGATGTGATTTGTAGTACTTCCAAATCCTTTGGTTCCCACAGACCATTGTGGCCCACAAGAAAGACCGATAAAGACACACAGAGCACCCATGACCCACTGTACATCCTACTGCAGTTTGGAGGAGGGTGAACCATGGATGATGGGGCTTGAAGTACTTTCACTAATTTCCTGAGACTACTGCAACCCTCATCAAATGACTGACCAAGACCAAACTTGGCACACAGAGCCCCCATGAGCCACTCTACATCCTGGTGTGGTTTGAAGGAGGATTCACCATGGATGATGGGATTTGCAGTACATTCACTCACTTCCTGAGACCATTGCGAACCACACCAATGGCTGATAAAGACCAAACTTGGCACACAGAGCCCCCATGACCCACCCTACATCCTTTCAAGGAGGATGGAGCATTAACGATGGGACTTGCATATGGGAGTTTTAGTTCACCTGCACCCACTGAACCCACCAGACGCTGGATCTAGACTAACACTGGAGCAGACAAACAATGCCTATCTCAAATAACCCGGGCACCACTGGGTCCCCAAGCTAGTATACATATAAATGCTCTGTTCGTTTTGAGTGACATCATAACTCAAAATCCGCTAGATGAATTGCCACCAAATTTGGCCATACGACATCTACTAACCCAGGGAGTGACCATCACTCAAAAAAATGATTTTGTCATTTGGTAGTTGTAGTTGATGGGATTTATAGTTCACCTATAATCAAAGAGGATTCTGAACTCCACCAACGATAGAATTGAACCAAACTTCCCAAATGGGACTCTGATGACCAACAGAAAATACTGGAAGGTTTTGGTGGGCATTGACCTAGAGTTTTGAAGTTGCAGTTCACCTTCATTCAGAGAGCAATGTAGACTCAAACAATGATGGATCTGGACCGAACTTGGCACAAATACTCCATATGCTCAAATTTGAACACTGGTGGAGTTTGGGGAAAATAGACCTTGACATTTGGGAGTTGTAGTTACTGGGATTTGTAGTTCACCTACATTCAAAGAGCATTCTGAACCTTACCAATGATACATTTGGGGCAAACTTCCCACACAGAGACCCCCATGATCAACAGAAAATACTGTGCTTTCTGATGGTCTTTGGCGACCCTTCTGACACCCCCTTGCAGCCCCTCCCATGGGCCCCGACCCCCAGGTTGAGAAATGCTGCCTTAAGGCCACCCAGTCTAACTCCCTTCACCAAGGCAAGAAAACATAATCAAAGCCCTCCTGACAAAGAGACATCCAGCTATAGATATAGATAGATATGATTTACACACACACACACATATATGACAGATATAGTATCATAGATTTGAAAGGGATCCCCTAAGGAAGGACAATTATATGTTGCATGTTCCAGAGTAGGTAAACCAGACAATCTCTACATCAACACTGACAAAGAAACAACAAGAAATACTCTTTACCCACAAGCATAAAGAAATTACATATATTAGAAACCAACACTTTCTCATTACTTTATTTTCCAGATCACCAGACTGGGCCACAGCAACGCGTGGCAGGGGATGACTAGTGTATGTATCTGTATGTATATCATACACCCCAGTCACACACACGCATACATATTTTCACTTTTATTGTGTGTATAGATAGAAGATATTAACTTAACTTAACTTAGGCGATCCCTCGTTTTCCGAGGATTATTGTCTTCCAGTATTCTGTAGGTGGCTGTGGAGCCCTATTCTTGATCTGTATCTTCTCCCACAGTGAGGGCATTGGAAGGCGGTCTCGGTTGGGGTTGGCTTGATGCGCCTTCCTCTTGGCACGCTTCTCCCTTTCACCCTCCATTCGTGCCTCTTCAAATTCTGCAGCACTGCTGGTCACAGCTGACCTCCAGCTGGAGCGGTCAAGGGCCAGGGCTTCCCAGTTCTCAGTGTCTATGCCAGAGTTTTTAAGGTTGGCTTTGAGCCCATCTTTAAATCTCTTTTCCTGCCCTCCAACATTCCGTTTTCCGTTCTTGAGTTCGGAGTAGAGCAACTGCTTTGGGAGACGGTGCTCGGGCATCCGGACAACGTGGCCGGTCCAGCAGAGTTGGTGGCGGAGGACCATCGCTTCAATGCTGGTGGTCTTTGCTTCTTCTAGTACGCTGACGTTTGTCTGCCTGTCTTCCCAAGAGATTTGCAGGATTTTCCAGAGGCAGCGCTGATGGAATCGTTCCAGGAGTTGCATGTGACGCCTGTAGACAGTCCACGTCTCACAGGCATATAGCAGGGTTGGGAGGACAATAGCTCTATAAACAAGCACCTTGGTCTCCCTACGGATGTCCCGGTCCTCAAACACTCTCTGCTTCATTTGGAAAAATGCTGTGCTCACAGAGCTCAGGCGGTGTTGTATTTCGGTGTCAATGTTGACTTTGGTGGAGAGGATATATATATGTCTTCTATCTATACACATAATAAATGTGAAAATATGTATGCGTGTGTGACTGGGGTGTCCACTTACACAGACAAGCTCCTGCCTCCACAAACTCCCACTCTCCAGGAGACACCAATGGCCCTCCCTCCAATGACATTGCAGGTTATAGTGAGCACCATGAACATATCCAAGAGCCCTGCCAATGTCCTCCACAAATACCACACTGCCCACCACCCAAGTGAAGGCTTTCATTTGGGGACAATTTCATCCTAGATTTTATGTGTTTCCTCCACCACAGATATCCCAGTGTTTCTTACTCTCTCCATTGGTGTGGAATTTGCTTGACCGCACCCACTGCCTCTCCCTTAACTCTTTCCTACACTTTTCCATAGCATGCAGCAAACAGAGGAATTGATCAGGAACTGAACATACTAGAGAGGTTTGGGGGGAATTCACCATGATTTAAAGGAATTGTAGGTCGTGGGATGTATAGTTCACCTGCAATCTAAGAGCACTCTGAACTCCACCAATGATGGCCCTGGAACTGACTTGGCACACAGAATCCCCATGACCAACAAAGCATACTGGAGGTTTTTGGAGGGATTTATAGGAGTTGTAGTTCACCTACATCCAGACCGTACAATGAACCCAAACAATGATGGATCTGGATCAAACTTGGCATGCATACCTGATATGGCCAAATTTGAATACTGATGGGTTTTAAGGGGAATTGGCCTAGACGTTTTGGAGTCGCAGATACTGCGATTTATAATTCACCTGCAATCAGTGAGCCCTCTAAACTCCACACAAGATTGAATTGGACCAAACTTGGCACACAGAGCCCCCATGACCAGAAAAAAATACTGGAGGTCTTTGGGGAAAATTCACCTTGATTTGGCGGAGTTGTAGTTCACCCTCATCCAGAGAGCACTGTGAACCCAAGCACCAATGGATCTGGACCAAACTTGGAACACAGACCTGATATGCCGAAGTTCAATTACTGGAGGGGTTTGGGGGAGAACTGACCTTCCTTTCTGGGAGTTGTAGTTCACCCACAACCAGAGAAACTGTGACCTCCACCGATGATGGACCTGGACCAAATTTGGCACACAGAACCCCCATGACTAACTCAACTTACTGGAGGGGTTTGCGGGGACTGACTCACCATAGTGGGAGTTGTAGTTTACCCTACAGCCAGAGAGCATGCTGAACCCCACCAATGATGCATCCAGAGCAAACTTGCCCAGCATAACAATCTATAAGTACTGATGGAGTTTCTGGGGGTAACCTGGCATGATGTGAGTTGTAGTTCACCCACAACCTTATGCATTTTGTACAATTAAAAATGACTTTTTCAAAGAACTGGGGGGGGGGGGGGGGACACCCAATGCCTCATATACAGACACCTGAAGTATTCCAGATTCCCAAATCTCCATCTATTTCTCTCCTTTGGGAGAGGAATAGATGGAGATTTGGGGATCTGGAATACTTCAGGTATGTGTACATGAGGCATTGGAATCTTGCGGCAAAGAAGGGGAGGAGAGGAAGGCTAGAAAAGAGGCCAAGTGAAGCGAACAACCTCGTTGGTCATCTGTCCGGAAGCCGGACAAAATGGGGAAAGAGGTTGGTTGGTGTGTACCTCAAAGGCTCCTCTGTGGTTTGATGAATCTGGGCCAAACATAGCACATATATCTTTCATGATCCAACATCAAATAATTGAGGAGTTTCAGATAAGAAACCCAACATTTTCAGGTCCACAGCAGAAAGGAATGGAACAAATCTGATTGGCTGTGGCTGGGTGAAGGATTGCCTGCTGCTGACTTAAAGGTTGGCAGTTTGAAGCCGCGGGTTGGGGTGAGCTCCCGCTGTTAGCCCTAGCTCCTGCCAACTTAGCAGTTCGAAAACATGCAAATGTGAGTAGATGAATAGCTACTGCTTTGGTGAAAAGATAATAAAGGTGCCCATGCAGCCATGCTGGCAACATGCCCAGGAGGTGTCTACGGACAATAGGCTTCTTGGCTTGGAAATAGAATAAGAGCACCTCCACAAGACCAGAGCACCGCCTCCAGAAAGCCAGAGATGAAAGGAAAAGCCTTTACCTTTGTTCTGTGTATTTGCTTGTCACTGTTATTCAGTTGTATTAAAGGCATTGAACGTTGGCCTATCTGTGTATGTTGTAATCCGCTCGGAGTTCCCTCGGGGAGATAGAGTAGAAAATAAACAAAGTGGTGTTATTAGTATTATTATTAAAAGAAGAAGAGAAAGGAAGGGAGGGAGGGAGGGAGGGAGGGAGGGAGAGAAAGGAATGGGGAAAAGGTATGAAGGAAGGAAAGAAATAGAAAGAAGAGAAAAGAAATGAAGGGATGAAAGAAGGGACAAAAGAAAGAGGGAACAATAAAAAAGAAAGGACGAAAGGAAGGAAGAGAACAGAAAGCAAGCAAGCAAGCATATGATGGAAAGCAAGAGGAGAAGAAAAGACAATAGAAAGAAAGAAGGCATATAATGTCCCCTGACATGAAGTCTAGTCCTTTCCAACCCTGAGGGGTGGTGCTCATCTCCATTTCTAAGCCGAAGAGTCGGCGTTGTCCATAGGCACCTCCAAGGTCATGTGGCCACCATGGCTGCACAGAGTGTCGTTACCTTCCCGCAGAAGCGGTACCTATTGATCTACTCACATTTGCATGTTTTTGACCTACTAGGTTGGTTTTTGACCTACTAGGTTAGAATAGAATAATGGAATCAAAGAGTTGGAAGAGACCTCATTGCCCATCCAGTCCAACCCCACTGCCAAGAAGCAGGAATATTGCATTTAAATCACCCCTGACAGATGGCCATCCAGCCTCTGTTTAAAAGCTTCCAAAGAAGGAGCCTCCACCACACTCCGGGGCAGAGAGTTCCACTGCTGAACGGCTCTCACAGTCAGGAAGTTCTTCCTCATGTTCAGATGAAATCTCCTTTCTTGTAGTTTGAAGCCATTGTTCCGCATCCTAGTCTCCAGGGAAGCAGAAAACAAGCTAGCTCCCTCCTCCCTGTGGCTTCCTCTCACATATTTATACATGGCTTATATATAGTTATTAAAAAATATAATAAATATATAAAAGTTTAAATATACTAATCCCTCCTCCCTGTGGCTTCCTCTCACATATTTATACATGGCTATCATGTCTCCTCTCAGCCTTCTCTTCTTCAGGCTAAACATGCCCAGCTCCTTAAGCCGCTCCTCATAGGGCTTGTTCTCCAGACCCTTGATCATTTTAGGCACCCTCCTCTGGACACATTCCAGCTTGTCAATATCTCTCTTGAATTGTGGTGCCCAGAATTGGACACAGTATTCCAGGTGTGGTCTAACCAAAGCGGAATAGAGGGGTAGCATTACTTCCCTAGATCTAGACACTATGCTCCTATTGATGCAGGCCAAAATCCCATTGAGTTTTTTTGCCGCCACATCACATTGTTGGCTCATGTTTAACTTGTTGTCTACAAGGACTCCAAGATCTTTTTCACACGTACTGCTCTCAAGCCAGGCATTGTCCCCCATTCTGTATCTTTGCATTTCATTTTTCCTGCCAAAGTGGAGTATCTTGCATTTGTCCCCGTTGAACTTCATTTTGTTAGTTTTGGCCCATCTCTCCAATCTGTCATGGGCCTAACAGTGGGAGCTCACTCCACTCCCCAGATTTGGAGTACAGAGTGGTTTGATCTTCTTGCGGTCCCTAACAGTGGGAGCTCACTCCACTCCCCAGATTTGGAGTACAGAGTGGTTTGATCTTCTTGCGGTCCAAGGTGCTCTCAGAATTTTCCTCTAATATCACAGTTCAAAACCATCTATCTTCCTTCGCTCAGCCTTCCTTATGGTCCAGCTCTCGCATCCATAGGTTACTATGGGAATACCATTGCTTTAACTATGTGGACCTTCGTTGCCTGTGTGATGTCTCTACTCTTCACTATTTTATCAAGATTGGTCATTGTTCTCCTTCCAAGAAGTAAATGTCTTCTGATTTCCTGGCTGCAGTTTGCATCTGAAGTCATCTTCACGCCTAGAAATGCTAAATCTGTCACTGCCTCCACATTTTCTCCCTCTATTTGCCAGCTATTGATCAGTCTGGTTGCCATAATAAAGTATATTATATTATTAAGGAAAGGAAGTAAGAAAGGAGAGAGGGAGAAGGAGTAAGAGGGAAATGGAGGAAGGAAAGATTGAAATAGGCCTTTCCCAACTTTTCCGGCCAAACCAAGATTTTCAAGGAAAGGAAGGGAAAGGAGGCGGATTTATTCCTCCCACAATTGCTTTATAAAAGTATAGCAACTCTTGTCTTTTTTTTTTCTCTCCAGCCTTGCGTCCCCCCCCCCCCCCAATCTTGCCTAGACTCTCCTGGGCATTTGATGCGTCAGGTTGTGCTGAGGAAGCAAAAAACTTGACTCGATGTGTTTGGAGAGCGAAAGGAAGAAAAAGAGAGAGTGTGTCTAGTCATCTTCTCCCCGGCTTCCTTTCCATCGCAAGGTTTCAGGCAGAAAAGCCACAAAGGGCTGCCCTGGATTCGAAATGGGTCAACGACTTCTTCCTTGCCCTTGTGGTGGAGCCTGACTTCCTCCTTTCCCTTCCCTTTCTTTCCCTTTCCTGTCTTTTCTCCCTCTTTCCATTCTTTCCTCCCTTCTCTTTCTTTTCCTTCCTCTCCTCCCCTTTTCCTCACTTCTTTCTTTCCTCCTCCTCACCTTTTTTTTTCTTTTTCTAACTCTTTTTTTCGATAGAGTTACCAACTGGGTAGATGCAGGGAACGACATAGATGGAGTGTATCTGGATTTCGACAAGGTCTCCCAGCCAATTCTCTCACACCAGAAGCGACTTGCAGTTTCTCAGGTCGTTTCTGACAACAACAACAACAACAAAGGACAAGAGGGATCCTCTCACCTCTGTAGGAGTCTACCATATACCATGCAGCTGTGGACAAGTCTACATAGGGACCACTAAACGAAACATTGCCCAGACACGAATCAAGAAACATGAAAGGCACTGCAGACGAATCCAACCGGAGAAGTCAGCCATAGCAAAGCACCCGATGAGCCAACCTGGACACAGCATAGTATTGGAGAACACAGAAATGCTGGACCATTCCAACAACCACAATGTCAGACGACACAGAGAAGCCACTGAAATCCACAAGAATGGGGACAATTTCAACAGAATGGAGGAAAACCTGAAAATGAACAAAATCTGGCTACCTGTAAAACTCTAAAATCAGGAAAGTAAATAAAGAGGAACACTTAAAAAAACAGGGGAATTCCAGACAGGAAACAATCAGTATCAGTACCAGTGGCGCAGTGGGTTAAAGCCCTGTGTCAGCAGGACTGAAGACCGACAGGTCACAGGTTCGAATCCGGGGAGAGGCGGATGAGCTCCCTCTATCAGCTCCAGCTCCTCATGCGGGGACATGAGAGAAGCCTCCCGCAAGGATGATAAAACATCAAAATCATCCGGGCGTCCCCTGGGCAACATCCTTGCAGATAGCCAATTCTCTCACAGCAGGACACTCCTGACAAGACAAAAAAAAAAAAGCTTACCTTCCAACAAAGGATTCTCTCAGGCTGGAAGCAGCCAAGCTTTAAAGTTGCAAGGCCATTCAATGCTAATCAAGGTGGCCAATTGCAACATTCACACTTGCCTTCAACAGTCAAGAGTGCTTTCTCCCACCCTGGACATTATTCCACAGGCATATAAACCCCACTTGCCTGGTCACCAACAGACCTTGGATATTGATGGTTGAGAGCAAAACTAGGGCAGAAGTTGGAGAAAGGGGCAGGATGCCAGCCATAGAAATGGACGAAATGTTAGGAAAGAATGCTTCCCAATCAGGGCCAGCTAACACCACTCTACAAAGGATTCCCCCAGGCAGGAAGCAACCAGGCTTTGAAGCTGCAAGGCCTTTCAATGCTAATCAAGATGGCCAATTTCAACATTCACACTTGCCTCAAGCAGACAAGAGTTCTTTCTTCCATCCTGGACATTATTCTACAGATATACAAACCTCACTTACGTAGTTTTCAACAGACCTTACAACCTGTGAGGATGCCTGCCGTAGATGTGGGCGAAATGTCAGCAGAGAATGCTTCTGGAACATGGCCAGACAGACTGGAAAATGCACAGCAACCCAGGATGTTAATGATTGAGAGCAAAACTAGGGCAGAAGTGGGAGAAAGGGGCAGGAGAGAGGGAGGGAGGGGAAGAAGGAGACAAGCACCCTCTTCTCTGCCTCCTTCCCACACACTCCCTATGTTCTCCTTCTCACCTGACGACACCGGTGATGATGATGATATTATCGTTTATCCACCCATCCATCCATGAGACACCCTGCAAAACAAAACACCGTCTTTAAGAAGAGAAGGGAGAAGAAAAGAGCTGGTTAAGTACATGACAGGGAACAGTGTTTTCCATTTGCGTTGCAAGGACGGCATTGGTTGCGTTGCAAGGTGACAATGCAGATCGCAAACACACTTGACACACACCAAAAAGAGAGAGAGAGGGGGGAGTAAAATCACAAAGCAGCCCCCCTCTTCTTTCCAACCTGACAAGGAACAATTAGGAATTGGCAGATCACAGGCAAGGCGCCGAGAGACGCCATCCTTGGCTGTGTGAGCTTCTTCTCAAAGGAAAGGTGGAGAGAAAAAATGGGGGGGGGGGGGTTTAAGGGGCTGAACAATCCTTTTTGGCTCAGCTTTGGGCCCTGAGTGCAAAACCCTATTTGCAAGGCAGAAAGCCCCCCCATCCTCCACCCAAAAGGCCATAGAGTCAATCAACCATCCCTGGTTTGAAAACATTCCGAAAATTTCCAAACACCTAGATTTTATGTATTTATTGAATCAGAAGCTACCTGAGAATACAGTTATAATGTACTTGGCATGATACTAAATGTCCTTTGACCAGAAGCTGGCCGCTTGGAGTGCCTTTGGTGTTGCTATAAGAAGATCCCCCGTTGTGTCCAATTCTGGGCACCACAATTCAAGAGAGACATTGACAAGCTGGAATGTGTCCAGAGGAGGGCGACTAAAATGATCAAGGGTCTGCAGAACAAGCCCTATGAGGAGCGGCTTAAGGAGCTGGGCATGTTTAGCCTGTTTTCTGCTTCCCTGGAGACTAGGACGCAATGGAACAATGGCTTCAAACTACAAGAAAGGAGATTCCATCTGAACATGAGGAAGAACTTCCTGACTGTGAGAGCCGTTCAGCAGTGGAACTCTCTGCCCCGGAGTGTGGTGGAGGCTCCTTCTTTGGAAGCTTTTAAACAGAGGCTGGATGGCCATCTGTCAGGGGTGATTTGAATGCAATATTCCTGCTTCTTGGCAGGGGGTTGGACTGGATGGCCCATGAGGTCTCTTCCAACTCTTTGATTCTATGGTACTATGCATTGGCAGGCTGTAGGAAAGCAGGTTCTGGCCGGTCTCAGCCACTGATTGAGGTTTCATGTTTTCGCCTGCTGCTGTTGGACTCTTGCTTGCTGAGGTGATCCTGCAAGTATCTCTGTAGATCTTAGAAAGCTATTTTTTGATTTAAGGTGTTGGCTTGCTGGCTGATATGATGGACTGGAGATGTCACTGCTTTGATCCTTTTGTTATTGGCTGCTTCTTCCCGGCAGATGTCCGGTGGTACAATACTGGCTAAACAGTGTAATTTCTCCAGCGGTGTTGGGTGTAGATATCCCGTGATAATACAGCATGCCTCATTAAGAGCTACATCCACTGTTTTAACGTGGCGAGATGTCTTCCACACTGGGCATGCATACTCAGCAGCAGTGTAGCAAAGTGCAAGGGCAGATGTCTTCATTGTGTCTGGTTGTGATCCCCAGGTTTTACCAGTCAGCTTTTCTTTGATATTATTTCTAGTGCCCACCTTTTCCTTGATAGTCAAGCAGTGTTTCTTGTAAGTCAGAGCACAGTCCAGGGTAACTCCCAGGTACTTTGGTGTGCTGTAATGTTCCAGTGGGATTCCTTCCTAGGTAATCCTCAGAGCTCGAGATGCTTTTATTTATTTATTTATTTAATCAATTTTATATACCACTTGTCTGTTCTTAAGGTGAAAAACATGTCTGTGTTTTAGATGGATTAGGAATCAGCTGGTTTTCCCTGTCATAGGCAGCAAGAGCATCTAAAGCTTTGGAGAGCTTCTGTTCAACTATTACAAAGCCCCCTGCTTGGGTGGTGATGGCATGATCGTCAGCATAGATTAAACTCTCTGTCCCTTCTGGCAGTGGCTGATCATTTGTGTAGATGTTAAACATTGGTGAAGCAAGCATCCTTTTATCTACTACCTCATATATACTGGGTGTTGGAGAAGTCGCTTGCCTACTTTCCCCATTCTCCAGCTCTATCTACCTGAGGACCTTCTGAGGGCCTTTTCAGTGGTGGCCCCTCGGCTGTGGAATGCCCTTCCTATAGATATCAGATCGGCCCCATCCCTATTGGCGTTTCGGAGGAAAGTGAAGACCTGGCTGTTCGGACAAGCATTCGATTAAGCAGTGTAATGAATATAGGAACACGGATTAACGGGTGATGAGATTGGATTCTGATTTTACTGATGAGACGCTAATGATTGTTATATTAATGTTTAATTGTTGATGGTGCTATTGTTTTAACTGTCCAATTATCGTTTTATGATGTTTTGCATTAAATTTTGCTGTTGTTAACCGCTTTGAATCGCCTGAGGGCTGAGAAAAGCGGTATATAAATGAAGTAAATAATAATAATAATAATAATAATAATAATAATAATAATAATACCTTACAATGGCTCCATGGCAATGATTTTGGCAACAGTGGACAGGTCTTCCTTCTTCTGTTTCTCTCATATACCCTCTCACTCTTTCTTTCATTTCTTCCCTTTCTTCTTCCCTTGCTTTCCCCGATATACTTTCTATCCTTCCTTTTTAAACTCTTCCCTTCTTTCTCCCTTTCCTTTCTCTTGCCATCTCTTTCCTTCCTTTTTCTTTCTTTTCTTTCTCTTGCCATCTCTCCTTTTCTTTCCTCTTTTTTTTTCTTCTCCTTTCTTTTCCCTCTAAATTTATTTATTTATTTATTTATTTATTTATTTATTTATCGTGTCATCAGCAACCATACCATTATATTACATTTCTAACAGAAACAAACAAACAGATTAAAAAAGCCCAAATTTTGCAAACTTGGTAGTTGATTAAATGTCCTTTGACCAGTATCTGGCCACTTGGAGTGCCTCTGGTGTTGCCGCAAGGAGGCCCTCCATTGTGCATGTGGCAGGGCTCAGGGTGCATTGCAGCAGGTGGTCAGTGGTTTGCTCTTCTCCACACTCGCATGTTGTGGATTCCACTTTGTAGCCCCATTTCTTAAGATTGGCTCTGCATCTCGTGGTGTCAGAGTGCAGTCTGTTCAGCGCCTTCCAAGTCACCCAGTTTTCTGTGTGCCCAGGGGGGAGTCCCTCATTTGGTATCAGCCATTGATTGAAGTTCTGGGTTTGAGCCTGCCACTTTTGGACTCTGGCTTGCTGGGGTGTCCCAGCGAGTGTCTCTGTAGATCTAAGAAAACTATTTCGTGATTTAAGTCGTTGACATGCTGGCTGATACCCAAACAAGGGATGAGCTGAAGATGTCGCTGCCTTGGTCCTTTCACTGTCCCTCTAAATAAAAGGGAGGGATAAACATGTGAGAAACAAATAGATTAAAAAGGGTGCAGATACAGGTGCAAACTGCCCAAAGTCACATAAAGTGGGATTATCTCTTTCCTCCATTTCCTTATGGTGCACATTGGTATTGCTGCTGCGTCGTTCTCTTGGCTCATATGTTCCATCAAGATCTCGATGAGAGACTATATACTGTGCTGTTTCCCATTATCCCGCATCCTAACCCCAGGCTGGCTGTGACCGATGGAAACCGGGGTTCAACTGTATCTGAAAGGCTTACATTTACTACCCTTCTGTCCGCCTTGGGTTAGCACATCCAACTTTGACCCAGAGCATCCAGTGCTGGTCTGGTTTTCATATAGTTTAATTGTATTTGCTGCTGGCCCTGCCCTTGGCGCAAGAAGACGTTTGGGCACTGCCTTGGAGGGAGAGCATTTGCTTTGCTGGGAGGTGCTGCATGCGCATGCAGAAAAGGGGCAATGAATAATTGAGTAACCTGCAACCAGGGGATAAAAAAGAGCTGTATAAATGCATATGATTATTGCATAATTAGTGCCATAGGTTTTTTCAGTCTCCCAACTCTCTCGTACAATCCACATACTGACTAATGCCATACACACCCACACACACGCATATATACATATATGTGTGCACATATATATACACACACACACATATATACATACACACCCTCTATATATACCATATATACGTGTGTGTATGTACATATATGTATTTATTTATGGCATATGTCCCATAGGTTTTCTCATTCCCCCAACTGTCTCGTACAATCCACATACTGACACATGCCACAAATCTATATAAATAAAAATGTCATGTCCGTTTGTGGGATTAACAGAACTCAAAAACCACTTGACGAATTGACACCAAATTCAGACACAATACACCTAACAACCCAATGTATGTCCTTCACTCAAAAAATTGATTTTGTCATTTGGGAGTTGTAGTTGCTGGGATTTATAGTACTTCTACAATCAAAGAGCATTCTGAACTCCACCAACGATGGAATTGAACCAATCTTGGGACACAGAACTCCCATGACCAACAGAAAATACTAGAAGGGTTTGGTGGGCATTGACCTTGAGTTTGGGAGTTGTAGTTCACCTACATCCAGAGAGCACTGTGGACTCAAACAATGACAGATCTGGACCAAACTTGGTACGAATATTCCATATGCCCAAATATGAATACAGATGGAGTTTGGGGAAAATAGACCTTGACATTTGGGAGTTGTGGTTACTGGGATTTATAGTTCACCAGGGGCGGCTCATCCATTACGCGAAGTAAGCGGTCGCAGAACACTTTTTTTTGCCAGGGGCGCAGAAGCGCCTCTGTAAATGCCCCTCGACCGCCACTTGAGGAGCGCCCCCTCAGCTCACAACAGCCCCAGCAGTCCGGGGGGAGCCTCGGCTTTCTTGCCTCGCTGCCGGGCGATCCTCTTCCCAAAGGGGCCGGGCCCTTGAGCCTCGCCTCGCCCCTCTCGTTCCTGCTCCACCCAGCCACTGGGTGCAGTGAGCAGAGCCGGCGCTTAATCGTTCTCCGTGTTCGATCCCTTCCCCATGACCGGGTCCCTTGCGCCACCCCTCCTCTCCTCTCCCCAATCTGCGGGTGGGCCAAGGGGCGGAGCCGCCACGCCTGGCCCGCTTCGGGTCCCGGAGGCGTGTCTGAAGACCCCAGCGTGTGCACCAAAAGTCGCCTCTTCTCCTGACTTTCTCTTCAGCCATTGGGACCAAGAGAGAGAGAGAGAGAGAGAGAGCCCCTCCGGCTGGAGGTATCTCCCACCTCCGCTCCCTCCTTTGTTTTTGCGCCTACCTTCAGGAAAGGTGGGCATCTCCACCTCTCTCTCTCTCTCTTGGTCCCAATGGCTGAGGAGAAAGTCAGGAGAAGAGGTGACTTTTGATGCACACGCCGGGGTCTTCAGGCAAACCTCCGGACCCAAAGCGGGCCAGGCAAGGGAGCAAGTGCGGCAAGTGTAGTTACTGGGATGTATAGTTCACCTACAATCAAAGAGCATTCTGAACTCCACCAATGATGGAATTGAACCTAAAATATGGCACACAGAACTCCCACGACAAACAGAAAATATATATCAATGATTACAACCAAAGAGCATGCTGAACCCCACCAACGACAGAATTCGGGCAAAATTCCCACACAGAACCACCATACTTAAGGCCATCCAGTCCAACCCTTTTCACTAGGACAAGAAAATGTAATCAAAGCCCTCCTGACAAAGAGCCATCCAGCCACAGATAAATATATATATATATGATTTACACACAGAGAGATATAATGTCATATATTTAAAGGGACCCCTACAGAAGGACAATTCTATGTTGCATGTTCCAGAGTGGGCAAATCAGACAATCTCCACATTAGCACTGACAAAGAAGCAGCAAGAAATACTATTTACCCACAAGCATAAAGACATTATATATATTAGAAACCAGTACTTTCTAATTACTTTATTTTCCAGATCACTAGACTGGGCCACAGCAACGCGTGGCAGGGGATGGCTAATCTATATAAATAAAAATGTCATGTCCGTTTGTGGGATTAACAAACCTCAAAAACCACTGGACGAATTGACACCAAATTTGGACTCAACACACCTATCAGGCCAACGAGTGACCATCACTCATAAAAACACAGCAGAAGAGACTTTTAAAGTCAAAAAACCCCCCAAAAAATACATTACAACTCATATGCAAAGCCACATATATAAACACTCATATATACACAAATATATACACACATATATGCATACACAAAACATATACACAGAAAGGGAGAAGGAAGGAAGGAAGAAGGAGGGAAAGGAGGGAATGACAGAAGGAAGGAAAGAGAGAAAGGTAGAGAAGGAAGGAAGGAGATAAGGAAATAAAAAAGTTAAAGAAAGGAAAGAGAGAGGGAAGGAAGGAAGGAGAGAAGGAACGAAAGAAAGGAAGAGGGAGGGAAGAAATGAAAGAGACAAGGAAGGATGGAATCAAAGAGCAAAGGAAGCAAGGAAAGAAACAGGAAGAGAAGGAAGAAAAAGGGAAAGAAAAAGAGGGAAGGAAGGAAAGATGGAGGGAAGGAAGGAAGGAGAGAAAGAAAAAAAGAGAGAAAGAAGGAGGGAAGGTTGGCCATAGTAACACATGGCGGATACAGCTAGTATATACATATATCTATACACATAATAAAAATGAAAATATGTGTGTGTGTGGCTGGGGTGTCCACTTACACAGACAGGCTCCCACTTCCACAAACAGCTATAGCTCCCACTACTTAGATGACACCAATGGCCCTCCCTCCAAAGACATTGCAGGTTATAGTGAGCAATGTAAACAAGTCCAAGAGCCCTGCTAATGTTCTCCACAAACACTACACTGCCCACCAGCCAAGTGAAGGCTTTCATACAGGTACAATTTCATCCTAGATTTTATATTTCCTCCACCACAGTCATCGCAGTGTTTCTGACTCTCTCCATTGGTGTGGAATTTGCATGATCCCGCCCACTGTCTCTCCCTTAACCCTTTCCTGTTCTTTTCTATGGCACACAGCAGAAGAATTGATCAGCAACTGAACACACTAGAGAGGTTTAGAGAAAGTTTACCATGATTTATAGAAGTTGTAGGTACTGGGATGTACAGTTCATCTGCAATCAATGAGCACTCTGAACTCCACCAATACTGGACCTGGTACTAACTTGGCACACAGAAACCCCATGACCAGCAAAAAAATACTGGAGGTCTTTGGAGGGATTTATAGGAGTTGTAGTTCACCTACACCCAGAGCACACTATGAACCCAAACAAGAATGGATCTGGACCAAACTTGGTATGCATATCCAATACGCCCAAATATGAATACTGGTGGATCTTGAGGGGAATTGGCCTGGATATTTTGTAGGTACTGTGATTTATAGTTCACCTGCAATCAATGAGCTCTCTGAACTCCAGCAGAGATGGAGATGGACCAAACTTGACACACAGAGCCCCCATGACCAGAAAAAAATCCTGGAGGTCTTTGGGGGAAATTCACCTTGATTTGGGGGAGTTGTAGTTCACCTACATCCAGAGAGCACTGTGAACCCAGGCACCGAGGGATCTAGACCAAACTAGGAACACATATCTGATATGCCAAAATTTGATTACTGGAGGGGTTTGGGGGGAACTGACCTTCCTTTCTGGGAGTTGTAGTTCACCCACAACCAGAGAAACAGTGACCTCCACCGATGATGGACCTGGACCATCACAGAATCCCCATGATTAACTCAGACTACTGGAAGAGTTTGAGGGGATTGACTCATCATAGTGGGAGTTGTAGTTTACCCTAGATGATGCATCTAGAGCAAACTTGTCCAACATAACAAACTTTAAGTCCTGATGGAGTTTCTGGGGGTTAATCTGGCATGATGTGAGTTGTAGTTCATTCACAACCTTATGCATTTTGGACAATTAAAAACTGATGTTTTCAAATAACTTGGGCCATATAATATTATATAATATTACATACATATATATATATATATATATATTATAAAACATATCAATATTGTATACTATAGAATCATAGAATCATAGAGTTGGAGGAGACCTAATGGGCCATCCAGTCCAACCCTCTGCCAAGAGATAGGAAATTTACATTCAAAGCACAATCCACATACTGACACATGCCACAAATCTATATAAATAAAAATGTAATGTTCGTTTGTGGGATTAACAGAACTCAAAAACCACTGGATGAATTGACACCAGATTTGGACACAAGACACCTATCAGGCCAATGTATGTCCTTCACTAAAAAAATTGATTTTTGTCATTTGGGAGTTGTAGGTGCTGGGATTTATAGCTCACCTACAATCAAAGAGCATTCTGAACCCCACCAACGATGAAATTGAACCAAACTTGGCACACAGTTCTCCCATGACCAACAGAAAATACTGGGTTTGGTGGGAAGTATCCTTTGATTTTGGAGTTGTAGTTCACCTACATCCAGAGATCACTGTGGACTCAAACAATGATGGATCTGGACTAAACTACACGAATACTCAATATGCCCAAATGTGAACACTGGTGGAGTTTGGGGAAAATAGAATCTTGACATTTGGGAGTTGTAGTTGCTGGGATTTATAGTTCACCTACAATCACAGAACATTCTGAACCCCATCAATGATAGAATTGGGCCAAGCCTCCCACGCAGAACCCCCATGTGGGCCACAGCAACGCGTAGCTGGGGACGGCTAGTATTATATATTCTATTATATGTTACATAATATATAATATTATATTATGCAATATTATAATAAATATATGTTAAATTGGTTGGATCTTCTCGCAGTCCAAGGCACTCTCAGCACTTTCCTCCAACACCACAGCTCAAAAGCATCGATCTTCCTTCGCTCAGCCTTCCCTAAGGTCCAGCTCTCACATCCGTAGGTTACTACAGGGAATACCATGGCTTTGACTAGGCGGATCTTTGTTGCCAGTGTGATGTCTCTACTCTTTACTATTTTATCGAGATTGGACATTGCTCTCCTCCCAAGAAGTAAGCGTCTTCTGATTTCCTGGCCACAGTCTGCATCTGCAGTAATCTTTGCACTAGAAATACAAAGTCTGTCACGGCCTCCACATTTTCTCCCTCTATTTTCCAGTTGTCAATCATTCTTGTTGCCATAATCTTGGTTTTTTTGATGTTTAGCTGCAACCCAGCTTTTGCGCTTTCTTCTTTCACCTTGATTAGAAGGCTCCTCAGCTTCTCCTCGCTTTCGGCCATCAGAGTGGTGTCATCTGCATATCTGAGGTTGTTAATGTTTCTTCCAGCAATTTTCACCCCAGCTTTGCATTCATCAAGCCCCGCACATCGCATGATGTGTTCTGCATACAAGTTAAAAAGGTTGGGTGAGGCTATGCAGCCTTGCCGTACGCCTTGGATCTGGAATTGGTTAAATGGACGAACCCAGAGGGTGCTCACCAATGCTTCCTCTTCATCCTGGAAAGAAGTGACGAGCGGAGTGCCACAAGCAGGGCCGTCCTGGGCCCGGTCCTGTTCAACATCTTTATTAATGACTTAGATGAAGGGTTAGAAGGCAGGATCATCAAGTTTGCAGACGACACCAAATTGGGAGGGATAGCCAATACTCCAGAGGACAGGAGCAGGATTCCAAATCGATCTTGACAGATTAGAGAGATGGGCCAAAACTAACAAAATGAAGTTCAACAGTGACAAATGCAAGATACTCCACTTTGGCAGAAAAAATGAAAAGATCTTGGAGTCCTCGTGGACAACAAGTTAAACATGAGCCAACAATGTGATGTGGCGGCAAAAAAAGCCAATGGGATTTTGGCCTGCATCAATAGGAGCATAGTGTCTAGATTTAGGGAAGTAATGCTACCCCTCTATTCTGCTTTGGTTAGACCACACCTGGAATATTGTGTCCAATTCTGGGCACCACAATTCAAGAGAGATATTGACAAGCTGGAATGTGTCCAGAGGAGGGCGACTAAAATGATCAAGGGTCTGGAGAACAAGCCCTATGAGGAGCGGCTTAAGGAGCTGGGCATGTTTAGCCTGAAGAAGAGAAGGCTGAGAGGAGATATGACAGCCATGTATAAATATGTGAGAGGAAGCCACAGGGAGGAGGGAGCAAGCTTGTTTTCTGCTTCCTTGGAGACTAGGACGCGGAACAATGGCTTCAAACTACAAGAAAGGAGATTCCATCTGAACATGAGGAAGAACTTCCTGACTGTGAGAGCCGTTCAGCAGTGGAACTCTCTGCCCCGGAGTGTGGTGGAGGCTCCTTCTTTGGAAGCTTTTAAACAGAGGCTGGATGGCCATCTGTCAGGGGTGATTTGAATGCAATATTCCTGCTTCTTGGCAGGGGGTTGGACTGGATGATTCTATGATAGATGTATAATATAATATTATATTATATTCTATATAGTGTATATATTATACATATTATATATTATATCCATATATATATATTGCCAAGATATTTTTTGGAGATGAACATAAATTCCTTTTCCTTATATGTAGATATATCTATATCTATCTATTCTATGAGTAAGAGAGAGAAAAAAATGCATGTTCTCCTGGGCTCCCACTCATTCACTGGCCTTTCCTCCCCTCTTTCCTCCCCTCTCCCCTTTCCCAATAGAGCTGAATTGAGGGACTACAGGAGGAAACCCCTCCCACCAGGAGGGAGGCGGGGCTAAACCTCGCCGGCCAACCAACCTTGCGTGGGCGGCATGGGCGTGGCTTGTGTTGGCCACGCCCCTTTTCGCGAGGCGCGGGAGGGGAGAAGGCAAGAGCCAGCGGTTAGTTTAGGGTGAGTGATCAAATGGCAACAATGTCTCTCTTGCAACTGTAGCAGGGTTTTTTCCCCCCTTTTGCAGAAACCAATTGCATTTTTCCCAGTTTGCTGCACCAGGAAAAAAAAGAGAAAAATATATATGTAAAGGTGGGAAGCATGTTTTTTTAATATATATCTATATCTATATATCTATCTATCTATTCTCTATCTCAAAGTGCAAATGCATGCCCTAACAGGGGGGTGGAGAGGGCAATCTGTGTGAATGTGGATGGCTTTTGGGACAGCCCCCTCCCCTTTCCTCCCTTTTTTCCCTTTGCAATATTGCCTCTGTTTCTTCTCTGATCCCTCCTCTTTCTTCCCAGTTGCAAAAGAGAGCTTATTGCATGTTTCTTTTTCTTTCTTTTTTTTTGTCAATGAGAGAAAAAAGGAGGAGGGGGAAAAAAGTGGGTTTTCCTGCTTCTTTGCCTTGTCTTTGTCAAGAGTTAGAAACCTGTTGTGATTGTCTGGGACACAAGGTTTTGGAAGGAAAGGCTTAGATTTTGCAAAAACTAAATAAATCCATCTTTAATTTCTGATTTTTTGCTTTCAATCCCTTTTTTTGATGGAAGTGCATTTCTTTTTCTTTTGACACAGGAGCAATTTGGTGCTTTGTTCCCTCGAGCCAAACTTGGGACGGACACTGAGTTTTGTTGGACAGTTTTGGAGTTTTCCTTCTTCTTGATCTGTTTTGGAAATTTTATTTTGCATTGATCGACTGGACAAAAAAAAAATTAAAATCAGTTCCTTCTCTATTATATATATATATATATATATATATATATATATATATTGGATTTAAAAAAAAAATTGGACATATCCTTTTTTAATGAGATGCGAGGCATGGCCGAAGCCCGGCGAAGCAGAACGAAGAAGCCCAACTTTGCCGCCTGATGCCATTTCTTTGCAAGGAGTTTTGTGGAATGAGAGACAAGGCTCTTTTGGAAATGAGTGAGAAGCCGTCCCTTTCTCCCAGTTTTCTGAGCATCTTTCTTCCATTGGACTGAAGGACTACCAATATTATTATTATTATTATTATTATTAAACTGATGACTTCTCTTCTCTGTCTCTGAGGATCTGGAGACGAAAACAGAGGACTTTCCCCTTAATGTGGGATTGAAAAAGCAACACAACCCCACAAAAGGACATCCCCACACTGTTACTCTCTCCTTACGGGACACATGTGAAGTCCACCTACCCTTTGCCATAGACTTGACCCCGCTTGGGATGCTTTTGCCGTTGTTTTGCAAAGAGGCCCCGAACGCATTGGGGTCAGTTTGGAAAGGTATGAATTAAGGATGTCTTGTGTTTTTGGGGTTTTGCAAGAAAGCACTGTTTTGGTTGGAAAAACAAGAGAACAACTTTGGACAGAAGCATGAGCTGGACCCCTTCTCCCTAAAGGAAAGCAAAGCTCGCTTGCAGAACAGCACAATTTGAGCCTCGTCTCGGAAGAAGACGACAACAAGCTGAGAAAGGAAAGAAAAGGGGCGGAAATCCGGTACGATGCCGCAATTGGAGGTAGCTGCCTTGCTTGTCACCCTCGTCGGGGTCTGCGTCTGGACAGAGGACAACAGCAAAGTCATTTCGGACCGCTACGCCGTGTACTGGAACAAGAGCAACCCCAGGTAAGGTGGGCCACAGGTCCAGGCCTCTCAAGCCGAGAACTGGATTTGGGGGGGGGGGCATTGGTTCTCCTCGCAGAGGCCAAAACTGGGCTCTTCTCTATCTTTGCATTGGGACCGTCTTGACTTTTCCAGGCTGGCACTTGACTTGATTTGATGTCCCCAAAATCCCACACCAGCGTTGTCATTTACGTCGCCGTGCAAGGCAGGCGATGGGGACAGGCGATAGTTCGGTGCGGCTCATGTGTCAGATTATTTTTATTAATTTTATTGCAGTTTGATTTTTATTGTAGTTAGATGTTGTATTATTATTGTAGGTAGATATTGTGGATCGCTGCGGCTGTCAGATTATTATTGTAGTTAGATGTTGTGTTATTATTGTAGGTAGATATTGTGGATCGCTGCAGCTGTCAGATTATTATTATTATTGTTGTTGTTAGAGGTTGTATTATTATTGTAGTTAAATATTGTAGATAGCTCAGTGCAGCTGTCAGATTATTGTTGTTGTTCTTGTTGTTGGAAAAGTGCTTCTAAGTCCAGGTTGTCTAAGTTTGACTCGGGATTGGGAAACGGCCAGCAGGTAAATGCCATCCAAGGTCTGCATGTCTCTCCTTTTTTACGTCACTTTGTCAGTTGCATTTTGTCTGTTTATTCTTCGTCTTGGCAACAAGCAGATGTGGGACTGCACAAATGTACCCTCTGGTACTGCCATACACACGCATACATATGTATACCTATAAATACACACATATGGGGCAAAAAAAAACATATGGGGCAAAAAAACCTAGACTGGAATGGTTTAGCTCCTTCCTTCCTTCCTTCCTTCCTTCCTTCCTTCCTTCCTTCCTTCCTTAGAAATACCATCAACACAAACTTATTCTTTTTGTTTGAGTAACATCAAAAATGTCAGATAGTAAACACTTCCAAGCGGATGGGAAATTACATATGTACATTGGCCAATTTAAGGCTAAGTTTATAAGTTGTAACGGAGCAACATTTCTCTCTTCCTTTTTCTTTCTACACTGAGAAAGAATAAGCAATATGTGTGTATGCATAGCTTTAAATATATGTGTGTATCCATATATATGTTTTTTTTCCTGAGCACCTGTCTTACATCTGGTTCCCTGAGTGGGAATCAGACAGCCTTGCAAAGAGAGAGAGAGAGAGAGAGAGGGAGAGAGATGGGTAAATAAATAAATAAGACGCATCAAATGCATTCATCTAGAAGTCAATTCGAGGAAGTTGTAAGCCTGTGCAGCCAAGGAGAACAAAACGCGGACAATTTTCCAAAGCACGGCAGACTGTAAAATCAATTACGCGTCACTTAAGGACTTGCTTCTTGTCAAATTAAAACACCACTTTGCCTCTCTCTCTCTCTCTCTGTCTCCCTCCCTCCTCTCCGTCTCTCTTCTCCATTCTGGATGGAGAAGGCAATAGGTTGACCTTCTTCCTCCCGCCGTAGGGCTTTCCGACTGGCTGGTGGGCAACCTCATGCCTTGCTACCAGACCTCTAGGTCAGGAGAAATAACTTGAGCCTTTCAAGTTGCAAACTGGGGAACATTGGGGTGGCTTTGGACATCCAGAAGGAGACATATCTGCCACTGGTGTCCAAAGTATGGTCCCCATTTTGGTAGACCTTCTTTGGATGAAGAAAGAGCTCTTTTCTATGTTGTTTTCAGACTTTATACACTCTGACCTGCAACCTAGTCATAAGTTTCAGGCAAGTCCCAAGTTTCCTTGGATTTCATTTCGTCTTTCTTCATGCACCATCCCTTGTGAACTCTTGGAGATAAATGCCCCTGATTGTATGATACAAAAATAAAGGACTATGTGGTCCTTCAGGAAACTTATCTCTCTCTCTTGTCCTCTCTGTCCTATTTCTATCCCTCTTTTTCATCTCAAAGGATGAAAAGAGTCCTAAGAACTGTGTGTTTCCTTCTCCTTTTTGAACTCTTATCACAGCTTTCCAAAGTATGAAGCAGTTGCAGATAGGTGGTTGGACAATATTACTCATGATGGATGGGACTGTACTCCAAAGTACAAACTTTTGCTTGAATGTTGCTCTAAAGATACGGAGGCGGGTTTGTATGTCATGGGGGGATATCAATGGGAAAAATTCTTTATCTCCCCCTATCACCCACTCCAAATAGAAAAAGAAGGGGGACATAGAAGTGTGGGTTCCCACTTCTGTCCACTGTGGCTCTTTTTATGGCGCATAGCCTTTACATTTGCTCCATATTTATATATTTGTCATATCTGTCCCCATTTAAAGCCCAGAATCCTTTGGTTTTTGTCTCGCCTTCTGTATTGTTAGCGAGGGTTGAGTGGGTGGCACCCGCAGTCCCAAGGTGTGAAAAATAGGTCAATTATTATATTCGTTCTGTCAAATTTCTTTCTCTCTGTAGTTGCGCTGATCTCTTCTGTTTTCCCCGAAAGTTTCCGCAATGGGTTAGGAATCCTCTTGTGGGGGGCAACTCTGTGGTGTGCGCGCCATTTTAAAAAATGTCACTGTGTTATCGCGAGCAGTGGGGTTTTCCCCCCCAACCTGCGACCCCAAAGGGGGAGAAATTTGTATGCGAAATGCACTAGTGAACCGTTGTGCAAAGGCCCTGTCCCGCCTGTGTGAAACGTGCACAAAACATCTCCGCCTGGTTCCAAGCATTCCTAAGTAGCAACCCCATTCTTTCTCAATCTTTTTGTATGTCTCAATGGAAGATCGTTTTTTCCCCTCCGTTCTTGCCGAGAGAGAGAGAGAAAGAGAGCTCCAAGGGGGACTTTCAGCCAAGCCCTTTGGCCCGTTTCCGGCCATTATGAATGATGGGCTTCATTCGTGGGGTGAAATGTCTGAGGCTGGAATGGGAGTTTGCTCCCTTCTTTCAATGGGGACCTCTGTGTGGGAGAAGACGGAGGGAAGTTGTTGAGGGCCTACTTCAGAGTGGGTTTCAACTTGGCTTGCATTACGAGAAAGGCTTTGGGAGATTTAGGTGCCCCAAATGTCCTGGGAGGATTTGTGATGGCTCTTGATCCTTTCAGACAAATCTGGCTGCTTGGACCCCCACCCAAAAGAAACTCAAAAATAATGGTAGGTTTCGGGTCATCACATATTTTAACTTTACAAGTCTCTTTGCTCAAGTATCTACCTTTCCTGGTAGAATTAGATGCATTTTGTGTGTTGCGGAATTTCCCCCCAGTTTATCAAATCATATTTCATTCCCCTGCAATTCCACATAGACCATGCACTTTTGCAGTGGGACCCCACTTTTCGGAGTGGAAACACCACAAATACTGTAGTATTAGTAGTAGTAGTAGTACTTTATTTCTACCCCATCACCATCTCCCGGAGGAACTCGGAGCAGCTCACAACGCACTCAAAGGTGCAAACGCACACTATACAAAAAGTGCAAAGACAACAACACAAAACAACAACAACCAACATAAAAATTGCAAATAACGTCGTTTTTGTGTAAGCTTTTTTTTTGTAACGTGAAGTCGATGATATTTCAGATATGTGATTTATTTATTTATCATTTTGGAAAACAGCAGGGCAACACTTGCTTCCTCGGGATATTTGGTTGCTTATATATACACATTGCATTCGACTTTCTAATTGTGTTTAGAAAGCAGCCTTTACGTTGCCTTCCTGAAAAGCCCAATGTGTCCCTTAAGAAAGGGAGAATATTTGGGTCACTGTCTTTAACCCCTCCCACTGAAGCACTTGGATATTTGCAGAAATATGAGTCGTATTAAGTGGTCGTTGTCGTAATCATGATTTTTAATGATATGCCCTGAGACAGATAAGAAGCGAGCAACCACGAGCAGAGAAATGGAGGCAAATTTATGGATTTTCACTACTTAGACCAACAAGCTTCCTAGCCAATGAATGCTGCCGATTTATCCCGTTGGGACTCATATATGTGTGCATGGTGTGTTACGTTTTTAGAGCGTGCAAATTTGCACGTTGGGGGCGATTCATACTGTTTGCACCATTATAAGAAGGGTTTGCGGCCTTTGTCAGTCCTTCAGTTACAGGAATGATATACTGCAAGGAAAAGGGGAAGATGCGGTTGTGTTTTGGTTCCTGACTTTGCAATAACCACAAAACCCCAATAATGTGTCTCGACATAGAGGGAGAGGGTCAGTTTCATGGAAATCAACCTGGTAGGTTTCCATGGGACCCAATCCATGTTGGAAATATTGCCTTCAGACTCTTGAAGTTGGTATTTGTAGAATGGACGGTTGTTTCCGTAAAGCAAATTTCCTCCATTTTACAATGGCTTTGCATCTCGCTTCAGGAAGGTTTGCTCTTTGGACGAGATGTATATGGAAAGAGACCTAAAACCATTTTCCCAGCAAGAGCATGTATCTAAGACTCAACTGGTTCGCTGGTATATATTGGTTATACATTTATTACAGACCGAAATCATGGTTCGCAATGGGAAAATGCCAATGTTGAACCGCGTCGGTTGGCAAAGTGTCTGTCTTTTGGAAAAGGCGAAGGAAGACGTGTTGGTTTTAAGCCAAAACGCTCCAAATGTGTCCAAAACACACATTTTCCTCCCTGCAGTATTTTCCCCATCTGGAAATCGAGGTTTCCGTTGCCTGGCAGGTACAGCTTCCTTAGGCAACGAAGAAAAGGGAAAAGAAGGAAAGATACCCTCCTTGATAATTGTGTCTAAATTAAAAATCCATCGTAAATGGAGACGCGGGAAGCTCTGCCCCTTCTGAATGTAATTTCGGATCACCCGCAGGCCTCCCTGATATCTCCCGACCCGTCGTAATGTTTTATGTTGGGAGCTGAGGGCCTGGAGAACGTTGAGAGAGAGAGATGTTTATTAAACACGTCTCTGCCTCCACCGTTGATTGAAATGTCTGCGGGAGGGAGAGGTTTGAGATGGGTTGGATGCTCTCTTGTGTGTTTTGAAATCAAGGTGTGCCTGTTGGGGAGGTTGCGAGGCCAAAACCAAGATGGGATTGCCCACAAAGGCTGGGTGCGCATTCTGGGAGAAAAAAATATGGACGCCATGTTCGATTCTGTGCACGGAGCGTTGGGAGACGGGGCCGTTTGCCATCTTGGTTGGCCTGGCGGCCAGGAGGCGACGTGTTGTGCCCAACTTTATGTCACCAGGGATCATTGGTGCAGGAAGCACACTCTTTGGAACAAAAAGACATGGAAATGGAGTTGTGCTAATATAATATTGTGCTATGCTAATAATACAATATATTGTATGTACATATAATATTGATCATAATATTATAATGCAATATAATACTAATAATAATACAATATAGTAATATAATAATTGTATATTATATATTACATGTAATATTACTAATAACAATACAGTATAGTTGTATAGTACCATATAGTAATACATAATACTAATATTGTGCTATGCTAATAATATAATATATTGTGAATACATATAATATAATATCATAATGCAATCCAATATAATACTAATAATAATACAATATAATAATATAATAATTGCATATTATATATTACTAATAATATTTCAGTATAGTGGCATAGTACCGTATAGTAATATATAATGCTAATATTGTGCTGTGCTAATAATATAATATATTATATATACATAAAGAATCATAGAATCATAGATACATAAATAAATTTTGTCCCTTGGTTTTTATTTTGTGCTTGTGTTCTCGTTTCTCTTCTCTATGTTAAGTACCGGTTTCCTACGGAGAAACCATGTGAAATGGTAAAATCACAATTTAAAAGAGTTTTGTGGGAAATCCTTGTGTCCTTCCTTTTTTCTTTCTTTTCTCTTTCCTTCCTTCTGTTTTCTCTCCATTTTACTTTACTTTTTCCTTCCTTCCTTCCTTCCTTCCTTCCTTCCTTCCTTCCTTTACTTTTTCCTTCCCTCCCTCCATCCTTTTTTCATTTATTTTTCTTTCTTTCCTCCATTTTTGCTCTATTTTTCCTTCCTCCCGTTCTTCATCCCCCCCTTTCCTCTTCTTTTACTTTTCCTTCCTTAATAATAATAATAATAATAATAATAATAATAGTCTTTATATATATATTCCATCCTATCTCCCCGAAGGGACTTGGGGCGGATTCCAATTACAAAAAAGGCAAACATTCAGTGCCCGAGTACAACCAATACACAAATAATAACAAAAAATAATAACCCATCATATAAAAACAAATAGTAACTTATTCCTCCCTCCCTTCTTCAGCCTTTTCACCATCCCTCTTTCCTCCCTTCTCCTTCACACACTTTTGTTTTCATTAGACAACTTCAACACAAACCCAGATTGGTTTCTCTAGTTTACATCGCCTGTGTCGGTCATTTCTCGTCAAATTTTGCTCAGAATCATTAACAGGCCACATTTCGCCACACAAATCTGGGACTTAGACTCTGGCCGTGAAAGCCTTTCCTAGTGCCGAGGTGGGTGTGTTCGCACAAGCCATGTGCCATGGAGATGTATGTAATAATAATATCAATAAACTTTATTGGTACCCCGCCAACATCTCCCCGAAGGGACTCGGGACGGCTCACAGAAACACTCAATCCAGAGCGCTGCATATAAAAGAAACAATACACAAGCATGAAAACATCAGCAACATAAAATTATAGCAGCAACCACAACGAACGCACATGTACAAGCCTGGCCCCGTTCTGTGCTTCTGTTAGAAAACTGCCTTGCTTTGCGCCGGCACGATCGGTCAAATCATTTCCAAAGTAGCGGAGAGGAAGATGCATTTCTCTCCTCCGCGCTCCCCGCAAACCGTCTAATGGACAGTTTTAGAGTAATTCGCGAATGACAGTTTGCCTTCTGCTGAACGCAATTCCCAAGGAGGCTGCCAACTGCGGAAGGGAAAAGAGAGATGGGCAAATGAGCGCCTATTTTCTCTCTCAATTGGCAACCCCGGCACATTCCCATTACCTTATTTTGCTTTGCCCCCTGGCCTGCCTTGAGCCGAACCAACGATGCTCACCTCCAATTTGGATTATGTTGTATTTTTTGAAACAAAGGGACAACTTTGCGGGACTCTTCGTGGAAGACATTTGTTTGTTTGGTGGGGGGCACTGAATTGTGGGGGGGGGGGGAAGAGACATGTTTTGTGAATCCTTCCTTATTGGATTTTATGGCATGGGCTGAGAAGTGGTGTTTCTCAACTTGAGATGCCTTGCTTCTGGGTGGGGGGGGGGGGACGGGGACCGGGACGGGACGGGACTTTTTGATCAAATCCCTTTTTGTGTGAGTTTTGCACAGAAGGAGGGAGAATTTAGGGTTCTCATTGTAGTAGGTCCGTACAACAATATTTGCTTCCATCCAAAGTGATCCTTGCTGGAAAATGCCTTGGGTAGAGCCTCCATCCCTAGGCGGTTTACCGCTAGCCCAGTGGTTCCAAAACTTTTTTTGACCAGGAACCACTTGACTAGGGACCACTCTCCAACATTAGTACCAAAAGGGTTATGAATCAGTTTTAGATCAACTTTAGATTCGGTTGGGTTCTTCGGGGTGCTGATTCAGAAAAATTGCATTGGATAGACCATATCAGCTCTAGTTTTTGATACAGAACACATGCCATCCAGTAGTCACTATTTGCTTGCCCCAAGAACACTATATTTAAAAATCTGGAACGGATGTGGTAGTAGTAATGTTTTGTGGGTAGTCAGCCTCTTCCCTCCTGAACTCCCAGTTGCATAAGACCAGTTGCTGTCGTTGCGATGTGGTTTTGAGGCAATGGTGTAGTAATGGTGAGGTCGTGGACCATATTTTCATTCCTGTGGACCACTGGTGGTCCACAGACCACAGGTTGGGAACCACTGCTCTAGCCCATTGTACATTTATGGGATTTCTAGATCTGGTGAAAAAAGAATCCCAGTCTTTGTCAAGTACTGCGTATCCTAATGTGCCTCCAACTGAACAATTATATTTTGAAAAACTCAGATTATTCAATGGCTACAGCCCTTACCTTCTTTGTAGTCTTTCTTCTGAACCTGGAGGTCCTTTTGGTACCTTTTGTTCACCTTTGTCCAATTGCATGTGAACGTTAAGATAGAGGATTGAGTATGGAGCTAGATTTCTGAGAGACTAGGGTTCAAATCCCTATTTGGCCATGACCAGGTCACACTCTCTCAGCCTCAAAGCCAGTGGCAAACCCCATCTGAACAAATCTGGGGACAAAATGGTCTATCCATCAGACTATGGAGTATAGCAGTAATGGGCTGTATTTAATTCTATACCCCCCAGTTTGAAGAGTGGGCCATTTTCGTCATTCTTTCCTTTTTTATGACACCGAAAGCTCAATCTTCCAATTCTAATGACCCCACTGCATTTGCAGGGGAACTCATAACAAGAAATTAACTGTTCAAAACCATAGCCATGTCTGTCACTTCCAGCATAAAGAAATCCAGGTTTGAGTCTGCTTCTCCAAAATATTTGGGATTTTCTCTCCCCCAGATTTTGGAATACCAGTATTTGTATATACGCTCATATTAAGAGATCGTGAAGATGGGATCCAAGTCAAAAAGCAAAACTGATTTATGTTTGATACATAGCCTGCAGGTAATTTTGTGAACATTATATATTTAATATTCTTGTTTGTCATACACAAAGGCGCCACTCTCTCAGCCAGTTTAGGATTGTAGTATTTTAGGCTTTGGATAAGGGATGCGCAACCCATATCTTTGAAAATAACAGTGAAATATATATATTTTATAGCACAGAATTAAAAGTTTTGAGTGCAAGTTGGCTATTTCTGGATTCCAGAGCTGGCTACGTTAGATTATGTTAAGCCAGTGTTTCTCAACCTGGGGGTCAGGAGCCCTGGGGGGGGGGGGGGGTGTGCGGAGGGTGCGTTGGCCGTTTGGCCATGTGCGGTCAGAGGGTTGCCAAAGACTATCAGAAAACACAGTATTTTCTGTTGGTCATGGGGATTCTCTGTGGAAAGTTTGGCCCAATTCTCTTGTTGGTGGGGTTCAGAATGCTCTTTGATTGTAGGTGAACTATAAATCCCAACAACTACAACTCCCAAATGACAATTCCCCCCCCCCCCTCCACCAGTTATTCAAATTTGGGCGCCTCGGGTATTTGTGCCGAATTTGGTCCAGTGAATTTAAATATATCTTGCATATCAGATATTTACATTATAATTAATAACAGTAGCAAAATTGCAATTATGAAGTAGCAACAAAAATAATTTCATATTTACCACAACATGACGAACTGTATTAAGGGGTCGCGGCATTAGGGAGGGTGAGATCCACTGTGTCAAGCAATACTTTTTCTCAAATATCATGTTCCTTCAGTTGTAAGATGCTTCTAAAGCCACACAGGATATAATGGCAGCTGGTACTGATAGAAGCTGGCAACGTCTACACCGACCATATTTCTTCAATTGTAAGACATCATTGATTGTAAGATGCATCCTCATTTCGGTGCCACCAAAAACAAAACAGAAATAAACAATGTATAAGATACACTTTGGTTCTAAGATGCACCCCATTTTTAGAGATGTTTATAATAAGTACAGGAGGCCTCTCCATTTTTCATTTGGGCAACATGTTGGAAATGGTGTCATTTGCTGGTCTTTCCCCCTCTTTGACCCAACTGTGAAACGATAAACAAGCCGCACGGATTCCGTGGGTCTCCTCGGGAATTGCAATTTGGACGCGGGCCTCTAAGAGTGGATTATTGGCGCTCCCAAGGAGACGCGGGTCAGTGCCAGATTTCCGAGAAGGGTTCCACGGCTTTGCAAATATGACGTCTTTGTTTTCAGAGGCTCACATCACCATTATCGTTTGGAGAAGACGTCTCGAGAAACAAGTTTCTCCTGCCATTGGCTTCCCATCCCCCCTCCTTTAATTGCATTTGATATATTCTTTAAAATTCTATTTTTTCCTCCCACTTCTGAGGCTGGGAGTCGGTGGGCAAGACCTTTGGACAAACGGGTCATTTTGGGATGACGGGATTGGGCCCACATCCTCCACCATGGTTGCCGATGTGTGAGCATCTTCCCAAAGCTTATTGTGTCTTCAAGGAATTCAATCCTTCTTAGTTTAAACCAGACTTCACCTCTTGGCAGCCATCTTTCCCCGCCCCGATTCTTTCCCAAATATCGCCCTTTGGGAATCCTCTCATATGTTGAGCCCGCCTTCTCCGAAATGCTTGGACCAGAAGCGTTTCGGATTTCAGATTTGGGAATATTTGCACATACGTAATGAGATATTTCGGAGAAGGGACCAAGCCTAGACTAAGATTCATTTATATTTCATATACACCTTACACACATAGCCTGAAGGTAATTTTATACACAATTTTTTAAAATGTTGCGCATGAAGCAAAGTTGATGTGCACTGAAGCAAAGTAAAGATGCATCTTTCTCAGGCTCTTTTGGATTTTTTGGATGATTTTGGAGAAGGGACACTCGTTGCATTATATATCTTTATTTGACCGCTTTTCTTGCTGGGTGCTTTTACGACACGGAAGCCGTTTTAGGTCTCTTTGTCTATTTATTGGTAATATTAATGACGCCTTCTTTGTGCAGGAAACCAAGTTTGTAAACAAAGCAAAGGTGCCACTCTCTCGGCCGCCTGTACGGACAATTTCGGAGCATTTTGGGATTCCATATTTAAAAAAAAGTTGTTTGAGGAATGCATTGCTTTTTTAACTGTCTCTTTGCCCTTTTTGTGGCCTGTGTGTTGTTTCCCCTTCAAACTCTTAAATCCGCTTAGCGGGTCTCCACAAGGTGGGAACTGTTAATAAACAGCAGATGCAAACGGAGTCCAATTGCTCTGGTTTTCTTTTTTTCCGTGCGCTCCCTCCGGCGAAACACAATTGCGTTCTCCACAGGTTATGCATTTGGCATCCAGATTTCCGTCTGTGCATGGAATCCCAAATGAAGGTGCGGAGGAAAGGTGTGGACTCTTCGACACTGATGTCGTGCGCCCACCTTTCCTCCAAGCATTTCTCTTTCCCGAAATGTTCACCATACCTTTGGTTTGCTTTTCCATTTTAAGGTGGCATTTTCAAACCCATCGATATTAGGCGCCGTTTTGTCCCCTAACATATATATATGTGGGGATATTTATTTTTGAATGCTTCCAAATTTCTTATGATTTTCAAACTGAGGTGCACAGAGAGATATCGGTCGACCCCTTTTTGAATGCTTCCAAATTTCTTATGATTTTCAAACTGAGGTGCACAGAGAGATATCGGTCGACCCCATGCACTTCGGTTTGAAAATTGTACGCAGCTTAATTTACCATTTTGGCCTCATGTGATATACGTATCCTTTTTTGCAAACCGAGAAATGGAGCCCACCTCACCGGCTTCCCATGTTGTGGTTTTGGCCATAATTCAGATACGTTGCATTAAAGAAACATACACATATGTGTGCCATAAATTCTAGGATATCCCTAGAAATATAGGTAGGTCGATTGCTGTGCTTATGTGTTTAATACGTGCATTAGAAATGTAGCCGTATGTATGAAATGGATGACATATTTGTATGTAGCTTATTTCTTATGGAAGTTTATTTCTTCCATATTTCTTAAAATCATGCAGTTAATTTTGTCTCTCTTGGATGCATGTGCTTTATGTATTTCATTTTGCTTATATGCATATAATTTATTTCTTATATGGCATATGCATGTTCATTTGTTTCTTGTGCATTTCTTATATGTATGTACATCTATTTATTCTGCATTTCTTATATGCATGTAAATTTATTTTTTTCCACATTTCTTATATGCACATACTTTATTTCTTTCATAGTTCCTATATGCATGTACTTTATTTCTTCCGCATTTCTCACGTGCATGTATATTTCTTCTGTATTTCTTATATGCTTGTTAATTTGCTTGTTGTTAATTTCTTCTATATTTCTTCAATGTGTATAGTTTTGTTATTTCATTTTCCTTTTATGTGTGTTGTTTATTTCTTATGCGGCAGATGCATGTAAGTTAATTTCGTCCACATTTCTTATAGCCGTGTATATTATTTCTTCTGTATTTTTTGTATGCATACAGTTTATTATTTCTGCCGCGTTTCTCATTGCACGTCGTTGATCTCTTCTCTGTGTCATTACTTCCATATTTCTTACATGCATGTGGATTATTGCTTCCATGTTTCTTATATGCATATAGTGTATTTCTTATATGCGTATAGCAGTGGTTCCCAACCTTTTTTTGACCAGGGACCACTCTCCTACACTAGTACCAAAAGAGTTACAAATCAGTTTAGATTTGGTTTGGTTATTTGGCGGTGCTGATTCAGGAAATTGCATTGGATAGACCACATCAGCTCTAGTTTCTGATACAGAACATATGCCACCCAATAGTCGCCATCTGCTTGCCCAGAGAAAAGCATATTTAATAAGCCTCGGCACTCTGAGAGGGTTTCGTGAGAGCCATCGCTCTCGTTGCAACAGTGTAGTAACGGCGAGGCTGCGGACGATATTTTAGTTCTTGCGGACCACTGATGGTCCACGGACCACAGGTTAGGAATCACTGGCATATAGTATATTTCTTCCTTATTTTTTACACGCATTATTTAATTTATTCACTTATTGTATTTCTTCTATGTGTATAGTTTATTTCTTTCCTATTTCCTTAACGTGCATGTGATTTATTACTTCCATATTTCTTACAAGGATGTAGATTATTTCTGTTGCATTTCTTATATATGTATAGTTTCATTCTTCCTTGTTTGTTATGTGTAATAATAATAAAAATAATACTTAATAATGATAATAAAAGTTAATTATTAATAATTAAATAATAATAATAATTATTAATAATAATCATCATCATACTTTATTTCTCTCTCCCCAAAGGGACTTGGGGCAGTTAACAGACACAAAACAGAAAGTCAAACATTCAATGCCACAAATGAATACAAACACCCTAAAATAATACAAGATGATGCACAGAAGCAGCAGTAAACTTACAACAAGGAATTAAGCATCGAGATGAAAACAATAAAAAAAACAATCCAATAAGATATAGCAAAGTAAAACATGAGTAAAACATTACAACATATATCCTAAAAGCAATTATGATACAATTAAGTGCTACTCACCCATGCTGTGATGTTCAGGGGTGTTATTTCTTTCGCCGACTCAAAAAGAAATCATGGAAAAATGGAACATATTTATTTATCGATTTATGCAGTCAATAGGAATTGTTATCCGAGTCTGGATTTTGCTGCGGGAAGCTAGAAGGCCCCCCAAACGTACCAGAGAAGGCGGAGGGGACCCCATGGGAACCTTAAGGTGAACCTCATGAGGTTTTCTTGGCAAGGTTTGTTCAGAGGAGGTTTGCTTTTGGCTTCCTCTGAGGCTGAGAGAGCATGACTTGCTCACGGTCCTCCCAGTATTTGTCCAATCCACCCTAAATTAAGGGGACAAATCCTTCGCTAGGAGAAGCAAATACTGGATCTCATTGATGCAAACCTTACTCCTATATCTATAGACGCGTGTGTGTTTACCTATAGCTACGTTAGTTCAATTTCATTTTATGCAGTGTTTCTTTTTCTTTATCAGCATTGTTGGAACTGTTTTTTTTACGTAAACGGGAGTGTTTTTAAGACATATATTTCCCATTTAAAATACTTTTAATCCATTCTACGTTACTCGAAGGGGGATGACGGTTGGGCCAAGAGGGAGTCAGTATGCAAACACCTAATATTTCTATAGATATATGGCTATATCCCTAATATAATAGAGCCTATATATAGATCTATATCCCTAATCCCTGATTTTTAAAAAATGCATCAGACACTGGTCATGCTGTATGGCTTTATCGATGGCTTTATCTGTAGTTCTTAACCACGGACCACAAGAAGGAATGTGAACTAGGAGCACAAATATGTGTGTGTATATTTATATGTATATATGAGTATATAAATACAAGTATATATGTATGCATATGCACAGACATATGCCTTATATGTGGATTATGGATATATATATATATATATGTGTGTGTGTGTGTGTGCATATGTATGTGTGTCTGAACATATATGCA
>NW_026847771.1:56395010-56592327 GCF_025583915.1 Anolis sagrei ordinatus
CCAAATGACAATTCCCCCCCCCCCCTCCACCAGTTATTCAAATTTGGGCGCCTCGGGTATTTGTGCCGAATTTGGTCCAGTGAATTTAAATATATCTTGCATATCAGATATTTACATTATAATTAATAACAGTAGCAAAATTGCAATTATGAAGTAGCAACAAAAATAATTTCATATTTACCACAACATGACGAACTGTATTAAGGGGTCGCGGCATTAGGGAGGGTGAGATCCACTGTGTCAAGCAATACTTTTTCTCAAATATCATGTTCCTTCAGTTGTAAGATGCTTCTAAAGCCACACAGGATATAATGGCAGCTGGTACTGATAGAAGCTGGCAACGTCTACACCGACCATATTTCTTCAATTGTAAGACATCATTGATTGTAAGATGCATCCTCATTTCGGTGCCACCAAAAACAAAACAGAAATAAACAATGTATAAGATACACTTTGGTTCTAAGATGCACCCCATTTTTAGAGATGTTTATAATAAGTACAGGAGGCCTCTCCATTTTTCATTTGGGCAACATGTTGGAAATGGTGTCATTTGCTGGTCTTTCCCCCTCTTTGACCCAACTGTGAAACGATAAACAAGCCGCACGGATTCCGTGGGTCTCCTCGGGAATTGCAATTTGGACGCGGGCCTCTAAGAGTGGATTATTGGCGCTCCCAAGGAGACGCGGGTCAGTGCCAGATTTCCGAGAAGGGTTCCACGGCTTTGCAAATATGACGTCTTTGTTTTCAGAGGCTCACATCACCATTATCGTTTGGAGAAGACGTCTCGAGAAACAAGTTTCTCCTGCCATTGGCTTCCCATCCCCCCTCCTTTAATTGCATTTGATATATTCTTTAAAATTCTATTTTTTCCTCCCACTTCTGAGGCTGGGAGTCGGTGGGCAAGACCTTTGGACAAACGGGTCATTTTGGGATGACGGGATTGGGCCCACATCCTCCACCATGGTTGCCGATGTGTGAGCATCTTCCCAAAGCTTATTGTGTCTTCAAGGAATTCAATCCTTCTTAGTTTAAACCAGACTTCACCTCTTGGCAGCCATCTTTCCCCGCCCCGATTCTTTCCCAAATATCGCCCTTTGGGAATCCTCTCATATGTTGAGCCCGCCTTCTCCGAAATGCTTGGACCAGAAGCGTTTCGGATTTCAGATTTGGGAATATTTGCACATACGTAATGAGATATTTCGGAGAAGGGACCAAGCCTAGACTAAGATTCATTTATATTTCATATACACCTTACACACATAGCCTGAAGGTAATTTTATACACAATTTTTTAAAATGTTGCGCATGAAGCAAAGTTGATGTGCACTGAAGCAAAGTAAAGATGCATCTTTCTCAGGCTCTTTTGGATTTTTTGGATGATTTTGGAGAAGGGACACTCGTTGCATTATATATCTTTATTTGACCGCTTTTCTTGCTGGGTGCTTTTACGACACGGAAGCCGTTTTAGGTCTCTTTGTCTATTTATTGGTAATATTAATGACGCCTTCTTTGTGCAGGAAACCAAGTTTGTAAACAAAGCAAAGGTGCCACTCTCTCGGCCGCCTGTACGGACAATTTCGGAGCATTTTGGGATTCCATATTTAAAAAAAAGTTGTTTGAGGAATGCATTGCTTTTTTAACTGTCTCTTTGCCCTTTTTGTGGCCTGTGTGTTGTTTCCCCTTCAAACTCTTAAATCCGCTTAGCGGGTCTCCACAAGGTGGGAACTGTTAATAAACAGCAGATGCAAACGGAGTCCAATTGCTCTGGTTTTCTTTTTTTCCGTGCGCTCCCTCCGGCGAAACACAATTGCGTTCTCCACAGGTTATGCATTTGGCATCCAGATTTCCGTCTGTGCATGGAATCCCAAATGAAGGTGCGGAGGAAAGGTGTGGACTCTTCGACACTGATGTCGTGCGCCCACCTTTCCTCCAAGCATTTCTCTTTCCCGAAATGTTCACCATACCTTTGGTTTGCTTTTCCATTTTAAGGTGGCATTTTCAAACCCATCGATATTAGGCGCCGTTTTGTCCCCTAACATATATATATGTGGGGATATTTATTTTTGAATGCTTCCAAATTTCTTATGATTTTCAAACTGAGGTGCACAGAGAGATATCGGTCGACCCCATGCACTTCGGTTTGAAAATTGTACGCAGCTTAATTTACCATTTTGGCCTCATGTGATATACGTATCCTTTTTTGCAAACCGAGAAATGGAGCCCACCTCACCGGCTTCCCATGTTGTGGTTTTGGCCATAATTCAGATACGTTGCATTAAAGAAACATACACATATGTGTGCCATAAATTCTAGGATATCCCTAGAAATATAGGTAGGTCGATTGCTGTGCTTATGTGTTTAATACGTGCATTAGAAATGTAGCCGTATGTATGAAATGGATGACATATTTGTATGTAGCTTATTTCTTATGGAAGTTTATTTCTTCCATATTTCTTAAAATCATGCAGTTAATTTTGTCTCTCTTGGATGCATGTGCTTTATGTATTTCATTTTGCTTATATGCATATAATTTATTTCTTATATGGCATATGCATGTTCATTTGTTTCTTGTGCATTTCTTATATGTATGTACATCTATTTATTCTGCATTTCTTATATGCATGTAAATTTATTTTTTTCCACATTTCTTATATGCACATACTTTATTTCTTTCATAGTTCCTATATGCATGTACTTTATTTCTTCCGCATTTCTCACGTGCATGTATATTTCTTCTGTATTTCTTATATGCTTGTTAATTTGCTTGTTGTTAATTTCTTCTATATTTCTTCAATGTGTATAGTTTTGTTATTTCATTTTCCTTTTATGTGTGTTGTTTATTTCTTATGCGGCAGATGCATGTAAGTTAATTTCGTCCACATTTCTTATAGCCGTGTATATTATTTCTTCTGTATTTTTTGTATGCATACAGTTTATTATTTCTGCCGCGTTTCTCATTGCACGTCGTTGATCTCTTCTCTGTGTCATTACTTCCATATTTCTTACATGCATGTGGATTATTGCTTCCATGTTTCTTATATGCATATAGTGTATTTCTTATATGCGTATAGCAGTGGTTCCCAACCTTTTTTTGACCAGGGACCACTCTCCTACACTAGTACCAAAAGAGTTACAAATCAGTTTAGATTTGGTTTGGTTATTTGGCGGTGCTGATTCAGGAAATTGCATTGGATAGACCACATCAGCTCTAGTTTCTGATACAGAACATATGCCACCCAATAGTCGCCATCTGCTTGCCCAGAGAAAAGCATATTTAATAAGCCTCGGCACTCTGAGAGGGTTTCGTGAGAGCCATCGCTCTCGTTGCAACAGTGTAGTAACGGCGAGGCTGCGGACGATATTTTAGTTCTTGCGGACCACTGATGGTCCACGGACCACAGGTTAGGAATCACTGGCATATAGTATATTTCTTCCTTATTTTTTACACGCATTATTTAATTTATTCACTTATTGTATTTCTTCTATGTGTATAGTTTATTTCTTTCCTATTTCCTTAACGTGCATGTGATTTATTACTTCCATATTTCTTACAAGGATGTAGATTATTTCTGTTGCATTTCTTATATATGTATAGTTTCATTCTTCCTTGTTTGTTATGTGTAATAATAATAAAAATAATACTTAATAATGATAATAAAAGTTAATTATTAATAATTAAATAATAATAATAATTATTAATAATAATCATCATCATACTTTATTTCTCTCTCCCCAAAGGGACTTGGGGCAGTTAACAGACACAAAACAGAAAGTCAAACATTCAATGCCACAAATGAATACAAACACCCTAAAATAATACAAGATGATGCACAGAAGCAGCAGTAAACTTACAACAAGGAATTAAGCATCGAGATGAAAACAATAAAAAAAACAATCCAATAAGATATAGCAAAGTAAAACATGAGTAAAACATTACAACATATATCCTAAAAGCAATTATGATACAATTAAGTGCTACTCACCCATGCTGTGATGTTCAGGGGTGTTATTTCTTTCGCCGACTCAAAAAGAAATCATGGAAAAATGGAACATATTTATTTATCGATTTATGCAGTCAATAGGAATTGTTATCCGAGTCTGGATTTTGCTGCGGGAAGCTAGAAGGCCCCCCAAACGTACCAGAGAAGGCGGAGGGGACCCCATGGGAACCTTAAGGTGAACCTCATGAGGTTTTCTTGGCAAGGTTTGTTCAGAGGAGGTTTGCTTTTGGCTTCCTCTGAGGCTGAGAGAGCATGACTTGCTCACGGTCCTCCCAGTATTTGTCCAATCCACCCTAAATTAAGGGGACAAATCCTTCGCTAGGAGAAGCAAATACTGGATCTCATTGATGCAAACCTTACTCCTATATCTATAGACGCGTGTGTGTTTACCTATAGCTACGTTAGTTCAATTTCATTTTATGCAGTGTTTCTTTTTCTTTATCAGCATTGTTGGAACTGTTTTTTTTACGTAAACGGGAGTGTTTTTAAGACATATATTTCCCATTTAAAATACTTTTAATCCATTCTACGTTACTCGAAGGGGGATGACGGTTGGGCCAAGAGGGAGTCAGTATGCAAACACCTAATATTTCTATAGATATATGGCTATATCCCTAATATAATAGAGCCTATATATAGATCTATATCCCTAATCCCTGATTTTTAAAAAATGCATCAGACACTGGTCATGCTGTATGGCTTTATCGATGGCTTTATCTGTAGTTCTTAACCACGGACCACAAGAAGGAATGTGAACTAGGAGCACAAATATGTGTGTGTATATTTATATGTATATATGAGTATATAAATACAAGTATATATGTATGCATATGCACAGACATATGCCTTATATGTGGATTATGGATATATATATATATATATGTGTGTGTGTGTGTGTGCATATGTATGTGTGTCTGAACATATATGCAGATATACCATAGATGTGTATGTATATATGTGTATCTATGTGCATATACATACACCTAGTATATGTGTACCTATGTGCATATTCAGAAACAAAAGTCCATATATCTACACTCATACATATATATATGCTCTGACATATACCATATATGTGTATGTAAATGTAAGTATCTGTGTATCTATGTACATACAGGATATGAAGATCTATCTATCTATATATATACGCACACACGCACCTATAATATATCAGTCATCTCTATATGTACTTACATATAGGAAATGTGTGTGTGTGTGTATATATATATATATACACACACCGTGTACCATATATGTATATGTATATGTAAGTATCTGTGTATCTATGTACATATACATACAGGATATGAAGATCTATCTATCTATATATATACACACACGCGCGCACCTATAATATATCAGTCATCTTTATATATATTACATATAGGAAATATATGTGTATGTATATGTAAGTATCTGTGTATCTATGTACATATACATACAGGATGTGAAGATCTATCTATCTATCTATCTATCTATCTATCTATACACACGCACGCACGCACGCACCTATAATATATCAGTCATCTCTATATATACTTACATATAGGAAATGTGTGTGTGTGTATATATATATATACACACACACACACACAATGTACCATATATGTGTATGTATATATATGTGTGTGTGTATCTGTATATGTACTGTATACATACAGGAAATGAAGATATCTCTCTCTCTCTCTATATATATATATACACACACACCTATACTGTACCAGTCATCTCTATATATACACTTACATATAGGAAATGTATGTATCTGTGTGTGTGTGTGTGTGTGCACACACACACACACACACACACACCAAAAACTGATTTTCTGTCAAGAGACTATGGTTTTCCTATGGATTTTCTCGCTACATGAGAATTCTGCACAGAATGAGAACATAAGTATCTTGAATGTCCTGTCTGGATTTGAATCTTTACTTGGTGATGGCAAACCACTGGATGACACTGCGCTGGTCGCACACTCTCAGCTTCAAAGAACTGGGTCTGAGCTCCTCTATATCTTTATCTCTTTTAGGGTATAAAGAGAGAGAGAGAAATCTCCTAGCACTACATCTCACCTGACACACACAAGCAGAGATGGAGATCCAGCGTAGCTGAGACCCAATTCTTTACTATTAAGAAATGTAGTTATTATTTTTGGAAATAAACCTTTTGTAATTTTAAAGACTGAACTCTGCACTTTTTGCTTCCTAAGCTCTAAATTATTTTCCAGCCACAACACACTCTGCTTGCTATGAGCTGAATGCTCAACCTTAAGTATCCTGTTCGTATTTTGGATGCTCTGCTGTATTTTTGGGAGTTTTCCCTAAAATGGATTATGGGCATACGGATGTAAGAGCGGTCGCTGAAGCTGCGGACTGAGGAGTGCTTCATGCTGCCGGTAGTGGTGGTGATGACAACGACTACATAGAGGAGGACGACTGAAGAATTACCATGGGGAAAAGGTGCTTCCTCTGAAGCTTCATCATCAATCCTTGTTTTAACAAGAAGCCAAATTGTGCAGGTAGCTACCTGACTTCGCATGGTTCCCAGTGAAAGAAATCACTTTAAAATTATCATATTGCAGAGCGACATAGGGGTGCGATGCCCTGAAACACTCATTGTGTTTGTGTAATAACATCACACTTTGCGCCGTGGTTTCTCTCTCTTTGTGTACAGCAGTGGTTCCCAACCTTTTGATCAGGGGCCACTTTGACTGTGGACCACTCTCCAACATTAGTATCAAAAGGGTTACGCACCAGTTTTTGGTCAACTTTAGATTCAGTTTGGTTATTTGGGGTGCTGATTCAGAAAAGTGCATTGGATAGATCACATCAGCTCTAGTTTCTGATACAGAACATATGCTGTCCAGTAGTCCCCATCTGCTAGCCCACAAAAAGCCATATTTAATAAGCCTCAGCACTATAAGAGAGTTTCATGAGACCAGTCACTCTTGTTGCAACAATGTAGTAATGGTGAGGCCACTGACCATATTTATTTATCATATTTATCTTCTGGGGAGGCCCTGCTCTCGGCCTCGCCTCTATCACAGGTGAGATTGGCGGGGACGAGGAGCAGGGCTTTCTCGGTGGTGGCCCCTCACCTGTGAAATTCACTCCCCAGGGAAGTTAGATCAGTGACATCCCTCCTTTCCTTTAGAAGGAAATTAAAAACATGGATTTGGGACCAAGCGTTTGGGCAACCTGGCAGATAATTAAAGGACTACGACGACTGATAGGAATAGACAATGTAGAATGAAGTATGGACTCTGAGTTGTCGAATGCAGAGCTTGAGATTGGTTTACTGACTGTGATATATATTGATTGTTTTTAACTGTTATAACTGTTTTAATTGCTGTTTTTATACGTTTATCTGTATTATTGTGTAGGCATCGAATTGTGCCTTTTTTTGTAAGCCGCCCTGAGTCCCCCCTCGGGGGTTGAGAAGGGCGGGGTAGAAGTACACGAAATAAAATAAATAATAAATAAGTTCTTGTGGACCACTGGTGGTCCACGCACCACAGATTTGGAACCACTGCTTTAAAATTATCTTGTTGCAGAGCCGCATAGAGGTGGGATGCCCTGAAACACACATTGTGTTTGTGTAATAATGTCACACTTTGGATGGTGGCTTCTCTCTCTTTGTGTACAACCCCGGTGGCAGGGGATGATGGGTGTTGGAGTCCCGTCATCCCCAGCTTCCATGCAAGAATGTGAAACTACTTGGACAGGTCAAGTGAAAACTCAATATTGTGTTTCCCGCAATGACAAGTTGGATACCTTTTTAAGGAAAGGTGTGTGAACGATACAAACGCTGTAACCTTTGTAATGTTTTCTTGCTCTTTTCCGGACTTTTGTTGAGGAATTTTCAGCAAGAATTTTCTCAATGCGAAATTTTGGCACAGAACGCATAATCCTTTTGCTTCAAGAATGGGACATTTCAAGGGGTGGGAGGGAGAGAAAGTCTTGATGTCCTATTATTGTATTTTACAGCATCCAATTCCCACTTCCTACAAAAAAAGCTCTGTCCGGCTGATGGTTCAATTTTTGAAATATCAATGCAACGAGCGCGGTGGTTTTATGTAACTATTGTCATTTTATGCAATTGTGCAATTGTACAATTTGCTCACAAAATTGCTCTCTCACTTGTAAGATCTCTCTCTGAAAAGGGCAGAAAATATATATCGCTGCTCTTGGGAGAGGAGAAAAACCCAACCTTTTCTTATATTCCTCCTCTATTAAAAGAAGAGCAGAAGGAATTGCATCCATAATATACCTGCTCATGTCGTCTGTGGTGCTTTGAAATAATTCCTAGATTCATCCTGAAAAGCTTCAAGGAGTTAACCTCCAAAATGGGAATTTAACATTGCCATTGAACAGTTCGATTCCATTCACTGTGAGTAAAATGGGAATTTCACATTTCAATGTCATGTTTCCCCTGTACATTAACACAGGATAAAAATGTAACGGCAGTCAAAATATTTAACCATTTAAAGATAATTTTTAAAAATCATTGATTTAGTTAGTATTCTTCTTTTCTTTCACTAGGGGAATCCATTTAAGTCACTTATATCCTCGACCCAATATGGATAATGTTTTAAAAACTATCTATACATCGGTGGTTCCCAACCTGTAGTCTGGGGACCACCAGTGGCCCGCAAGAACGAATATATGGTCTGCAGCCTCACCATTACTACACCGTTGCCTCGAAACCACACGGCAACAAGAGTGACTGGTCTTGCGAACCCTCTTCTAGTGCCGCAACAACAGGGATGTCGGAGGGGAGAGGCTGACTGTCCACTACTATTTATGACATTTCTACCCCACCTTTCTCACCCCAGAAGCGGCTTTACATATAGGCAACGATTTGATACCTTAAAATACAATGTGCACTTAAATATTAAAATAGAATTTAAAAGTACATTAAAAACAATTAAAACATTTAAAAACAATACAATCAGAGTTAAACACATAACTCACGTGCATAATCCGGGCTGTTCCAATGGCCATTGCACATTGTTCCAAGTTCTCTAAAAGTTTGGTCACAAAGCCACGTTTTCACTCTCTTGTGGAAGGTCAGGATGGAGGGGGTTGATGTCATATCCCTGGGGAGGGAGTTCCACAGCCGAGGGGCCACCACTGAGAAGGCTCTGTCTCTTGTCTCTGCCAGTCGCGCCTGTGAGGGCGGCGGGACTAAGAGCAGAGTCTCCACAGACGATCTTAAACTCTGCAGTGGTTCATAGCGGGAGATACTACATAGAGGGAGATACTACTACCACATCAGCTCTAGATTATTAAATACGGTTTTCTGTGGGCGAGCAGATGGTGACTACTGGATGGCATAGGTTCTGTATCAAAAACTAGAGCTGATGTGATCTATCCAATGCAATTTTCTGAATCAGCACCCAAATAACCAAACCCAATCTAAAGTTGACCAAAAACTGATTCGTAACCCTGGAGACTGGTCCCTGGTCAGAAAAAAACAAGGTGGGAACCACTGATATAGATTGTATTGTACTGGGTCCATTTTACAGCGGAATGGTTTTCTCATTGGATTAGGACACTGGGAAACTCAGGTTTGACTCTTGCTCGGTTGTGAATCTTGGGCAAGTCACGCGCTCTCAACCTCAAAGAAAGGCAAGGGGTTCTGAGCAAATCTTGCCAAGGGAAGGCCTTAGGCTTGCCATAAGTTGAAATAGATGGAGACATCTATCTGTCTTTGGTGAAAATCCCCATATCTAGGAAAAGCCTTGCCCTTGAATCCAGGCCAAACAAACTGCCTCCCTAGGTCTCGCTATTTCTTTTTCTACAAAACCATAGAGAACTGCTGCACAAAGGTCTTATTATAGTCTGATCTGGTGGGATTACAAAATGGTCTTGGTATAGGCAAGTCTTAAAGGACTATCATTCGTTCTGTGGCAGAATATTGCTGTCCTGGAAAAATCTTAAATTATGGAAAAAGTGGATTGGTGAGATTACTTCTTGCTACCTTTGTTTACCTCTGCCTCTAGAGCAGGCATGGACAAACTTTCTAACTTGGGGGCGGTGATGGAAAGAAGGAAAGAAAGGGGGAAGGAAAGAGCGAAGAAAGGAAGGACGAAAGAGAGGAAAGGAAGGATGGAAGGAGAAAGAGGGAGAGAGGGAAGGAAGGAGAAAAGAAGGAGGGAAGGAAAGACAAAAGGGTGGAAGGGAAGAAAGGAAGGAAGGAAGGATGGATGGATGGATGGGTGGGTGGGTGGATGGAAAGAAGGAAAAATGAACGGAAGGAGGAAGGAAAGAGAGAAGGAAGGACAAAAGAGAGGAAGGGGATGGAGGGAGGGAGAAAGAGAGAAGGAAGGAAGGAAGGAAGGAAGGAAGGAAGGAAGGAAGGAGAAAGGGAGAGAGGAAAAGAATGTCAAAAGCGTCGAAGGGAAGGATGGAAGGAAGGAAGGGAAGGAGGAAGGAAAGAGAGAAGGAAGGATGAAAGGGAGGGAGGGAGAAAGAGGGTGGGAAGGAAGGGAAGGAGGAAGGAAAGAGAAGGAAGTTTAGGATGGTGAGAGAGAGAAGGGCCTGAGAAAAGAGTCCAAAGGGCCGCATCCAGCCCCCGGGCCTGGGTTTGCCCATACCTGCTCTAGAGCCTTTATCTTTGTTTATGTCCTTATTAATTGTATAACGGCATTGAATGTTTGCTGTATATGTGTTCTGTAATCTGCCCTGAGTCCCCTTGGGGAGATAGGGCGGAATATAAATAAAGTATTTTTAAAAATATTTTTTTATAGTACTCCGTTTCCATTCTTTGACTTATAGTCAATAGTCAAGCCTGATTGTGAAATAGTATCTGCTGGGATTTAGAGTGCATATCTACTGTAGGATTAATGCAGTTTGGCGCTGCGTCAACTTCTGCGGCTGGGAGCGGTGGCTTTGCAAGAGATGCTTCCACACTGTAGAATGAATGCCACTTGGCGCACCACTTTAACTGCCTTGCCTCAATTCTGTAGCACCGTGGGAGTTGTAGTTTGGTGAGACGCCAGTACTCTTTGTCAGCAAAGGCTCAAGACCTTGCAAACTACAAGTCTCAGGAATCTATAGCGTTGATCCATAATGAGTAAAAGGTGTCGAACTGCATTCATTCCACAATATAAATGCTCCCTTGGCTCCAGGATCCCCAAATCCATAGATGCATGAGGAAAGCAATTGGATTATAATTTAGTACTGGTTCCCAACATTTTTTTGACCAGAGACCACTTGACCAGGGACCACTCTCCAACAATAGTGCCAAAAGGGTTATGAATCAGTTTTGGTCACCTTTAGATTCAGTTTGGTTATTTGGGGTGCCGATTTAGAAAATTGCATTGGATAGACCACATCAGCTGTAGTTTCTGATACAGAACATATGTCCTCCAGTAGTCACCATCTTTTCGCCCACAGAAAATCATTTTTAACAATCTAGAGCTGATGTGGTAATAGTAATCTTTTGTGGGTGCCCAGCCTCTCCCTCCCCTACACTATAAGACCAGTTGCTCTCATTGCCGCATTGTTTTGAGGCAACAGTGTAGTAATGGTGAGCCCGCGGACCATATTTTCATTCTTGCGGACCACTGGTGGATGACGGACTACAGGTTGGGAACCACTGGAATATAGGAAAGATTTCTCTTTTTAGCTCAAAATTGTTTTGTTTTGTGTTTTGATTCAGGACTTTTAAGTCTCTGAAAAAAATGTCAAGTTTGAGGCATGCTTTGGAACATTAAAACTCCTGCACGCATTTTCCGTTTCCAACATCTGAGCGGCCGAAGCCGATAAGCATTTATCTTGCTTCCCTTCCTAATCGACTTGTATCTCTCGCCCAGCTGTTCTCGGCTTGTTCCGTCTCCTATTTGATATGGCAGGTTGTTGAGTGAAATCCTTGTCCTTAGGAGAGAAAAAAAATCCTGCCAGGAAAAAGACAAATACCTTGTTTCTCACTGTTGGACTTTAGACTTGTCTCTCTTATCCGTAGATTTTGCATGTGTAGATCACATATTGAATATATTGGGGTAGCAAACAAAATCCATTATTATTATTATTATTATTATTATTATTATTATTATTATTATTATCAAACAAAATCCAAAAGTTTTCAATGAGCAAATGTGTTCCTGGATTTGATGATAGCGAACCCTATTGAACAAAGGAATTCCGACCCAAGAATACTGTAAGAGTCATGCCAAAGGACCTAAAAATGCACAATGGGAGCATATTTTGTCAGATGTGGATCAACAAAACCATGGATGCTAGTCGATATGGAATCCGTACTGTACACTGGGGAAACAAGATGTTTGCAACATGCCTTCTCCAGTGACTAAACTAAAGTCAGTTGTATCCAACTAGTATTCTATTGGTGGTTGTTGTTATTATTATTACTAGTTTGGGTACCCGGTATTGCCCGGGTTATTTGAAAAAGTCAATTTTTAATTGTACAAAATGCATAAGGTTGTGGTTGAACTACAACTCACATCATGCCAGGTTAACTCTGAAAAACTCCATCAGTAATTAAGTTTGTTATGTGGGGTTTGCTGTAGGTGCATCATGGGTGGTGTTCAGTGTGCTCTCTGGCTGTAGGGTAAACTACAACTCACACTTTGGTGAGTCAATTCCCTCAAACCCCTCCAGTAGGTTGAGTTTGTCATGGAGGTTCTGTGTGCCAAGTTTGGTCCAGGTCCATCATCGGTGGAGGTCACCATTTCTCAGGTTGTGGGTGAACTACAACTCTCAGAAAGGAAAGTCAGTTCCCCCGAAACCCTTCCAGTGATCAAATTTTGGCATATCAGGTCTATGTGCCAAGTTTGGTCCAGATCTATTGGTGTTTGGATTCACATTGCTCTCTGGATGTAGGTGAACTGCAACTCCCCCAAATCAAGGTGAATTTTACCCAAAGAACTCCAGTATTTTTTGCTGGCCATGGGGGTTCAGAGTGCTAATTGATTGCAGGTGAACTATAAATTCCAGTACCTACAACTCCAAAACGCCCAGACCAATTCACCTGAAAACCCACCAGTATTGAAATTTGGGCATATCGGATATGCATACCAAGTTTGGTCCAGGTCCATTATTGTTTGGGTTCATAGTGCACTTTGGACTCCTATAAATCCTTCCAAAGACCTCCAGTATTTTTTGTTGGTCGTGGGGGTTCTGTGTGCCAAGTTAGTTCAAGGTCCATCGTTGGTGGTTTTCCGAGTGCTCTTAGACTGCAGGTGTAGTATATATCCCAGTACCTACAACTCCTATAAATCATGGTAAATTCTCCCCAAACCTCTCTAGCATGTTACTGATCAATTCCTCTGTTTGCTGTGTGCCATAGAAAATAATAGGAAAGGGTGAAGGGAGAGGCAGTGCGTGGGGTCATGCAAATTCCACACCAATGGAAAGAGTAAGAAACACTGGGATGTCTATGGTGGAGGAAACACATAAAATCTAGGATGAAATTGTCCCCGTATGTAAGCCTTCACTTGTGTGGTGAGCAGTGTGGTGTTTGTGGAGGACATTGGCAGGGCTGTTGTAAATGTTCATGGCGCTGACTATAACCTGCAATGTCATTGGAGGGAGGGCCATTGGTGTCTCCTGAGTAGCGGGAGTTTTAGCTGTTTTTGGAGGCAGGAGCCTGTCTATGTAAGTGGATACCCCAGCCACATACAGATTTTCACTTTTCACTTTTATTATGTGTATAAATTAGTAGAATCTATTCGCTGGGTTTTGGCTTCAGGACCGCAGCAAAAGTGGGGAAAATGTGAATTTAAAAAAAATCACTATTTCTTTCATTAGCAATCACCTCTCTACTCTAGGCATCTCTAGGTCTTCTAGCACTTTTGCTGGACACTATCGTGCCTAGATTCTCAGAGAATGCTCTCTCTAGGAGTTTTTAAAGTTCTCCAGTGTGACTCTATGGTCAACATCCATCGGAAGGCCCCCATCGAGTGTCACCGGAGGACATAAAAAATTCCTAGAGACACCATATCAACGAATCTGTGAGCCATTATATCCATGAAAGCCGTAAGCCAAAACTGTGGAGGGTTGTATTGTGTCCACCTTTCCCTTTTGAAAAGATTATTTTTTGAATGAGTTTGTGCGCTAAAATTTTGACTTCGACTCCTCTGCGCTCCTTTTTTTTGTCATAAATGGCAAATGCATATTAATTAGCAGTCCCAAATTGACTGTGATAAAACGGTGGTGCAATTCGCCTCCGTGCGAATCGTCGGGCTGTGTGGATTGAAAGAACATCAAATAGATTTACTTGATTGGAATTTCTTAACAAACGTGGGATTTCTTCCCTTTTTTCGAGAGGTGCGTGTTCTTTTGAATTACTTCCCCGTAGCTGGGAAATGAACAAACGGAGGGCGGAATTGGGGTTTTCTTGGCCCCGCTTTGACGGCTTAAAAATTTATATTGGAGAGAAAACTTTCCTTCCACTGTGATCCAACGGACAGAGGATCGAAGAAGACTTCTGCGGCATTTGAAAGACGGGCGCCCAGAAGAAAGTTGCAAATGGACTTGTCTTTGGACATCTTTGATAGATCAGTAACACGGTTGTTATTCTCTTCCTGTGTTTGTCTTTTTCTGCCCTTGTTATTCCGGAATATCATAGTACATAATTGTTTTGTTTGTGTTTTATGGTACAAATATATCCCCTACAGATATTGGGCTTTACTTAAATCTGTGTTTTCTTTCTATTTTGTTTGGAAAGGGAGGTAGTATTGACTATAAGAAAGACCCAGAGCATTTATCTATTCTGGTTTGCCATAGCGTCAACTTTAAGGTATGGCAATCCTATGAGTAAGAGACCTCCAAGCCTTGGTCTTGCAAACTCAGGCAGTAATGGCTTCTGTAGAATCTTAGCGTAGGAAAAGACCCCAAAGGACATCTGGTCCAATCCCATTCAGCTACATAGGAACACAATAAATCCCTCCAGACAGATGGGCAACCAGCCTCTTTTTAAAGCAGTGGTTCCCAACTGTTTTTTGACCAGGGACCACTTTGACAAGGGACCACTCTCCAACATTAGTCCCAAAATCAGTTTAGATTCGGTTTGGTTATTTGGGATGCTGATTCAAAAAAATGCATTGTATAGACCACATCAGCTCTAGTTTCTGTTACAGAACATATGCCATCCAATAGTCGGCATCTTTTTGCCCACAGAAAACCATATTTAATAATCTAGAGCTGATGTGGTAGTAGTAATCTCTCATGGGTAGTCAGCCTCTCAGCTCCTGACATTCCCATTGCCTCGGCACTATAAGAGGGTTTCATGAGACCAGTCAGTCTCGTTGCTGTGTGGTTTCGAGACAATGGTGTAGTAATGGTGAGGCCGCTTACCATATTTTTGTTCTTGCGGACCACTAGTGGCCCATGGACCACAGGTTGGGAACCACTGGTTTAATGCCTCCAAAGAAGGAGACTCGACTGGACTCCTGGGCAGCCTATGCCTCTGTCAAATACCTCTTACCATCAGGAATGTCCTCTTAATGTTAAGGTGGAATAGCCTTTCTTACAGTTTGGATCCACTGTTCTGTATCCTAGTCTTTCCAGTAGCAAAAAAGCTGTATAACATTACATCCTTGTCCGTCTCCTCCTTGAATTATGCTGGATACAGGATTATTCCAGGTGAGATCCAAGCAAAGCAAAATAGTGTGGGTCCATGACTTTCCCCAGTCTAGAAACTAGACTCCTATAGATGTAACAGAGAATCACATTGGGTTTTCTAGCTGCCGCATCACACTCTTGACTATCTGACTATATCACACCCAAAGACTATGCCCCTGTGAAAGAAATGAAGTAGAAACAATAGAACACATTTTATTGCAGTGCCGCTATTATACAGTGCAACGTGGCCAACTTCTATATTCAATTTTGTCTCATATGACCAGCCATCCTCCGCTAGGGATTTGTTAGAGGATAAATGCCACAGGGTGACTGTCACAGTGGCAAAATTCCTTGCAGTGGCAACAAGGCTGAGAAAGAAAGACCTCCAATCGGGGTATTACTTGAAACCATGCAGATGTATCTGGTATTTGGTAGAATGAACGTCTCCTGAGATGGGAGAATTAATAAACCATTGTCTGTTTCACTGATGGGACTATGCACCATCTATATACATGAAAATGTAATGTTCGTTTGTGGGATTAACATAACTTAAAAACCACTGGGCGAATTGACCTCAAATTAGGACACAATACACCTATCAGGCCAACGAGTGACCATCACTCATAAAAACACTGAAAAACACAGCAGAAGTGATTAAAAAATCCCCAATATAAAAATACATTACAACGCATGCACAAAACCTCATATATACGCAAACACACATATACACAAATATATACACACATACAAAACACATATACACAGACTGGGCCACAGCAATGCATGGCAGGGGATGGCTAGTAATAAATATTGTTGTTGTTGACTCACGTTCAGCTTAGGCTCTGTGAAGATTCCTAGACCCCTTTCTCATGGACTGCTCTCAGGCCAAGTGTCACCCATCCTATACCTGTGAATTTATTTTTTTCTACCCAAATGTACATACTATAATTTCTCCATGTTGTTAGTTGTGGCCTAGTTCTCCGATCTGTGAAGGTCATTTTGGATTCTGATCTTGCCCTCTGGGGAACTAGTGATGACTTTGAATTTGGTGTCACCTGCAAACTACTTGCAGCTTAAAAAGATCACTTTTTTAAGGATCACCTTCTGCTATGGAACAACAATGGGTTGTCCCTAAGTGCCAGGTTTTGGTCCAGAAATGGTGCTAAAGTGGTTTATGCTGGGATTCCCTCTTTGGGTTGCCAGGCTGGGACAATTTCGAAACTCAGATTTCATGGACTGAGGAATACTGCATCTGTTGAGTCTGAGAGAGTGTGACTTTCCCAAAGGCATTCAATGGGTTGAGTGGAGATATGAACCCTGGCTTCCCGGAGACTTGGCGCAGAACGTGTCTCCCAACAGAATGCATTAGTGGGGCCGTTTTATAGTGCGGATCGCAAGCCTATCCCTCGTGTGACAGATGATATGCCTCAGTGCATCCGACGGCAGGGCGGAAACCTTGGCAGCCCCAGAAAGAAAGGTCTTCCCCCGAGGGAGCCCTGACTCCGGTTTCCTGCATATGTCCTTCAGTGTCCACCCACGCCCGATTGAAGATGGTGCTTCTCGCTTACCCGCTGTGCCCAGAAAACTTCAGAGGTTCGGGGGGGGGGGGGGGGGTCTGGGGAGTCAAAAGTGACAATTAGGGAAGGGTAATAGAGGCAGGGTGCAAATCTGCCGGAATATTAATTACGAGGTTGGATCCCTCGATTCGCACAATGCCGAATTGCCAGTCCGTGTGGTTCCTCTCCTTGTTTTGTTATCTCTCTCCACTTAAATAGTGCCCTGTATTATTATAACACCCTCTAACTAAATACACACAACTCAGCAGCAATTGAGGAATCCACTGTGTGTATTCATTCATCTACAGTTGGTGCTCTGCATTAGTCAGTTAGACATTTGCTGATTTTGGTTGTTCGCGGATTTGATTGAAATGTTCTGTCTAGGAACTTCCAAGTCCTTCAGTGCAACGCTGAGAAGGATCTCTAGGTCCTTCAGTACCAAACACTTCTCTAGGAATATATAGGTCCTTAGTGTGGTTCTTTGGTATGTTTTTGGTAGAATTTGACTATAGAGACATGCTGGGGGGGCGTAGAGATTCCTCTGCTCCTAATTGCAGCAAACATGGAGGGCTGACCGCATGCACCATTTTCTTTTGTTTTGTTGTTTTGCACCGTCGTCTTGTTGCTTTGCTTCTTTCCAATATTTCTGAATATTGTATGTTATTCATTAATTGGTTTGTTAACTGGAAACAACCACTTTTATCCACAGTCACAACTGCATTTTATGAATTTTAATATTTTATTATGTGGTATTTTGTGATGTGTTTGCGATTGTGATCTTACATTATTATTGTTTTCATGTCTATGTATTGTTTATTGTATGTACGGCACTTCGGAGTGCTTTGTGAGTCTCCCCAAGATGCTGTTGGGGTACAAATAAATTATTATTATTATTATTATTATTATTATTATTATTATTTTTCTGACACAAAACACAGTATGACACAGCAAATGAGATCTATATGCTGGATTTCATATAACAAAATCACAAGTTGAACACATCTCAAGCGTATAGGACTGTGTGATGTATTTTTGAATGATACGTGCAGATCCCAGTAAGGTGGCTTTTTGCAGTTGACAGATTGTGATTTTGTCAATGTTTATTGTTTCCAAATGTTGACTGAGATCTTTTGGCACGGCACCCAGTGTGCTGATGATCACTGGGACCACCTGTACTGGTTTATGCCAGAGCCTTTGCAGTTCAATTTTGAGGTCCTGATAATGGCTGAGTTTTTCCTGTTGTTTTTCGTCAATTCCACTGTCATCTGGTATGGCAACATCAATAATCCAAACTTTTTTCTTTTCCACATTCTTGATGTCTGGTGTATTGTGTTCCAAAACTTTGTCAGTCTGGATTCGAAAGTCCCACAATATTTTTGCATGTTCATTTCCTACTACCCTTGCAGGTTTATGATCCCACCAGTTCTTTACTACTGGCAGGTGGTATTTATGATATAAGTTCCAATGAATCATTTGGGCCGGATAGTTGTGCCTCTCTTTGTGGTCTGTCTGTGCGATTTTCTTCCACCAGCTGAGGATATGATCAATGGTTTCATTGATCATAATAATAAATTATAATAGTTATTCTGGCGGTTCGAAGTCTGGGCTGGAAAGGTCTGAAAAGAAGGAGAACAAATAGGGAGGGTATGGATGAGGTCAACATTACAGCTCCTCAGAATTGGCACAGTGGCCAAGCAGTTTTATTCACTTGCCATTGTGTTTGGAAAATTGGAAATGTCAAATATTGCAAAGGCGAAGAGGGAGAATTGCTTCTGTCTTGGGTGAAAAAGTCTAGGATATTCTTTCCCTTTCGGATTGGTTACCCAGAGAAAATGGAGGTTGCTGCCAAGGTGGATGAAGGAAAGGTGTTCGTAAGGGATTCATCTGGCTGTAAATCATCCTGGTTTATAGGAAAACAGAGACGTCAAGGGCAGGAAGTGTGTGTTTGCAAAAAATAATTGACACGAGGTTGTCATACTTTGGTCATATCACAAAAAGATATGTCACTAGAAACGACAATAATGCTTGGAAAGGTAAGAAGGCAAAAGGAAATAGGAGAACTGGATTAGAACTGGTTGGACACAATTGCCCTGAGTTTGCAAGGCTTGAGTTGTTGAGGATAGGGTGACATGGTATGTTGATTTTATGTCATTGGTAACAAAGGCCACACTTGATCTTTCTTGCAGCATTTTAATGGATTCCCTTGTTTTTGGTGCCACCTGCCTTTGGTCTCTTCAGGACCACTGAGGCCACATCCGCGGGTCCCCTTTCCTTGCTGTCTGCTCTTCTTGCTGCCTGCTGAAGCCTTGGCATCTGGCGCCATGAGCAAACCGGGGTTGACAAGTGCGGCGGGGGTGGTGGTGGTGGAATGGCGGCTCTGTATTAAGACAGCAATTTCCTCCTTTAAAAAAACCTGTGAGAAAGAGAAATAATGTTGACAGTCATGGCAAAGCAGACGTCTGGGGGCCATTTTGTGCTCGAGGGCTTCTGCCGAGACCTCGGTTGATGAGTCCATTTGGGTCCAGGATGGACAGCAGCAGCCGGGCAGAGAAGTTGTCAGGGAGGAGAGACTTGGATGTAGCAGAAATCATGTTTTTTCTGCCAGCGGCAAGCGGCGTGTCTCGAACATGATTTCGGTGCAGAGATACAAGTTCATTCCTGTTGCTCTTGGATCTCTCTGAGACAGAGATCCTATTTCTTTACTGTTTTAATACTGGAATAACATTACATGATAAGAACGCTTGATAGGCTTTGTGTGCCTTCGAGAGGTTTTCGACTTATGGCAACCTTATCCTGAGGTTTCGAGTGTGTAACTCTCCCCAGTGGGTTTTGGTGGCTGAGTGGGAATTCAAACCACTTTTAGCCTACCAAGTTTTATAACGTTTGGGTCATCCCCGGATTTTTAGAATTTTTTTCTTTCTATAAATAAAATCTCCTTAAAAACCTTCCCACTTTCCCCCCGTTGGCCCCTTCCTCTAACTTCTCCTGGAGCAGCAGCAGGAGGGAGGCAAGGCAGGGCACCATTCCTTCCTGCCAAATGTCAAAGATGCTCCACACACTGCACACACAACCCAATGTTCAGTCCCACTATTTCACTTCTTCTTAAACTGGCGGCAATGGGGGGAATTCCTCTCCCCGTCCCATCATATTTTGGCAATTGCATGGTTTGTCCTTATATTCTTCATTATGACCTGGATTAAAACCATCAAAGTTACTTAAGATACCACTCCTCCTCGAGTGATGTTCCTGTGATGTTTTCCTCTCTGTCTGCGGAAGACAGTCATCCTCCTGTGATGTTTTCCTCTCTGTCTGCGGAAGAGAACTGGGTTTAAAGACAGGGCTTAAGCTACCACTATTCTTGTGATGCTTTCCGCTCCGTCTGCAGAAGAGACGAGTGGCGGGCGGGCAAGGCAAGGCAGGCAGCAGGTGAGCGTGTTCTTCTCCTCCACTTGGCCCAACAGGCAGGGCTCAGAGAATAATAGAACCAGCAATTCACTGCTGGCCGCATGAGGAGTGCCATGTGGGCCGAAAAACAGGCAAGGAAATGGTACCAGTTCTCGCTTTCTTTCGTTTCGAGGTTATTTTTGTACGGAGAGGGGGTGTTTTGTGCCCCCAAATGAAACAATTGACATTAGGTTGTCATACGAAAGGAATGAAACAACGAATGAAATGGGACAAACGGGTACCGCGCACTCCTCGACTAACCACTATGCCATGCTGACATTATTTCCCCATCAAGAGGAAATTTCGTTCTTCCCTTTTTCCTTGTCTAAAAGCAAAGTTGTGGTGCTTTTGGAAACTTCCTTTGGGCTCTTTGGTTTGTTTTGCCATGTTTCTGCTTTTATTTCCACCTTTCCAGTCCCGTAGCCAGGATTTTTATTCGGGGGCGGGGCGGGGGGGGGGCTGTGTTTGATTCGGGAGGCAGGTCTCAGGATCTACCCTAGCAAAACTTTTGTATCGTTACCCCAATACCTCCATGCATATGGGATTTATTGAGCATGGTGATCAGATCATGATATGAATAAAAATAACAGTTTAAATAATACACCAGTAAGGCCTTCTCGCGGACCACCCTGAGAATTTCGGGGGGGGGGGGGCCTGAAGCCCATCAAGTCCCCACCCCCGGCTACATGCCTGCATAGGAGCAAACTTTTTGACACTCAAATATTTATCTGTGCACCTTCTTTCCTGCCATGTAACCTACAAATTGGATTATAGCATGTCCATCCACTTTGCCACCATCGTGTCAGCATTTTAGTTATTGCTTTTGATTTAAAAACAGGCATATTGCATAATTGAATTGGAAAGCTCTTTCAACCTATTGATAATATCAACCAAAGCTTATTGAACACAATATTCTGTAACTTTCTCATTTCTAAAAGGGCATATTTCCCAGTATCTATTGCTGTCTTATTGGAAGCCTAGTAAAAAGGAGCCATCAGACATTCAAATTGCACACAATAACCACACAAATGTCACAATACAAGAATGACTTTTTGCTTCTGGTTCCCACCTTGCAGGAAGCCCCCAGTGTCGCAATGGGTTAAACCCTTGTGATGGCCTGACTGAAGACCGACAGGTCAGCGGTTTGAATTCGGGGAGAGCGGGTCGAGCTCCTTCCGTCAGTTCCAGCTCCCCATGTGGGGGTATAAGAGAAGCCTCCCACAAGGATGGTAAAACATCAAAACATCTGGTTGTCCCCTGGGCAACGTGCTTGCAGACGGCCAGTTCTCTCACCCAAAAGTGACTTGCAGTTTCTCAAGTTGCTCCTGATATGGAAAAAAAAAAAAAAAACCTTTCAGGAAAAAGTTATGAGTTCTCTATAACTTGTTCAGCATCAATTTAAGATTATTTTATTTCCCAGGCAATTGGATTCAGGGGAAATGTCTTAGTGTGCTGTATGTATTTTTTACTTGTTGCCTCGTTTCATTGTGCATTTTTTACTGTGTTATGGTAGGAGCAATCTATTATTTATACATGCTGCTCACTGTCTCGGAATCTGTGAACTTTAGGATAGTAAGTGTGTGTATTTGTGTGCGACAGAGAGAAAGACAGTTTGTGAATATTTTGTTTTTAATGGAACACAGGTACCTGGAATCCTGAAATCTTCTGAAATCTGAAATTGTCCACCTGAGAAAGTGGCACCTTTGCTTTCCAATGGTTCAGTGTACGCAAGCAGCCGTGATGGACTGGATGAGGGCTAACAAGCTGGGGCTTCATCCAGACAAGAAAGAGGTCCTCTTGATCAGTCGTGAGGCCAGTCAGGATGTAGGATAGCAACCTGTGCTCAATAGGGTCCCACTCCCCCTGAAGACAAAGGTTTGCAGTCTGGGGATCCATTGCTGATGCTTGAAGCTCAGGCGCCAGTGGTGGCCTGGAGGGCCTTTGCACAGTTAAAGCTTGTGCGCCAGCTGCAACCATACTTCGAAAAGCCTGACTTGGCCACGGTAGTCCATGCCTTGGTTACATCCAGACTGGACTACTGTAATGCACTCTACGTGGGACTGCCTTTGAAGACAGCTCAGAAATTTTAATTAGTGCAAAGATCGGCAGCCAAATTACTAACTGGGACCAATTATAGGGAGTAGTACACGATGGCTCTATTAAACAGCTCCACTGGTTGCTGATGAGTTTCCGGACTCAATTCAAAGTGCAGGTTATCACCTATAAAGCCCTATACCATGGGTGGGGTTGTGAAGGGATGTCAGAGGGGTTGCCAGAGATCATCAGGTTCTGTGTGGGAAGTTTGGCCCAATTCTATTGTTGGTGGGGTTCAGAATGCTCTTTGATTGTAGGTGAACTATTAATCGCAACTACAACTCCCAAATGTCAAGATGGTAGAGGGGTATAAATTTATTTATTTATTTATTTATTTATTTATTTATTTATTTATTTACAGCTTTTATATTCCGCCCTTCTCACCCCGCAGGGGACTCAGGGCAGATTACAGTGTACACATATATGGCAAACATTCAATGCCAACTTTTGACATACAAACATATACAGACATACACAGAGGCTATTTAACTTTTTCTGGCCGCCAGGGGAGCTGTCGCTTTCATCGTCCATCTGCGACGCTGATGAAGCACTTCCGCATTCCCCGCATGCTTCCCCGCTGGAATGCTTTGCTGGAGTCTTCTTTATGGCCTCATAAATCAGTTAATTTAGCCTCCCCACACTTTTAAGGTGGTACCTAATTTTCCTACTTGACAGATGCAACTGTCTTTCGGGTTGCAAAGGTCGACAACAGGCTACACACAATTGGTTGGAAACCCACTCCAACCCGGGCTGGCTTCGAACTCATGACCTTTTGGTCAGAGTGATCTTAATGCAGCTGACACACAGCCAGCTGCGCCACAATCCCGGTAAGGGTACTCCATTCAGTCATGCTGGCCACATGACCTTGGTTCCTACCGTGGGTATCCATTCCAAGTTTGGTCCAGAGCCATCATTTTTTGAGTCCGCAGTGCTCTCTGGATGTAGGTGAACTACAAGTCCAAAACTCAAGGTCATTGCCCACAAAACCCTTCCTTCTTGTTGGTCATGGGGGTTCTGTGTTCTAAGTTTGGTCCAATTCCATTGGTGGAGTTCAGAATGCTCTTTGATTGTAAATTAACTATAAATCCCAGCAACTACAACTCCCAAATGACAAAATCAAGCCCCTCCCCCAGTATTTATATTTGGGCATAGCGGGTATTTGTGCCAAATTTGGTCCAGTGAATGAAAATACATCCTGCATATCAGATATTTACATTACAATTCATAACAGTTAGGAAATAGCAGTTAGGAAATAGCAACGAAAATAATTGAGGGTCACCACAACATGAGGAACTGTGTTAAGGGGTCACGGCATTAGGAAGGTTGAGAAACACTGACCTATATGCTTTAGGTCCAGTCTATTTTTGAGATTGCATCTCTTTCTATGAGCCAGCATGGGTCCTGAGATTTGTTGGGAAGGCCCTCCTCTTGGTCCTGCCTCAGTCTCTAATGTGGTTGTTGGGGACGAGGGAGAGGGCCTTCTTGGTGGTGACCCCCTGGCTTCGGAATGCCCTCCCCAGGGAGATCAGGCTAGCCCCCACTCTTCAAGTGTTTCAAACCAAATGGAAGACTTGGCTCTTCAAACAGGCCTTTGAGCTCATTTAGTACTTGATTATATTGAGGACTTAGTTGATTATTTCTCCTTGCACTTACAGACAGGTACTGATTGCAATTTGTTTTATATCTGCTATTGTTGCACTTTATTGATTTTAACTGGTGGGGTTTTTGGTTTTATGCTGTTGCTACTGTTATTGTGATATTGTTCAGACACTTATTGTATTTTGTGTGTTGCACATTGAGTGCTTTTGTGAGCCACCCCAAGTCTCTTTGGGAGATGGTGACGGGGTACAAATAAAGTTGTAATAATAATAATAATAATTACAATTGCCCTTCTCCTATGTTTATATGGAACATAAATGGCATTTGTGCTTAGACTTGTGTCTCATCTCCAATATGGTATCTTCTAAAATCCGAAAAATTATGAAATACCATATATATTCCAAAATCTGAAAAACTATGAAATACTATTTATACTTGAGTATAAATCGACCCGAATATAAGCCGGGGCATGTAATTTTACCACTAAAAACGGGGAAAACGTATGGACTCGAGTAAAAGCCAAAGTTAAAAGATGGGAAATGCAGCAGCTACTGGTAAATTTCAAAATAAAAATAGATACCAATAAAATTACATTAATTGAGGCATCAGTAGGTTAAACGTTTTTGAATATTTACATAAAACCATAATTTAAGATAAGACTGTCCAACTCTGATTAAACCATTATTCTAACTTTCTTCAGTGTAAATGTTCTTATGTATCCTTCCCGTAATTACCATAGTTTATTTTAACTATACATTGTGGGGACAATGTCGTGTGTATATGAAGAAGAAAAAGTGGAAAAGACTGGCACTGAGAGAGGAAGGCATGCGCTGCGCTGAGAAAAGAGAGGAAGGTGTGTGCTGTATGAGAGAGGAGGAGAAGAAGGAGAGCTGGGTTGCTGTGCAGAGAGGTGAGGGTCCTGGCAGGAAGGCATGGGACTGAAAGAAGCCCTTCTTTCATCCCCACGCCTTCCACCAGGACCCTCGCCCGAGTATAAGCCGAGGGAGGCTTTTTCAGCCTAAAAAAAGGACTGAAAATCTAGGCTTATCTCGAGTATATACGGTACTTTTGGGCCCAAGCATTTTGGATCAGGGACGCTCTACTTGTAGAAAAACCGAAAAGTTATAGCTACATATTTCCAATAGTGAGTTTTGTAAAGGGAAATATTCAGTTAGTTAGACAAAATGATGATGCCACGATCAAGAGATCACATCAACCAGGTGTCTTTTTGCCGATTTGGTGCATCTACAAATGGATCTAGATCAGTGGTTCCAAACCTTTTGGAATAGGAACCACTTTGACCACGGACCACTCTCCAACATTTGTACCAAAAGGGTTACGAATCAGTTTTTGATCAACTTTAGATTTAGTTTGGATATTTGGGGTTCTGATTCAGAAAATTGCCTTGGGTAGACCACATTAGCTCTAGTTTCTGGTACAGAACATTAGCCATCCAGTAGTCGCCATCTGCTTGCCCACAGCAAACCATATTTAATAATCTAGAGATATTGTAGTAGTAATCTTTCGCGGGTAGTCAGCATCTCCCCTCCCAACATCCTTGTTGCCTCAGCACTATAAGATGGTTTTGCGAGACCAGTCACTCTCGTTGCCATGTGGTTTCGAGGCAGCAATGTAGGCTGCGGACCATATTTTCATTTTTGCAGACTATTGGTGATCCACGGACCACTGATCTAGATGCTCCAATTCTACTCTATTCTTTTGGGGTTCATCTATCAATTTTTATTTAGGAGAATTCTCCTGAAAAATATTTCTTTCTGATCTTGGGTCTGGTGCTGTCAGATTGACACCCAACTCAGACTGAGACAAACGGTTGATTTTGCATCAAAATACGACGAGTGAGGGTTTGGTAGAAAGGGCATTGCATTGGCTTCTCTCTCAGCTTTAAAACAGCCTAGTAGAAAGCTGTTCTGTTGCCTTGATTTTGTTGGATCCCCCTCTTTTGTGAGAAAACACAATGAGGAACCCTAACCAACAAATATTTCATTGACTTTGGAGACTTGGGCATCATTTGTGAGCATCATTGGTGAATTTGAACTTTTTTTTAAAAAAAGGCAACTGATTTTCTGAGGAAACTATGTCAAAACCCTTCTCTTTAAATGAGCAAGAAAATTCAGGTACCACCATCCAAAAGAATAATTCTGCTCCCCAAACGAACTGTCCATTGTCTCTAAATTTCAAGCATTGTAGCATGACGAGGTTTGGAAAAGGGGTTTGGGCATCCAAAATGAAGGGGCAGTCAGAGTTTACAAGGGAAGGAACTAAAGGGAAAAAATTATTTTGGTGGAATACAAAGGTGTATCAATCTGGAATATCAGTCTGCAAAAGAATATTGTGGCACCTTAGAGACCAGCTGAAAGAGAGATGTTGAGCTTAAGCTTTGGTAGCATATGCGTTCATTGACTTTTCATCCATTGTTATCTGTGGGGCACGGCCCTCATTTTGCTGCCCCGCCACAGCTATATTTCTGCCTCATTTGCACAACCAAGAACGACCCTGCGTGGGGCATTGTGTGGTTGGGGTTGGCCTGGTTTTGATCTTCTGTTGCCATTCCCAGAGGGATCGTCCACCAGAGCGTATAAAGCTACCCAAAGGGCCCCAAGACACAAACCGAGGTCGCTGGAGCCTTCTAATATACATATCAAACAAAGTTGATGCAGAGAAGGTGGGACAACATGGAGATAACAGTAGAGGGTTTTCACCAGTGGAAAGATCTGCACGAGGATAGGGTTGCACAGGCAGATGGTGCACGGTGCTTGTGAGCCAACACCATTGTGGAGTTTTTTTCGTAGTCTGCAATATTTGCGTCATACGTAACTGCGAGGATTATCCGGAAAGGAAGTTTACAAGATTTTTTTAAAGTACAAAGAATGAATATATTTTAATAAAACGTACATGGATTGTAGCATAGGAATTGCATTATTTTCCCACATAATCACCATTCATTTGAATGCATTTTATCATCCGTGGGACGAGATTTGATGCCTGTGTCATAGAAGTTTCCCTCCGCCTTTTTCAGCCAGTTTGTCACTTTGATTTTCACCTCATCGCAGTCAGAAAAGTGTTTTCCACCCAGGTGTTCCTTCAATTTAGTGAACAGATGATATTCACTGGGTGTGAGATCGGGGCTCTGAGAGGGGTGACTTCAAACATCCCAACCAAATGAAGTCAACAACTCTTGTGTTGCATGAGCAGTGTGTGGACGCACATTGTCATGAAGGAGACAGACTCCCGCTGTCGGCATCCCATCACGTTTGTTTTGGATGGCTCTGCAAAGTTTCTTTTAGTCTCACAATATATTCTGTACCCATTTTGTCACATGCCGTTTTGACATTTCATCCTTTCCATAAACTGAAATGATTTTGCGATGAATCGCAGTGGTATTAATAGTGGTGCTATAGGTAGTGTATTACAGTGCGTACTTCGCACTTGGAGGGAAACATCTCTAACCTTCACCACAATGCCGGTTGATGAGCTACTGACGACTGACACTGCTCATTTGCTTCCACTGTCTTCCTGCTACATAGCAGTGGTACCAACTTCCTCCAAGAAAATTTCCCTCAAGAGCTACGTGCCTTGCAACCTTATTTTCCGGATAACCCTCGTAGATACCTTGGAGATGGGACCCACACCTAAACTCTGATGCTTTTTTAAAAATCCAGGTCTTAATGAAGAATATGGACCCTGCCCCCCGGTCCATAATGGGCGCTTTCTTAACCCTGTTGGCACCAATGGGCCGAAATTTTTCATGTTTTCATACACAGAATGAAAACGTCCATTTGGAAATGCGCCCGGGGAATGGGGGCTTCCAGTTCAAACAAGCAGAAACGAATAGTGATTCTACACGAATGCACAACTCTAATACCTAGACCACCTGCGTGAACAAGTTTGGGTTTCGAAGTATTTTGGAATTCCAGATAGGGGTTTCTCAGCCTGCATTATAGTATATTTGAATCGTTTGGATTAATACATACAGTTCTTGTTTGGGCTACCAGGCTTTCTTCTCTTTATATGCCCTTCAAAATCTCTTAGCTTTGAATGGGGTTTAAAATATTTGCACAGAAAAGTTGAACATCCCTTATTGCAAATGCTGGACATCACAAACGTTTTGGATTTTCAGAATACTTGTCTAGATATACATGGAGATGAGACTCGAGCTTAAATACGAAATTCATTTCTGTTTCTTAGACAGAGCGTAAATATTGTCAGTCCAGATAAGGGAGACTCCCTCTTATAGTTGTGTGGTTTTGTTTTTTTCATGTCAGGAACAACTTGAGAAACTACAAGTCACTTCTGGTGTGAGAAAATAGGCTGTCTGCAAGGACGTTGCCCAGGGGACACCAGGATGTTTTGATGTTTTAACATCCTTGTGGGAGGCTTCTCTCATGTCCCCGCATGGGGAGCTGAAGCTGACAGAGGGAGCTCAACCTGCTCGTTCCAGATTCAAAACGCTGACCTTATTGGTCAGCAGTCCTGCTGGCACAAGTTGTGTAGTGAAAACACCATTATTCCCTCTGGTTTGGACATCTTTCTTCCATAATGTCCCAAAAGGCTTTGGGAAACTACTGCTCTGCCTCCTATTTTGCTTGTTTATTACGTCCCAGTTTCGTCTATGTTGTACTTTTGTGGGATGGCAAGAGCGACCCAATCTCTTGATTCCATAAGAATGTGGAGTGCATTATTTTAATCTGGTATGGGATCTGGTCATGCTCCATATGTAATGGCTGCAAACCACAATGCATTCAACCATGTCGAGTCTCTAAACGAGCTGTTACGGGGTGGCGAGGATGGAAAACAGTGCGCTGGAAGGCTTCCATGGACAAGTGTGCATTTTTTGTTTGCACGAGACCTGAAATGCTGCCGTTTTCACATCCAAGTCAGAATTTGGCATTAAACCGATTTGTATTTTTACAATAAGTTTATCTCATTTCTGTTCTGGGAGGCAGTCGGCATAAATGCATCGTGGCCTTTTGTGGAACCTGCAAATGTAAAAATCCATAGACACACACACACACACACACATATAAACACCCCCCCCCCCCCAGCTTGGTTATCCGGTGGTGCCTGGGTTATTTGAATGTTTTTTAGATATTAGGTTATATCAGTTTGGTAACTTGTAATGCTATTTACTAGGAAAAAGTCAGTCTTTGCTTTTGTTTTTTAAAGAATGCTCCCATTCGAAAATGCATAAGGATGTGGGTGAACTGCAATTCCCAAAAATTCAAACTTGGCCCCATTGGGTCTGTGTGCCAAGTTTAGTCCAGATTGTGTTCACAGTGCTCTCTGGATGTAGGTGAACTATAACTCCTATATATCCCCACACAGACCTCCAGTATTTTTTGTTGGTCATGGGGGTTCTGTGTGCCAAGCTCCAGGTCTATCGTTGGTGGAGTTCAGAGTGCAGCTCTTAGATTGCAGGTGAACTATACATCTCAGTACCTACAACTCCTATACATCAAGGTCAATTCCCTCCCAAGCCTCTCCAGTATTTATTGTTTGTCATGGGGGTTCTGTGTGCCAAATGTGGTCCAGGTCCATTGTCTGTGCAGGGTGAACTACAACTTCATCATGTTGAATCAGTCCCCCAAACCTCTCCAGTATGTTCAGTTGCCGAGCAATTTCTCTCTGTTTGCTGAGTGCCCTAGAGAACAGTAGGAAAGGGTTATGGGAGGGGGCAGTGGGCGGGGTCATGCAAATTCCACACCAATGGAGAGAGTCAGAAACACTGGGATGTCTGTGGTGGAGGAAAAACATAAAAGCTAGGATGAAATGGTCCCCATCGGCAAGCCTTTACTTGGGTGGTGGGTGGTATTGTGTTTGTGGAGGACACTGTTAGGGCTCTTGTACATGTTCATGGTGCTCTCTATAACCTGCAATGCCATTGGAGGAGGGGTCTTTGGTGTCTCCTGAGGAGTGGGAGGCAAGAGCTTGTCTGTGTAAGTGGGCACCCCAGCCACATACACACATACATATTTTCACTTTTATTATGTGTATAGATAAGGTATATATAGATATAGATATGAAAATATGAGGTGCACATTCAGAAAAAAGTTAGTCGAAGTTGAAACCCTTCTTCGAAAGGCTGAGGGCCACAATTAGATTTATTTTGCTTGAATTTCCTTTATTCAAAATGCTTGGGACTAGAGGTGCTTTGGATTTTTGGATTTTTTTTATTTAAAAAATTGGATAACGAAGGAGCCTCCATTATCCCAAATGCTTGGAAGTGTTTGGGATTTTGGAATGCCTGCCTTTGCCTATATGTACATCATGAGATATCTTTCAGCTGAGACCAGAATCGAAACCTGACCCCATTCTGTTTTGTACACAGCTTATGCACATAGCCTTGGAGGTCATTTCATACATCATATTTTTAAAGTCATCTTGTGGACAATCCTTTCTTCCCTCCCTCCCTCCTTCTTTCTTGCCTTTCTTCCCTCCCTCATTTGATCATCTTTCCCTCCTTCCTTCCTCCCTCCCTCCCTCCCTCCCTCCTTTTGTCCTTCCTCCATTCCTTTTCCTTTCCTTCCTTCCCTCCCTTCTTTCCTGCCTTCCTTTCTTCCCTCCTTTTGTCCTGCCCTCCATCCTCTTCCTTTCCTTTCTTCCCTTCCCTCCCTCCTTTTCCCCTCTTTCCTTTCCTTTTCCTTCCCTCTCCCTTCTCCTTCTTCCTCTCTCTCTTTCTCTTCTTCCCTCCTTCCTTCTTTTCCTTTTCTCCCTCCCTTCCTTTCCTTCCTTCTCTTCCTTCCCTCCTCTTCCTTTCCCTTTCCTTTCCCTTCCTTCTTCCTTCCTCCCTCCTCCTTTCCTTTCTTCTCTTCCTTCTTTCCTTCCTTCCTTCCTTCTTCCTTCCAACACATATAATGAGGAGGTGAATTGCATGCCAATTTTTTAAAAATAAAAACAAACAAACATACATGTATTGTCGAAGGCTTTCATGGCTGGAATCACTAGGTTCTTGTGGGTTTTTTCGGGCTATAGGGCCATGTTCTAGAGGCATTTCTCCTGACGTTTCGCCTGCATCTATGGCAAGCATCCTCAGAGTTAGTGAGGTCTGTTGGAATTAGGACAATGGGTTTATATATCTGTGGAATGGCTGGGGTGGGGCAAAGAGCTCTTCTCTGCTGGAGCTAGGTGTGAATGTTTCAACTGACCACCTTCATTAGCATTTGAAGGCCTGGCTGAGCCTGGGAAAATCTTTTGTTGAGAGGTGTTAATCTGTGCCTGGTTGTTTCCTCTCTGAGGTTTTGCTGTTGTAATTTTAGAGTTTTTTAATACTGGTAGCCAGATTTTGTTCATTTTCATGGTCTCTTCCTTTCTGTTGAAATTGTCCACATGCTTGTGGATTTCAATGGCTTCTCTGTGTAGTCTGACATGGTGGTTGTTGGTGTGGTCCAGCATTTCTGTGTTCTCAAATAATATGCTGTGTCCAGGCTGGTTCATCAGGTGCTCTGCTATGGCTGACTTCTCTGGTTGAAGTAGTCTGCAGTGCAAACAAACATAGCCATGTGTCTTCTACATCGTTTAGGATTTATGGCAACGCAAATAGGTTTTTGAAGGTTGAGAGAGTGTGACTCGTCCAAGGTCACCGAATGGGGATTCAAATCTTGTTCTCCAGAGTCTCAAAATGCATCTTTGGGGGGTTGTCAGCCATTCAGTTCTCCAGCCTCCACAAATGCCCAGCCACCAACGGGAACTTTTTTCATATATTTTCCGATTTCAGAATAAGGCCTGCTCACGCTTATCATTATCCTCATCATTTGTTTTTGGGGAAAACCCGAGAAAAAATACAGAGCAAAATGAAAATTGGCAGATGTGTCTACTCTCATTTGCAATTGTCTACACAATCCCTTGCGTAAGGGAGATGTGTTTTGGGCCTGCTGACTCGATATGGATTTTTCTCGTCCGTCTTCTCCCCCCTTTTTTATTTATCACACCCTTAGAATTACCAGATGCCGTGTATTAAACCTGAAACAATGCGGTGCTGTGCCTGAGCTTGCGTGATCGATAGTGATAGCAATTGTCCCTACCTGTGTAAAAATGAAAGGTTTGGGAGGCACCGATCTCGGAAAAGCTTCCTTTCCGTGGATGGAGACTTGATGCTGGAGGTAGCTGCGTCCCAAAAGTTACAAGCTTGGTAGAGGAAGGGCATGCTGGCGATATGGGGCATAACTCAATTTCAGGTGCTTTTACTGCCAATTACAGGGAATAGGCAGTAAAGAAGCTAGTAAAATATGAGCTAGATTTATTTCTTTATTTATCATGTCAGAAGCCAATTGAGGGGACAGTTATAATGTATTTAAAAACCTAAACAAAGTTTAAAACTTGGCATTATACTAAATTTCCTTTGACCAGAAGCCGGCCACTTGGAGTGCCCCTGGTGTTGCTGTGAGAAGGTCCTCCATTGTGCATGTGGCAAAGTTCAGACTGCATTGTAGTCAGTAGTCTGTGGTTTGCTCTTCTCCACACTTGCATGTCGTGGACTCCACTTTGCGCCCCTTTCCTTAAGGTTAGTCCTGCATCTCATGGTGCCAGAGCACAGTCTGTTCAGCGCCTTCAAAGTCACCCAGCCTTCTGTATGCCCAGGAAGGAGTCTCTCATCCAGTGTCAGGTTCCGGGTTTTAACATGCCACTTTTGGACTCTCGCTTGCTGCAGTGTTCCTGTGAGTATCTCTGTAGATCTTAGGAAGCTATTTCTTGATTTAAAGTGTTGGCTTGCTGGCTGATATCCGAACAGAGGATGGGCCGGAGATGTCACTGCCTTGCTCTTTCATTACAGGCTGCTACTTCCCGACAGATGTCAGGTGATGCAATAATGGCTAAACAGTATAATTCCTCAAAAGGTGTTGGGCATAGACATCCTATAATAATGCGGCATGTCTCATTAAGAGTCGCGTCCAGTGTTTTAATGAGGTGAGATGTATTCCACACTGGGCATTCATATTCAGCAGAAGAGTAGCAAACGCAAGTGCAGATGACTTCAATGTGTCTGGTTGTGATCCTCAGGTTGTGCCAGTCAGCTTTGGTATGTTATTATTTCTAGCACCCACTTTTTGCTTGATAGTCAAGCAGTGCTTCTTGCAAGTCAGAGCATGGTCTAGAGCAGGGGTCCTCAAACTTTTTAAACAGAGGGCCAGGTCACAGTCCCTCAAATCATTGGAGGGCCAGATTATAATTAGAAAAAAAACATGAATGGATTCCTATGCACATTGCACATATCTTTTTTGTAGTACAAAAAACACTTAAAAACAATACAATAATTAAAAAGAATAACAATTTAAACAAATATAAACTTATTAGTATTTCAGTGGGAAGTGTGGGCCTGCTTTTGGCTGATGACAGAGGATTGTTGTTGTTGTTGTTGTGTGCTTTCAAGTTGTTTCACACTTAGGTTGACCGTGAGTGAGGGCCGGGTAAATGACCTTGGAGGGCCGTATCCAGGGACCCCTGATCTAGAGCACACCAGGTATTTGGGTGTGCTGCAATGCTCTAGTGGGATTCCTTCCCAGGTAATCCTCAGAGTTCGAGATGCTTGTCTGGTCTTAAGATAAAAAGCCCATCTGCATTTTAAATGGGTTAGGGATCAGCTGGTTTCCCCTGTAATAGGCAGCAAAAGCACCTGAAGCTTCAGAGAGATTCTGTTCAACCATTTCAAAGCTCTATGCTTGGGCAGTGATGGCACAATCATCAGCATAGATGAAACTCTCTGTTCCTTCTTGCAGTGGGTGGTCATTTGTGTAGATGTTAAACACTGATGGAGCAAACACACTGTATTTGCCATCTGCTTCTCCGACCCTGGAACTCAACAAAAAAAGCAGATTTCCTATGAAGCGTGATGTCCCCAAACTATAGCCTGTGGTCTGGATGCAGCCTTCCGAGGTCCTTGACCTGCCCCCTTCCCTAAACTTTAGACTTAGGATCACCCTGAGTCTGAAATGCCTTTTTTTTGTCATGTCAGGAGCAACTTGAGAAACTGCAAGTCGCTTCTGGTATGAGAGAATTGGCTGTCTGCAAGGACGTTGCCCAGGGGACGCCCAGATGAATTGATGTTTTTATCATCCTTGTGGGAGGCTTCTCTCATGCCCCCGCATGAGGAGCTGGAACTGATAGAGGGAGCTCATCCGCCTCTCCCCGGATTCGAACCTGCAACCTGTCAGTCTTCAGTCCTGACGGCACAGGGGTTTAACCCGCTGTGCCACCGGAAATGCCTTGAAGGCACACAACAACAACAACAACAGCAACAACAATCCTCATTAACTTGACTCTCTCCTCAGCCAAAAACAGGCCCACAATTCCCATTGAAATACTGGTAAGTTTATGCCATGCAAATTCCACACCAATGGAGAGAGTAAGAAACACTGGGATATCTGTGGTGGAGGAAACACATAATATCTAGGATGAGATTGTCCCCGTATGAAAACCTTCACTTGGGTGGTGGGCAGTGTGGTGTTTGTGGAGGACACAGGCAGAGCTCTTGGACATGTTTATGGCACTCACTATAACCTACAGTGTGATTGGAGGGAGAGCCTTTGGTGTCTCCTGAGTAATGGGAGCTATAGTTGTCTGAGGAGGCAGGAGCTTGTCTGTGTATGTGGACACCCCAGCCACACACACACATACATGTTCACTTTTATTATGTGTATAGATTAGAAAGGATGTCCCATCGAGACAGAAACCTGGTTTGTTTTCTGCTGCTCTGAAGACTAGGACACAATGGAGCTCCAAGTTAAAATGGCAGGAAAAAAGATTCCACCTAAATCTTAAGAACAACATCCCGAAATTAAGACCTGTTCAACAGCAAAATATGTGTGTTGTATTCTTGGCCATCTGTCGGGTGGGCTTTGATTCTCTTCCTGCATGACAAGAGGTTGGATTGGCTGGCCTTTATGGTTTCTTCCAACTCTACGATTCTATGAAAATTGTAGCGAACTGGCTGATAAATACATCTGGATTTAAAAAGATAATCAGATTTTAGCAGTTGATTTCCAGCTCAGAGCGTCTATCAGCTTCATCATTTGCCATCTCCAAATCCGTTTCGGCTTCGAGATGTCAGGCGCACATATATCTGAAATGCTGTTGCTACCACACACACACGCTTCACAACACAAACAACCAGATCCTTCTCTTTTCCCCCGAGGAATCATTAACCCACCCGCAAAACAGCGCAAGCAGCAGATTTTGTCTACTAAGGGATTTTGCTGCCCGCGCAGCTGTGCGGTCGTCAAAATAATTCCGCAAACCTTGGGATTTCAGGAGGTGTGAATCCGTCCTATGTTTCCCTTTTTCTTCTTCCTCAGTTGACACTCCTTCCTCCTTCTGTGCCAGAAAGGCCAAGAAGGGGTTTGAAATTGAAATGGTTTAAATCGGTGCCTGCCCAGTGCGGACATCTCCAAAATAGATGCCAGTCCTCAGGCTTCGTTGCGCAGCTTGGAAAGACTTTTGTGAGTTGGTGGATTTGGTTAATATGGGATGCATCTCTGTAGTGCAGTGTTCCTCAGCCTTCCTAAGGCCGTGACCCCTTAATACAGTTCCTCATGTTGTGAGGAACTGGTGACCCCCAATCAAAACTTTATTTTCATTGCTATTTTGTAACTGTAATTTTGCTACTGTTAAGAATTCTAATGTAAATATCTTATATGCAGGGTGTATTTTCATCCACTGGACCAAATTTGGTACAAATACCCGATATGCCCAAATTTGAATACTGATGGGATTAGGGGAGGGATTGATTTTGTCATTTTGAGTTGTAGTTCCTGGGATTTATAGTTCACCTACGATCAAAAGCATTCTGAACTCCACCAATGATGAAATTGAACCAAACTTGGCACACAGAACTCCCATGACCAAGAGAAAATACTGGAAGGTTTCGGTGAGCATTGAGTTTTGGAGTTATAGTTTACCTACATCCAGAGAGCGCTGTGGACTCAAACTATCATGGATCTGCACCAAACTTGGCACAAATACTCAATATGCCCAAATGTAAACACTGGTAGAGTTTGGAGAAAATAGACCTTGATATTTGGGAGTTGAGTTTATATGCTGGCTAGATTTAATATTATGCAATCTCCACTCCATAGAGGAAGACTGAATGGTCTACCGAGCGACAAGAGACTTTGTCCCTGTAGCACAGGACAGCTGGATTCCATTCTGCATATTCTTCTGCCCTGCCCACTCTACCAGGAACTAAGATCTGTCTTGCTACAACAAGTTATAGATTCTATGAAAAATGATACAGACCCTTTCAATGGCAAGGTTCCTGAATGAAGTTTGGAAATTGAACGTGTCACAAATGTGAAGTTTCCTATTCTATAATACACGGGTCCGCAAACTACGGCCCGAGGGCCGGATACGGCCCTCCAAGGTAATTTACCTGGCCCTCGCTCAGGGTCAACCTAAGTCTGAGATGACTTGAAAGCACACAAAAACAACAACAAACCTATCTCATCCGCCAAAAGCAAGCCCACTCTTCCCACTGAAATACTAATAAGTTTATATTTGTTAAAATTGTTCTTCATTTTAATTATTGTATTGTTTTTAAAGTGGTTTTTTTGCACTACAAATAAGATATGTGCAGTGTTCATAGGAATTCATTCATGTTTTTTTTTCCGGATCTGGCCACGGTGGTCCACGCTCTTGCTACATCCCGATTAGATTACTGCAACGCACTCTACGTGGGGTTGCCTTTGAAGATTGTTTGGAAACTTCAACTAGTCCAGCAGGAGGCAGCCAGACTGCTCACCGGAGCGGCATACAGGGAGCATACCACCCCCCTGTTGTGTCAGCTCCACTGGCTGCCGATCCAGTTCCGAGAACAATTCAAAGTGCTGGTTTTGATCTACAAAACCCTATACGGCTCCGGCCCAGTGTATCTGTCCAAACAGATCTCCCTCTACGTCCCACCTCGGAGTTTAAGATCTTCTGGGGAGGCCCTGCTCTCGACCCCGCCTCTATCACAAGTGAGGTTGGCGGGGACGAGGAGCAGGGCCTTCTCGGTGGTGGCCCCCCACCTGTGGAATTCGCTCCCCGGGGAAATTAGATCTGCGACCTCACTCCTCCCCTTCAGGAAAAAACTGAAAACATGGATTTGGGACCAGGCATTCGGACAATAGGGCAGATAAAGAAAGGACTTTGACAATGGCCAGGAAATGACTTAATGGAATGGAATTTGGAACTCTGAAAGACGAACGCTGAGCATGTGAATAGTTTTATATGATGTGTTGTATATTGATTGTTTTGATTGTTTTAACTGTGGTTTTGTACATTATGTGTAATTTGTATAGGCATCGAAGTGTGCCTTTTTTGTAAGCCGCCTTGAGTTGAGAAGGGTGGGGTAAAAGTACCCGAAATAAATAAATAAATAAATAAATTATAGTCCAGCCCTCCAACACTTTGAGGGACTGTGATCTGGCCCTCTGTTTAAAAAGTTTGAGGACCCCTGCTATAATATATACTGTATTTTACACTGTCTTGTCATATATGCCAATAAAGGCTTATTGGATTGGATTTGGACATTTGGGAGTTGTAGTTGCTGGGATTTATAGCTCACCTACAATCAAAGAGCATTCTGAACTCCACCAACGATGGAATTGGGGCAAACTTCCCACACAGAACCACCCTGCCTTGAAGGGACTCGCTAGTGCAAGCCTCCCTCCAGCCTCATACGCTCTCCCTCGTTCGCACATGCGCACCACGGTGCCATGCACCAGGCACGCCTGGCTCTCCCCTCCCTGCTTGGAGTTTCAGAAACAGCTCTCCCCTTGGCTGGAAAGCTGGACAATCACAGTGGGAGGATCGCTTTTGGTGGGAAGATTTGCAGTCTGTTTCCAAATAGAAAGAGAAGGACAGGCGAAGGGATCTCCAGCCTTCTCTGCCAAAGGGGTTCCTAAGACCACCAGAAATATATGTTTTCTTATGGTCTTTGCTAACCCCTCTGAAACCCTCTCGCAACTCCCCTAAGGGTCCTGACCCTCAGTTTAGGAAATTCAGTTTTAAAGTAACGAAGGGGTGGACAAACTAATAAATTCCTTGCCATTTTCCGCTCAAGAGAACGGGAGTCCTTTCACAGTTTCCCATTCTTCACCCATAAAACAGCCAAATCTGGCCTGTTTCTTAAGTTTCCCCCTCCTTTTCTCTTGGAGGGATTTAATATTTGTTTCACTTTATAAATCAACCCGCTCCGGCTGACTTGTAAAAGGGGGAGAAAAATGGCAGGATTTATGAGCCCAGGTGTCGCAGAAAGGAGATGAACTTGAGGACTGGCCCAGTTCAATGTTTTCCTAATGATTTGGTTTAAAGCAAAAGGGGAAAAGGGGGGAAAGAAAGGATCTCTCCCGGCTATAAATTGTTCTTCCCGGCTAATTGTGATGTTTTTTGGGGGGTGAAAAGGGCAGTAAACAGGACGGATTTGGAAAAGACGACTGGCGTTTGACTCAGAGGAGAATCCCAACACTTGAAGTCAGCCTCTGACAGGTAATTTGGCCCCAAAATATTCCTTGACGGGCGTCTCAGCTTTCCTTCCAGGGTTGTGCCCAAAATCTATGAAAGAGGATGGATTTGAGGTCGTTTAGTTCATGGTCTGGGGATGATGGAAGTTGCAGTCCAATCAGGCCATTAAAAGGTGTTGTGGGTCTTGGGAGAGTGTTGGATGAGTCTGACGGGCAAAGGAGGCTCTATGAGGCAAGGGCAGGGGTTCCTCGGGGATCGGTCCAAACCAAATGGCTCCCTTGCTGGCCACAAATGAACCAAGTAATTGGCAAGTTGTAACATTTCATGCTCATTAAGCCGTCTGCAAATTCGCTTTCTTCCATCTTCTGCCCGTGAACGGATGGGCATGAAAAGCCGAACGAAAATGGCGTTGGAGTTTTCAGGAGTTTATTTTGACTAGCAATACCCAAATCTGGGTTGCTAAAAAACCAGGAGAATTCCAGACAGGACACAATCAGGGCCAGCTAACGCCTCCCAACAAAGGATTCACCCGGGCAGGAAGCAGCCAGGCTTTTAATGAAGCTGCAAGACGATTCAATGCTAATCAAGATGGCCAATTGCAACATTCACACTTGCCTCAAACAGATTAGAGTTCTTTCTCTTACCCTGGACATTATTCCAAAGGTATATAAACCTCAACAGACCTCACAACCTCTGAAGATGTTTGCCACAGATGTGGGTGAAACATCAGGAGAGAATGCTTCCGGAACATGGCCATACAGCCCAGAAAACTCACAGCAACCCAGTGATTCCAGTCATGAAACCTTTGACAACACAATATCCAAATCCACACGATGAGCTTAAACCTTTCTGGGGTAGTTTTAGCAGGATGTATGTATGTATGTATGTATCTGTCTATTGCAGTGGTTCTCAACCTGGGGATTGGCCAGTTGAGAGGGGTTGCGCTACCGTCTCTTTTGGCCCCAACCCCTCCACCTCCCCAAAATGGCTGAGGAGGCATGAACCAGGTGAGAGGCTCTGCGCCAGGCCTGCGCCCGGCTGCGGAGTCTCTCACCCAGCCCACACTTCCTCAGCCATTCTGAGGAGGTGGAGGGGATGGGGCCAAAAGGGCCGGCGGCACAACCCCTCCCAACTAGCAAAGGCAAGAGCCGGGCGAGAGGCTCCATGCCGTACCTAGGCCCTGCCTAGGCCTGGCTGTGGGGCCTATGTGCTCTGACTTGATGCAGGGTGAACTACAACTTCCATCATGTGGAGTGAATTCCCCAAAGTCCTCCAGTATGTTTACTTAATGATTAGTTCTGTTCTGTTTATTGTGCAGACCGTTGAAAAGAGTAGGAAAGGGTTAAGGGTGCGTTCATGTAAATTCCACAACAATGCAGAGAGTAAGAAACACTGGGATGTCTGTGGTGGAGGAAACACTTAAAATCTAGGATGAAATTGTCCCTGTATAAAACTTGGGTGGTGGGCAGTATACTGTTTGGGGAGGACATTGGCAGGGCTCCTGGACATGTTTACAGCACTCACTATAACCTGCAATGTCATTGGAGGGAACGCCATTGGTGTCTCCTCAGCAGTGGGAGCTATAGCTGTTTGTGGCAGGAGCTTGTTTGTGGCAGGAGTTGTCTGTGTAAGTGGACATCCCAGCCACACATACATATTTTCACTTTTATTATGTGTATAGATAACCTCTCTCACAAGTCTGAGCTCATTCTACACTTCGGCTTTTCTAACTTTGTCCCTACACATCTTTGAATTCCTCTTTCGTGATGTTTCCCTTTTTTCTTATTTCATGTACATGTCTCTTTCCAATCTTACCTCAATTGAAACTCCTTCAGACATCCATTATGGTTTCTGACTGTCAGTCTGCAAATTCTCATTAGCCAGAGATGATGGGAGATGTAGTCCAGAGACACCTGGAAGGCCACAGGTTTTCTCCAGCTGCCGACATTGCAATGCCTTTCTTTCTCAATGGAAACATTCAGTTTCTGTGCTGCTGCTGCTCCTACATCATGTTGGCTGCCAAAAAGGCAGAGGAACGCAAGGTTTTCCCCAAAGCGGAAGAGCAACGAGGGCCGATGAATGAGCCAATGAAGTGGAACGCCTGGTTGATGGCCCCGGTGCATCCTTTGCCTGGCAGCGTGACAGCGCTAATAGATATTTCCATCGCAAAAACGGCACAGTTTCCGCAGCCAAGGCATAGAAAGCGGTTTCGAGTCCCTGGACCACGAAGCGTTTGCCACAGTAGCTGTAAAAGCCTTTCCCACCCACCCCAGTGCCTCTGAGGATGTGCAGAGTGCCTTTCCCCTCTAGCTGACAATCCCCTTCTGCTCAAGCTGTGCTTCCCTTACAGCAGTGGTTCTCAACCTTCCGAATGCTGCGACCCCTTAATACAGATCCTCTTGTTGTGGTGACCCCCAACCATAACATTATTTTCGCTGCTAGTTCCTAACAGTGATTTTGCTACTGTTATGAATCGTAATGTAAATATGTGATATGCAGGATGCGTTTTCATTCATTGGACCAAATTTGACACAAATACCTGATATGCCCAAATTTAAATACTAGTGGGGTGGCGGGGTGTGTGTGTGTGTGTGATTTTGTCATTTGGGAGTTGTAGTTGCTGGGGTTTATAGTTCACCTACAATCAAAGAACATTTTGACCTCCACCAACTATGGAATTGAACCAAACTTGGCACACAGATCTCCTTCCAAAATACTGGAAGGGTTTGGTGGGCATTGACTGTGAGATTTGGAGTAGTAGTTCACCTACATCCAGAGAGCACTGTGGATTCAAACATTGATGGATCTGGACCAATTGTGACATGAATACTCAATATGCCCAAATGTGAATACTGGTGGAGTTTGGAGAAAATAGACCTTGACATTTGGGAGTTGTAGTTGTTAGGATTTATAGTTCACTCACAATCAAACAGCATTCTGAACCCCACCAATGATAGAATTGGGCCAGTTCCCACACAGACTTGCTGGCGCGAGCCTCTCTTCAGCCTTGCACGCTCTCCCTCGAGCACATATGTGCGTCACACTGCTATGCGCCGAGCACGTCTGCTCTCCCCTCCCCGCTTGGAATCTTTTAACCCTTGGCTAAGAGGCTGGCCAATCACAGCGGAGGAGGGCTTCTGGTGGGAGGATTCACCGTATGTTTTCAAAAAGGAAGAGGATAGGCAGAGAGATCTTCAGCCTTCTCTGCCAAAGGGGTTTCTAAGACCATCAGAAATATATGTTTTCTGATGGTCTTTGGTGACCCCTATGAAACCTCCTGGCGACCCCCCCCCCCCGGGGTACAGGCCCACAGGTTGAGAAACACTGCCTTATAGCAAAAGTCTTCATAAATGTCTTCAGCGATACTGATCCCTTTGGTTGTAGGGTGAGGAATGTATGTGTTTATGTGTGACTAGCTGTCCCCTACCACACGTTGCTGTGGCCCACATGGGGGTTCTGTGTGGGAGGTTTGGCCCAATTCTATCGTTGGTGGGGTTTAGAACGCTCTGTGATTGTAGGTCAACTATAAGTCCCAGCAACTACAAATCCCAAATATCAAGATTCTATTTCCCCAAACTCCACCAGTGTTCACATTTGGGCATGTAGAGTTATCATGTAGAGTTATCATGTAGAGTTTGGTCCAGATCCATCATTGTTTGAGTCCACAATGATATCTGGATGTAGGTGAAATACAAGTCCCAAACTCAAGCTCAATGCCAACCAAACCCTGCCAGTATTTTCTGTTGTTCATGGGAGAACTGTGTGCCAAGTTTGGTTCAATTCCATCGAAATGCTCTTTGATTGTAGGTGAACTATCAATCCCAGCAACTACAACTCCCAAATGACAAAATCATTTTTTTGAGTGAAGGACATACATTGGGTTGTTAGGTGCCTTGTGTCCAAATTTGGTGTCAATTCGTCCAGTGGTTTTTGAGTTCTGTTGATCCCAGAAACGAACATTATATTGTTATTTATATAGATAGAGGGAACAAGAGAAATGCAATGCATGCATGTTTGGCGTTTTGCCCCATACAGCTTGAGCTGTATAGGGTGAAAGGCATTTCTCTGGCATTCCCAAATCCTCCAGAATCCAGATGTGTTGCTGAGAGAGTGACGCCTTGGGTCTTTGAGGGTTTGCTTCATGCACACCGTTAGTATAAATATTGTTCATAAAATGACAATCAGGCTCTGTGTAAAAGGTGGATATGAAACATCAGTGGGTTTCAGGTTCAGACTTGGGTCTCATCTCCAAGATATGCTGGCGCAAATATTTGAACATCCTCAATGTTTCTGGCCCCAAGCATTATGGAGAAGGGGGACTCAATTTGTTCCAAGTGTTTCCAATGACTGGGACTGTTCATTAGCGGAGTGGAGACGCCAATCAATACGCAGGTCGAATGGTATCAATTGATCACCTATTAGTGGCTGGTGGTCAAATACTGTCAAATATCCCACAAAGCCAAGGAAACTAGCGGAGGTGTCGGTCTCACTCGGCAGATATGTAATTGAGGTTTTTATATGTCATGTTGTATTTTCTTTTTGTATGTGTTGTTCGTCATTCAGGTAGAGACTGAAATTACTCTGAGATTGGTTTTATTTGTTACTAGGATGGGTCCCCGCGTTGCCCGGGTTATTTGAAGAAGTCAATTTTTTAATGCATGAGGTTGTGGGTGAACTACAAATCTCATCAAGCTAGGTTAACCCCGGAAATCTCCATCAGTACTTAAAGTTTGTTATGTTAGGCAAGTTTGGTCTGGATGCCTCATCAGTGGGGTTCAGTGTGCTCTCTGGCTGTAGGATGAACTACAACTCCCACTATGGTGAGTCTGTCCCCTCAAACCCTATCCAATAGGTTAAGTTAGTCATGGGGGTTCTGTGTTCCAAGTTTGGTCCAGGTCCATCATTGGTGGAAGTCACCATTTCCTTGGTTGTGGGTGAACTACAACTCCCACAAAGGAAGGCCAGTTCCTCCCAAACCCCTCCAGTAATCAAATTTCAGCATATCAGGTCTGTGTGTCAAGTTTGGTCCAGATCTATTGATGTTTGGATTCACAGTGCTCTCTGAATATAGGTGAACTACAATACCCCCAAATCAAGGTGAATTTCCCCCAAAGACCTCCAGTATTTTTTGCTGGTCACGGAAGCTCTGTGTACCAAGTTTGGTCCAACTCCATCTTTGGTGGCGTTCAGAGTGCTCACTGATTGCAAGTGGACTACAAATCCCAGTACCTACAACTCCAAAATGCCCAGGCCAATTCCCCTCAAAACCCACCAGTATTCAAATGTGGACATATTGGGTACAGATGCCAAATTTGGTCCAGCGCTATCGTTGTTTGGGTTCAGAATGTGCTCTGGATGTATGTGAACTACAACTCCTATAAATTCCTCCAAATACTTCCAATATGTTTTTTTTTTTGTCATGGGGATTTTGTGTGCCAAGTTAGTTCCAGGTCCATCGTTGGTGAAGTTCAGAGTGCTCTTAGATGGCAGGTGAACAATACATCCCAGGATCTACAACTTCTATAAGTCATGGTGAATTCTCCCCAAACCTCTGTAGTATGTTCAGTTGCTGATTAATTCCTCTGTTTGCTGTGTGCCATAGAAAAGAATAGGAAAGGGTGAAGGGAGAGGCAGTGGGCTAGGTAATGCAAATTCCACACCAATGGAGAGAGTCAGAAACACTGGGGGAAATACAAAAAAATCTAGGATGAAATGATTCCTGTATGAAAGCCTTCATTTGGGTGGTGGGCAGTATGGTGTTTGTGGAGGACATTTGCAGGGCTCTTGGACATGATCACAACACCCTATAACCTGCAATGTTATTGGAGGGAGGGCCATTGGTGTCTCTTTTTGTACTATTCTGATTCTAGACTTTTTTTTATACTGGGGAATCCTTTGTTGGGGTTTTAAAAAAACTCTAAAATCAAAACAGCAAATAAAGAGCAAGACTCACATAACAGGGGAATACCAGACAAAAAAAGAGACTAGCTACGATTTCTTTGCTAAATCAGCCATGGCAAAAGTGAGTGGACTAATCAGGGCCAGCTAACACCTCCCAACAAAGGATTCCCCCAGGCAGCAACCAGCCAGGCCTTGAAACTGCAGGCCATTAAATCCTAATCAAGGTGTCAACTTGCAACATTCACATGTACCTCAAGTAGAGAAGAGTTCTTTCTCCCACCCTGGACATTCCACAGATATATAAACCTCACTTGCTTAGTTTCCAACAGACCCCTCAACTTCTGAGGATGCCTGCCATAGATGTGGCGAAACGTCAGAAGAGAATGCTTCTGGAACATGGCCATACAGCTCAGAAAACTCACAGCAACCCAGGGCATGAAATGTTGAATCTGAGTTGGCTTCTGGGGTACCACCTCCCTTTTCTGCCCTGTGATCGCTCAAGTGTGGCCCTGGGTACCTCCTGCCTTTGCAAATCCCACTGTCCAAAATGTCCCTCTTGTGTTCACATTGCATTGGGGGGTAAGCGGATAAGGGGGAGCCGACTTGGCTCCTTGCAAGGAGCATGAATCCTTCTCCCTTGTCCCTTTTCCTGAGCCAAAGCAATAGAGAAACAAGCCCAGAGCAGATGGACCCTTGGAGGGGATGGATTTGATCCGCCGTCTCCCCTGTCTTGCTCCCCTGGTCCCTTTTATCTCGGGACAATGGTGTTGTGCTCCATTGGCGCCCCTCCTTTGGACTTGGTGGAGGGGAACCTTGAAAGTTGGGGGCCTGGACAGAGAGGGCTAAGCCCCCCTTTGATGACATGAAGGGTTTGGGAAGTTCGGAAGTCACAGCTGGCCGCACAGCCATGAATGACCAGGCAAAGCCGGGGCAGGCAAGGAGATGCGACTCGCCGCGGAGCCAATTTCAGCCCATTAACCCTCCTCTTTAATCTGCTCGACATTAACTTTCGAATGCGTTCCAAATAATTGCAGCTAAATAGCCAAGGTTAATACCTGTCAGGTTAGATCCAGTCCCGGGGTATCTCTTGTCACGCCCTCCCTTCAGAGGAGAGAAGTAAAAAGACAAGTGCATGGGAACCAAGGACCGGCCGGTTTGTGCCGCCGAGGAAGGGTGAAGAGGTTTTCGGCATTGGTTCGGCCCCTGCTTGAAATATAAATATTGAACAAGAAAACTTTGCCTTCTTTTTAAAAAATATCAGGTTTCATTGAGTCAAATATTTGGTGGAGAGAGACTGCTTGTATATGAAGAATTGGGCTTCCGACTAATAATAGCCTATTGCCAGAAAAATCATTTTTTTAGCATTTTTTATTTTTCTTTGCTTTGCACTGCATTCCTTTTTCCACTCCTTCCTTCCCTCCCCTCTCCTTCTTTCCTTCCTTCTATTCTGTTTTCCATTCCTTCCTTTTCCTTCCTCCCTCTCCTAACCTTTGCCCCATCTTTACTTCTTTCCTTTCCTCATCCTCCCTTTGCTTCCCTACCTTTCTCCCTCCCTCTTTTCTTCCCTCCCTTTTTCTTTTCTCCTTCCGTCTTCTTTCTCTCCTTCACTCCCTCCTTTTTTCCTTCTTCCTTTTCTTTTCCTTCTTGTTGAATTCATAACCCACCTTTCTCCCAAGCTAGGATTCAGCAGCTTACTCATACACACACACACATACATGCTCCCAGATTAAATCTCTGAGCTGCTGAACTTGCTGACTGAAAGGTTGGCAGTTCAAATTTGGGAAGTGGGGTGAGCTCCTGCTGTTAGGCCCAGCTTCTGCCAACCGAAAAGTTCAAAAACATGCAAATGTGAGTAGCTCAATAGGTACCGCTCTGGCAGGAAGGTAAACAGCACTCCATGCACTCATACTGGCCACATGACCTTGGAGGTGTCTATGGACAACATCAGGTCTTTGGCTTAGAAATGGAGATGAGCACCATCGCCCAGAGTCGGACATGACTGGACTGGACTTAATTTCAGGGGAAACCTTTACCTTTACCTTTTACACACATGCGCACATGCGTGCACACACACATGTATGTACACACGTACATACACACGTATACACTCACATAATACAAATGAAAATATGTGTGTGTGTGTGTGGCTGAAGTGAACCTGGATCTAACGTGGCACACAGAAACTCCATGACCAACAAAAAATACTGGCAGTCTTTGGGTGGATTTATAGGAGACGTAGTTCATCTACATCCAGACAGCACTGTGAACCCAAACAATGATGAATCTGGACCAAACTTGGTACACACACCTGATATGCCCAAATTGGAACACTGGTGCGTTTTGGGAGGAATTGGCATGGAGATTTTGGAGTTGAAGGTACTGGGATTTATAGTTCACCTGCACTCAATGAGCACTCTGAACTCCACCAAAGATGGCATTGGACCAAACTTGGCACACAGAGCCCCCATGGCCAGCACAAAATACTGGAGGTCTTTGGGGAAAATTCGTCTCTAATTGGGGGAGTTATACTTTACTTACATCCAGAGAGCACTGTGAACCCAAACACCGATGGATCTGGACCAAACTTGACACACATACCAATATGCCGAAATGTGATTACTGAGGGGTTTGGAGGGAACTGATCTTCCTTTCTGGGAGTTGTAGTTCACGCACAACCAGAAAAACTGTGACCTCCACCAATGATGAATCTGGACTAAGCTTGGCACACAGAACCCTGATGAGTAACTCAACCTACTGGAGAGGCTTGAGGGGACTGCTTCACCATAGTGGGAGCTGTAGTTTACCCTGCAACCAGAGAGCACAATAAACCCCACCCATGATGCATTTAGAGCAAACTTGCTGAACATAACAAACTTTAAGTACTGGTGGAGTTTTTCAGAGTTAACCTGACATGATGGGAACTGTAGTTCACCCACAACCTTATGTATTTATTACAATTATAAAAATTACTTGGGCAACACCAGGTACCCAAGCTAGAATATATAAACATTTCTTAGATTTCCACCCTCTTCGTCTCCTGGTAGTAGCTCCCAAACATTAGTTTTTGCCATTGGAGAAGAAGGGATAGCCCTTTCCTGCTCTTAGCTCTGCTATGTGGTGATACAGTGTGCCCTTTATAGCCATGGGACCATTATCCGTGGTTTCATCCACCTGCATTGGACAACATATGTCCCCTCTAGAAATTTTCTAGCTCCTTCAAGGCAATGTTACGATATCCGTAGGATAACTTAAAGTTGTGCTAGAGGACCTAGAAAACACCTAGAGGGGACGCATTTTGTCAGACTTGAATGGTAGTCCTGCGAATACAGGGGTCATACTATACAGTTTAGACATCGAAGGAAGAAAGGGCATTATTGCACAAATGTGAATGTAGTGAATAGAAAGAAGAATTATAACTGAACCATTTTCAGCATGTCAATCTTGGTAATGCTACCCATTTGAGGACAAGAGGGATAATTAATTGGGACAGAATTTTTATTGGGGGGCAATGCCCTACTTTTGCCTCCCCTCCACAAGCCTTTTGTTTCTCCAGCTGCTCTGCGTGTATTCCCCCCTTTCTCCTCCTCCTCTTAGTTGGGACTCCATTTTGATCTCCTTCTCTCACACCTCGAGTAGCCTGGTTTTGATCAAGCCTGGCTTTGGGAGAAGCGGGGGCCGGAGGGGTGGAAGGAGAGGCGCCTGGGATGCTGGGGGAAGCATGTGGCTTCAATTGAAGGCCGGGCTTTGTGGAGACGGGACGCTCCTTGGTTCTGCGACCCACGCCAATGTGTCACTGGATTGCCACAGCCTCCTCTGTTTCACCCTCTGTATCGCCAAATAGACCTAGTAGACTATGTGCAGTTTTACCCTGGTTGTACCATGCACCTTCAGTATCTATTGGGGCTCATTTTCAGGATTTCTTCCTCTGGATATTGACCACCAAAACATTATAGAGGACCTGCAAATGCTTAGAGGAGAGTTATCTCTAGAAATCTGTAGATCCTTCAGCACGACTTCTGCCAAAGGTTGAATATGGAGCTGTGCTGAAAGACCTAGAGAGAACACTTCTGTGGGAAGTAGACCTTTGAGTTGTGCCGAAGGAACCAAGGATTCCTAGAGAGAACACTTCCACTGGAGGGTGTCTATAGAGTTGTGCTGGAAGTCCTAGAGATTCCTAGAGAGAATACTTTTACTGGAAGGTGTCCATAGAGTTCTGCTGGAGGACATAGAAGTTCCTAGAGAAAATACCACTACTTCTGCAGGAAGGTGTCCATAGAGTTGTGCTGGAAGACCTAGAGATTCCTAGAGAGAACACTTCTGCTTGAAAGTTTATATACAGTTGTGCTGGAAGACCTAGTTTCCTAGAGAGAACACTTCTGCTGGAAGGTGTCCATAGAATTGTTCTGGAAGACCTAGAGATTCCTAGAGAGAACATTCTGCTAGAAAGTTTATATACAGTTGTGCTGGAGAACCTAGAGTTTCATAGAGAGAACACTTCTGTTGGAAGGTGTCCATAGAATTGTGCTGGAGGACGTAGAGGTTCCTAGTGAAAATACCAGTACTTCTGCTGGAAGGTGTCTATAGAGTTGTGCTGGAAGACCTAGAGAGTCCAAGAGAGAACATATCTGCCAGAGGTTGACCATAGAGTTTGTGTTGGAAAAATTAGAGATTCCTAGAGAGGCCATATGAATCAAATCCACGAATAATCAAATCTACAAAAGTCTAACCTGCGAATGTGGGGGCCGATTGTATTTTAGTTGGGATGAAGCATTGGATTTAGGCTTATGGGTTCCTATAAAGGGGCCAGACTTTTCATTTGTTTTCCTGGCTCACTTGCTGGACATGACAAAGGCAGAGATTGGATCTGGGCTTGTATGTAACTCTTTGACACCAACAATTGAACTTTTCTCCGAGATGATCAGACAGTGTTCTCTGATTTCCAGTTTGATTAACCTATAAATCAAAGCTTGGGTTTCAGATGAAAATGCAGTGAAAGCATTTGTCATGCAGATGTGGTTCTGCGAGCAGAGGTCCTTTCAGTGGGTGTTTGTGGGATGTTTTGGTTTGATGTTAAATGTGTATAAGTGGCCTTTTGGCTCAGGCTGGCTCAACATGAGATCAAATTGTGAAATTGCTAAAGTAATGGAATATTGTTTAAAAATGGGAGTACGTTTTAAGGCAGGGAGGAAAGGAGTACGATTTGGCATGAAAGCAAATGCTGTGTCAACTGAGAGAACTGGGGAGGCTTAGCTGGAAAGAGAAGATTGAGCGGTGACAAGATAGCCATCGTTCCCTATCTGAAGGGATGTCATGTTGAAGACGGAGCAGACGAGGTTTTCTGTTACACTGAATGCAGGGAGATGGAGCAATGGATTCAAATAACAGGAAGAGAGATTCAGAACATTTCAGTCGGGCTCACTGTTTTCCGTGACTTTGCATTTCCAGGTGACGCTGACAATAAAGTCACACTGGAGGACCTAGAGAATGCTTAGAGAGAACGCTTCACTATTTATGTTATTTACAGTATTTCTATTCTGCCCTTCTCACCCCAAAGGGGACTCAGAGCGGATCACAGAACACATATACGGCAAACATCCAATGCCATTATAAAATGACAAAACAGACAACTGTACATAGATAAAGATATATATAGCCCAGTGATTCTTAACCTGTGGGCTGTGGACGAAAATCTGGTTGACAAGCCCCCTTTCTCTTTATTTTATTTTATTTTATTTTATTTCGATTCTTTCCTTGATGCTGACCAGCTCTACCCCCTTGATAGACCACATCAGTTCTAGATTATTAAATATGGTTTTCTGCGGGTGAGCAGATGGCAACTACTGGATGGCATATGTTCTGTATCAGAAACTAGAGCTGATGTGATCTGTCCAATGTAATTTTCTGAATCGGCACCCCAAAGAACCAAACTGAATCTAAAGTTGACTAAAAACTGATTTTGGTACCAATGTTGGACGGTGGTCTGTGGTCAAACTGGTCCCGGGTCAGGTGGTCCCTGGTCAAAAAAAGGTTGGGAACACTGTCTCTATGATATGCCTGTGTCAAAAGTTGACAGTAGACTCACACTGGAGGACCAAGAAATGCTAGAGAGGTGTTTTCCCTAGAAATGTCCATGCTCTCCAGCATGACTCTGGAGTATGTTTCCAGATGTTGATTATAGGTGGCTAAAGAAAAGATAGAGAGGCATTCTCTTTAGGAATGTATAGGTCCTCCAGTGTGACTCCATAGTATGCTTGTATCAGAAGTTGATCATAGATTTGTGTTGGAGAACAAAGAAATGCTAGGGTTAAAGGGCCGGGCTTTAGCACAGCAGGTTAACTGCCAGCTGCAGTAAATCTTGCCAACCGAAAGAGTGACAGTTCAAAGCCTGGGTCAGGGTGAGCTCCTGGCCTTTATCCTAGCTCCTGCCTACCTAGCAGTTTTTAAAACAGCAATGTGAGTAGGTACTGCTTAAGCAGGGAGGTATTTAAGGCACCCGTAAGGAAATGCCAGAAAAGTGCCGGCGATTCAAGCAAGGAGGAAGTTTATGAACAAAGCTCTTCAGGAGGGAAAATGGAGCGACAGCACACACCTCCCCCCATGGCCAGAACTGAGCACAGCTTCTAAGATGCTGAAGATGCCTATTTCTTTTTTTGACCAAGGACCACTTTGACCAGGGACCAGTCTCCAACATTAGTATCAAAAGGGTTACAAATCAGTTTTGATCAACGTCAGATTTGGTTTGGGGTTCTGATCCAGAAAATTGCCTTGGATAGACCACATCAGCTGTAGTTTCTGATACAGAACCAATGCCATGGTCAGCGACAGCAAAGGAGTGCCAGGCAGCGCAAAAGTAGCGGAAATAAAATATATAAATAAAATAAATAAAGAGGCAGGATGTTAGTGGACCAGATTTTCATCCTCATGGCCCACTAGTGGTCTGCTGCCCACAGGTTAAGAACCACTGTGTTATAGGAACGAAATTTTCACCAACGAAACTTCAGAAACTTTCGAAATGAAGCCCCAGGGCCCCCAATTTTGTAAGTCCTTTTGAATCATTTTTTGGTGGCTCGCACATGCCTAAAACCTAGAGGCCTTTCCTCCGGAGGCCAAGTTGTTTTGGTGCAACCCCATGGAAGCTTTGACCCAGGAGGAGAGATCATGAGCCCCCCATTTTCCTCTCCGGTTGCCATGTTCCCCTCCAGGTTGGCTGGGGCTGGCCGCTGTGCCGCCCACTCTCCTATTCTTCCTTTTCTCCCTCATTTAAACTCCCTTCTTCCACTTGAAGAGGAGAGGAAGAAAAAAGCAAGGGGGAGAAGAGCAAAAGGGGTGCATTTTAACCTTCTGCCTGGAACCAATTAAAAAGGTCTTTCCGCTGAGACGAAAGTGCGCAGGCCCCTTTGTGCGGAGCGAACGGGCGGAAGAAAGGAGAAAGGCGGCTTTTGAAGCTGGAGAAGAGCCGGATCCGTTGGGATACCTCCAGGCTTTTCAAAGCCGGCATTCGTTCTCTCTCTCTCTCTATATATATATATTAAAAAGAGAGAGTGAGAGAGAGAAGGAGAGACGGCAGTGGTGTTGGCGACGACGAAGAGAAATTATTTCAGGTTTTAAATAGCCAAATTAAAGGGCCTCCTGGTTCTTTTGCTTGCAAGGAAGCCAACTTGGAAGATCAACCGCGCCGGCTGGGGAGAATGAGAGAAATGGGTTGCAGAAGACCCATTTAGGGGGGCTGAGCTGGGATGTACAGACCGACTGGGAGCTAAGAAGAGCCGAAAAAAGAGCTGAAATTGTCTAGAAATTGTAACGGGGACAGAATGCAAGAGTTTGGGGAAGTGAACATTCAAGCTTATTCTGGGCCTTTCTGGAGCTGAGAGTGTGTGACTTGCCCAAGTTGAGTTCCCAAAGGATTCGAACAACGGTCTCCGGAGTTGTGCTCCAGAGCTCAAACCATTACCACTGATTCTTAGGAAAACTGGTTGGGGTGCTCAAAAGATGAGTTCACCCTTCACAGATTTTGTATCCCCTTAAAGCATTGTTTCTCAGCCTTCCAAATGCCGCGACCCCTTAATACAGTCCCTCATGTTGTGGTGACCCCCAACCATAACATTATTGTATACTTCATAACTGTAATTTTGATACTGTTATGAATCGTCATGTAAATATTTGATATGCAGGATGTATTTTCATTCACTGGACCAAATTTGGCACCCGATATGCCCAAATTTGAATACCAGTGGGATTAGGTGGAGATGGATTTTGTCATTTGAGACTTGTAGTTGGTGGCATTTATAGTTCATTCTGAACTCCACCAACGATGGAATTGAGCCAAACTTGGCACTTTGTCTGTCTGTCTGTCCTTTCCCCGGGTGTCTCTTTGTCTGTCCCTCTCACCTATCTCTCTACCTGTTTCTCAACCTTCTTAATGCTGCAACCCCTTAATACCGTTCCTCATGTTGTGGTTACTCCCAACAATAACACTATTTTCGTTGCTACTTCGTAACTGTAATTTTGCTACTGTCCTGAATCGTAATGTAAATATCTGATATGCAGGATGGATTTTCATTCCCTGGCCCAAAGTTGGAACAAATACCCAATACGCCCAAATTGTAATACTGATGGGGTTGGGGGGGATTGATTTTGTCATTTGGGAGTTGTAGTTACTGGGATGTATAGTTCACCTACAATTAAAGAGCATTCTGAACTCCACCAACGATGCAATCGAACCAAACTTAGCACACAGAACTCCCATGACTTAGAGAAAATACTGGAAGGGTTTGGTGGGCAAGTTTTGGAGATGTAGTTCATCTACATCCAGAGAGCACTGTGGACTCAAGCAATGATAGATCTGGTCCAAACTTGGCATAAATACTCAATATTCCCAAATGTGAACACTGGTGGAGTTTGGGGAAAATAGACCTTGATATTTGGGAGTTGCAGTTACTGGGATTCATAGTTCACCTACGATCAAAGAGCATTCTGAGCCCCACCAATGATAGAATTGGGCCAAATTTCCCACACAGAACTCTGTTGAAGGGACTTGCTGGTGCAAGCCTCCCTTCAGCCTTGCCCACTCTCCCTCGCCCATAGATGCCCACCACGCTGCCATGAGCCAAGCACACCTGCTCTCCCCTCTCCGCTTGGAGTTTCAGAAATAGCCCTTCCCTTGGCCGAGAGGCCGGCCAATCACAGCGGTGGAGGGCTTTTGGTGGGAGGATTTGCCTTCTGTTTACAAACAGGAAGAGAAGGACAGGCAGAGAAATCTTGAGCCTTCTCTGCCAAAGGGGTTCCTAAGACCATCAGAAATACAGTATATTCTGGCGTATAAGACTACTTTTTAGCCCAAGAAAATCTTCTCAAAAGTCAGGGGTCGTCTTATACGTGGGTGTAGTCTTATGCATGGGAGTTGTCTTAACTCTATATTTTAACTGGAAAAGTTGGCGGTCGTCTTATACGCCCAGTCGTCTTATATGCCGGAATATACGGTATATAATTTAGCCTCGCAACTCCCCTCCAGGGGTCTTGGCCACAAGCCTGAGAAATGCTGCCTTAAAGGATATACTGGCAGTCCAAGAGTTACAAACATCCAAGTTACAAACAACTCACAGTTAAGAACGGGCGTGAGACAACAGGAAGTGAGAGGAATCTACCCCTTGGAAGAGAAATTGACCCCTGGAAGAGTTATCATGGGAACAAGTGGCTCCACTGAAGTTTATCCTCAAACCTTGGAGGTGAGAGGAAATCTTCTGAACAGGGGCACAGACAGCAAAAGAAACATCACAGCTCATAGATAGATAGATAGATAGATAGATAGATAGATAGATAGATAGATAGATAGATAGATAGATAGATAGATAGATAGACAGACAGACAGACAGACAGACAGACAGACAGACAGACACATTCATACACTAGCTTGGGTACCCGGTGTTGCCCAGGTTATTTGAAAACGTGATTTACAACTCACATCATGCCAGGATAACCCCAGAAAACTCCATCAGTACTTAAACTTTGTTATGTTGGGCAAGTTTGCTCAAGATGCATCATCAGTGGGGTTCAGTGTGCTCTCTGGCTGTAGGGTAAACTACAATTCCCACTATGGTGAGTGAGTCCTCTCAAACCCCTCCTGTAGTTAGTCATGGGGGTTCTGCGTGCCAAGTTTGGTCCAGGACCATCACTGTTGGAGGTCACAGTTTCCCTGGTTGTGGGTGAACTATAACTCCCAGAAAGGAAAGTCAGTTCTCCACAAAGTCCTCCACTAATCAAATTTCGCCATATCAGGTCTGTGTGCCAAGTTTGGTCCAGAACCATCAGTGATTGGGTTCACAGTGCTCTCTGCATATAGGTAAACTACAACTCCAAAACTCAAGGTCGATGCTCACCAAACTCTTTCAGTATTTTCTGTTGGTAATGGGGGCTCTGTGTGCCAAGTTTGGTTCAATTCCATCTTTGGTGGAGTTCAGAATGCTTATTGATGGCAGGTGAACTATAAATCCCAGTACCCACAACTCCTAAACATCCAGGCCAATTCCCCTGCAAACCCACCAGGATTCAAAATTGGGCATATTGGGTATGCATACTAAGTTTTGTCCAGATCCATCGTTTGGGTTCTGAATGAAGGTGTGCAACAACTCCTCTAAATCCCTCCAAAGATCTCCAGTATTTTTTGTTGGTCATGGGCGCTCTGTGTGCCAAGTTAGTTCCTGCTCCATTATTGGTGGAGTTGAGAGTGCTCTTAGATTGCAGGTGAACTATACATCCCAGTACCTACAACTCCTATAAATCATGGTGAATTCTTCCCAAATCTCTAGTATGTTGAGTTGTTGATCAATTCCTCTGTTTGCCATAGAAAAGAATAGGAAAAGGTTAAGGGAGAGGCAGTGGGTGGAGTCATGCAAATTCCACACCAATGGAGAGAGTAAGAAACGCTGGGATGTCTGTTACACTTTAAAAATGTACTTGTTCCATGTATTGTCAAAGGCTTTCATGGCTGGAATCACTGGGTTGTTGTAGGTTTTTTGGGCTGTATGGCCATGTTCTAGAAGCATTCTCTCCTGATGCTTCGCCTGCATCTGTGGCAAGCATCCTCAGAGGTTGTGTACTTGTTCCAATTTGCAAACCAAATCAGCTTAATTAAGAACAAACCTACAGAACCAATCTTGTTCATAAATTGGGGACTGGCTGTACACTTTCAGGAACTCCAACTTGCTTGTTTAGACCCCCTCTTGCTGAAAAGGAATCCGCCCCCCAAATATTAGGAAGAGCTTTGTGACTGTAAGAGCCATATGACATTGGAATCGACACCCTCAAGGTCTTTAAACAGAGGGTTGTTGTAGGTTTTTTGGGCGGTCTGGCCATGCTCTAGAAGCATTCTCTCCTGACGTTTCGCCTGTATCCATGGCAGACATCTTCAGAGGTTGCATATATGGCAGGCATCCTCACAACCTCTGAGGATGCCTGCCATAGATGCAGGTGAAACATCAGGAGTGAATGGTTCTAAAACAGTGTTTCTCAACCTGGGGGCTGGGATCCCTGGGGGGGGGTTGCGAGGGGGTGTCAGAGGGGTCGCCAAAGACTATCAGAAAAGACAGTATTTTCCATTGGTCATGGCGGTTCTGTGTGGGAAGTTTGGCTCAATTTTATCATTAATGGGGTTCAGAATGCTATTTGATTGTAGGTGAACTATAAATCCCAGGAACTACAACTCCCAAATGTCAAGGTCTGTTTTCTCCAAACTCCACCAGTGTTCACATTGGGAATATTGAGCATTCCTGCCAAGTTTGATCCAGATCAATCATTGTTTGAGTCCACAGTGTTCTCTGGATGTAGGTGAACTACAACTCCAAAAACTCAAGGTCAATGCTCACCAAACCCTTCCAGTTTTTTCTATCAGTCGTGGGAGTTCTGTGTGCAATGTTTGGTTCAATTCCATCGTTGGTGGGATTCAGAATGCTCTTTGATTATAGGTGAACTATAAATCCCAGCAACTACAACTCCCAAATGACAAAATCAATGGAAGTGGTGTCAAAATTCCATTCCTTCCACAGTCTAGACCCATGGTTCCCAACCTTCCTAATGCTGCGACCCCTTAATACAGTTCCTTATGTTGTGGTGATCCCCAACCAGAAACTACAACTCCCAAATGACAAAATGATTTTCCCCAACCTCACTAGTATTCAGATTTAGATGTATCGGGTATTTGTGCCAAATTAGATCCAGTGACTGAAAATCCATCCTGCATATCAGATATTTACATGACGATTCATAACAGTAGCAAAAATACTGTTATGAAATATCAATGAAAATAATGTTATGGTTGGGGGTCACCACAACATGAGGAATTGTATTAAGGGGTCGCGGCATTTGGAAGGTTGAGAAACACTGTTCTAGAACATGGCCAGACAGCCCGAAAAACCTACAATAACCCAGTGATTGTGATCATGAAAGCCTTCGACAATACATCGAACATCTTTACACGGAGTTTGGATGGGCATCTTTTGGGGGTGTTTGGATTGTGCGTTTCTTCAAGGGCAGTCCAGATGGCCCTTGGGAGTCCCTTTGAACTCTGTGGTATTGGAATAAGAGTAATGCAGGATGGAGATCGAACCACACTAACAGTTGTATCAAGAATTGGGGAGGTGTACCCTAAAAGGACCCCTTCCTCAGCCAAGACCCCCTTCTCCTTGATAGCTGCACTTGGGTGGCTTCAGTGCTCCCTTTCAAAGGGAATACGTTCAAGCCCTCTCTGTCCCCTTGCCCCTCAATACCTTTTCTTTCCTCCTGATAAAAAAACCTGAAAAGGAGCAGCACATAATGCACAGGAAGATTTTAAGGCCGTGCCTCCGTATGGACCTGAATAACAAATTCTTCCGCAGAAGAAACTAAGTAAAGTTGGGCTGGGAAAGGGACAAAGAGGAGAGCTTTCCTGTGTGTTGTCGAAGGCTTTCCTGGCTGGAATCACTGGGTTGCTGTGAGTTTTCCGTGCTGTATGGCCATGTATTGCTTGTTGTTTTTATTGATGTCTTGTTGGGCTCGGCCTCATGTAAGCCGCTCCGAGTCCCCTTGGCGAGATGGTGGCGGGGTATAAATAAAATTATTCTTATTATTATTATTATTATTATTAATATTATTACTAGCCGTCCCCTGCCACGCGTTGCTGTGGCCCACTCTGATGCTCATGGGGGTTCTGTGTGGGAGGTTTGGCCCAATTCTATTGTTGGTGGGGTTCAGAATGCTCTGTGATTGTAGATGAACTACAAATCCCAGCAACCACAACTCCCAAATGTCAAGATTCTATTTTTCCCAAACTCCACCAGTGTTCACATTTGGGCATATTGAGTATTTGTGTAGAGTTTGGTCCAGACCCATCATTGTTTGAGTCCACAGTGATCTCTGGATGTAGGTGAACTACAACTCCAAAACCAAAGGACACTGCCCACCAAACCCTTCCAGTATTTTCTGTTGGTCAAGGGAGAACTGTGTGCCAAGTGTGGTTCAATTTCATCGTTGGTGGGGTTCAGAATGCTCTTTGATTGTAGGTGAACTATAAATCCCAGCAACTACAATTTCCAAATGACAAAATCAATCCCAGCCCCAACCTCACCAGTATTCAAATTTGGGCGTATCGGGTGTTTGTGCCAAATTTGGTCCAGCAAATGAAAATACAACCTTCATATCAGGTATTTACATAACACTTCATAATAGTAGCAAAATTACAGTTATGAAGTAGCAATGAAAATAATTTTATAGTTGGGGGTCACGACAACATGAGGAGCGGTATTAAGAAGACGTGGCATTAGGACGGTTGAGAAGCACCGCGTTAGACTATTCAATTCTAATCAAGGTGATCAGTTGCAGCATTCACACTTGCCTCCAACAGGCAAAGGTTCTTTCTCCCGCCCTGGACATCATTCCACAGGTATATAAACCTCACTTGCCTAGTTTCCAACAGACCTCACAACCTCTGGGGATGCCTGCCGTAGATGTGGGCGAAACTTCAGGAGAGGATGCTTCTGGAACATCATCATCATCATCATCATCATCATCATCTATATAAATAAAAATGTAATGTTCATTTGTGGGATTAACAGAACTCAAAAACCACTGGACGAATTGACACCAAATTTGGACACAAGACACCTAACAACCCAATGTGGGCAGAGAGTTCCACTGCTGAACAGCTCTCACAGTCAGGAAGTTCTTCCTAATGTTCAGATGGAATTTCCTTTCTTGTAGTTTGAAGCCATTGTTCCACGTCCTAGTCTCCAGGGCAGCAGAAAACAAGCTTGCTCCCTATGACTTCCTCTCACATACTTATACATGGCTATCAGGTCTCCTCTCAGCCTTCTCTTCTTCAGGCTAAACATGCCTAGCTCTTTAAGCCGCTCCTCATAGGGCTTGTTCCCCAGACCCTTGATCATTTTAGTCGCCCTCCTCTGGACACATTCCAGCTTGTCCATTCCAGGTGTCGCGAATATTTTCTTTTTTTTATCTTTTGAAAGTTGCCTAGTTAATGGATGGACATTTACACCTTGGCCAATGTCTACCTAAATTGGCCAGCAATTGAGGAAGGGGCAAATCTCCTTCCGCCCCTGATCTTGCCCCTTCTATTTTGCCTTTATGTGCTAATATTTGTTTGAAACCGGGCCCTTCGATGTGTCTTCCCCGTCTCCAACCCCTAGTTTTGAAAGGCAGCCAAGCGGGATGCATTATTCATAAGCTCCTTGGTATGTTTGTGCATGGATTCCACCGGCAGAGGAGATGGACCGGGGCAAATGCGTTTGCACCTCGAGGTTTTGGCAGATGTCAACACAACAGTCCCACCAGTTGAATTTCAGTCTCATCATCATCGTTGTCATCATCACCACCGTCGAGAAAGACGCAGGCCCAAAATAATTCTTTAAATGTTCTTATGATAGAGTCAAACAGCAAACTGGTTTGACATTAAGTTAAGTTTGTCTTTCTTTGTCTTGATGTGCTTTTCAGGACTACATTTCAAGGCAAGTATCAAGTCCACTCCTTTTGTGGAGATAAAATAATAATAATAATAATAATAATAATAATAATAATAATATATGCACATAATAAAAGTGAAAATATCTTTGTATGTATGTGTGTGGCTGGGGTGTCCACTTACATAGACAGGTACCCACTTCCACAAACAGCTATAGTTCCCACTACTCAGGAGACACCAAAGGCCCTCCCTCCAATGACATTGCAGGTTATAGAGAGCGCCGTGAACATGTACAACAACCCTGTCAATGTCCTCCACAAACACAAGACTGCCCACCACCCAAGGGAAGGCTTTCCTACGGGGGAAAATTCCTACTCGATTGTATGTGTTTCCTCCACCACAGACATCCCAGTGTTTCTTTCTCAGTGTGGGATTTGCATGACCCTGCCCACTGCCTCTCCCTTAACTCTTTCCTATTCATTGTGACCCTCACAAATGATGGGCCTAGACCAAACTTGGGGCACAAAACCCCCATGACCAACAGAGGGGTTTGGGAAACTTACCCCCCCCCCCTCGCATGGGAGTTATAGTTTGCTCTACACCCAGAGCACTCTGAACCCCATCAATGACGAATCTGGCCCAAATTTTGAACACAGAACCCTTGTGACCAACAGAACATACTGGAGGTGTTTGTGGGGAGACCGCCCTACCCACATGGGAGTTGTAGTTCACCCTGTACCCAAAGCACTGTGAACCCCACCAATGATGAGTCTGAACCAAACTTCAAATACAGAACCCTGATCAGCAGCAGAACATACTGGAGGGGATTGTGGGGGGACCAACCTACCCGTGTGGTATATAATAATAATAATAATAATAATAATAATAATAATCCTTTATTTGTACCCCGCTACCATCTCCCGAAGGACTCGGTGCGGCTTACAAGAGGCTGAGCCCACATACAACAATAAAACAACAACAACAACAATACAGCAAAATAAATCAAAACAAAGCAATAACATTAACAACACACAATGACACAATTAAAAACTATGGCAGGGCCAAATGTAATAATTAAAATTAAAAAGTGTGGTAATTGTAGTTCACCCTGTACCCACAGCACTCTGAACCCCACCAATGACAGCTCTGGACCAACATAGCACACAGAACCCTGGTGACCAGCACAACATTCTGAAGGTGTTTGTGGGGGACTGATGTACTCATGTGGGTGTTGTAGTTCACCCTGTACCCAGACCACTCTGAATCCCTCCAATGATGGATTTGGACCAAACTTCGAACACAGAACCCTGCTGACCAATAGAACATACTGGAGGTGTTTATGGGGAGACCAACCTACCCATGTGGGAGTTGTAGTTCACCCGGCACCCAGAGCACTCAGAACCCCATCAATGACAAGTCTGGACCAAACATGGCACACAGACCCAACATGCCCAACTGTGAATACAGGTGGAGTTTGGGGGTGATTGCCCTGGGAATCTGGGACTTGTAGTTCACCTGCATCCAGAGAACACTGAACCCAGCCAGCATCTGATCTGGACCAAACTTGGCACACAGATGCAACATAGCCAACTGTGCATACAAACCTGGTTTGGGGAGGATTGACCCACGATTCCAGGAATTGTAGTTTACACACATCCTTATGCATTTTCTACTGGAAGCATACATTTAAAAAAAACTAATAAAAACTGGCTTTTTTCTAATAAATAGTGTTACTAATTAACTAAATGATATTACCTTTCACCCCAAAACAAACAATGCTTTTTTTCAAATAACCCGGGCATCGCCAGGTACCCAAACTAGTAAAGAAATAAATAGGAAAAAAGGGAGAGGGGAGGCTGCGTGTCCAAAGCTCCAATTCCTATCCATCCAATTTTGAGATGGAGTACAAAGTTGAGAAAACCAAATACAGGTGACAAGGAGTTGGACTAGATGGCCTTTGAGGACCCTTCCTGTTCTGTGATTCTCGATTATACCAGGGGATACCCCAGGCATTCTTCTCCACTCGACATTCTCCCTTTTCTTATCCTGGCAAAGGGGGCAGGGAAGAGAGGACAAGCTGGCTTGTTGTTCCAATTAATTAATTAATGTTAATCAACTCCAGGCTTGGGCCAAGACAAAGACAGGGATGGGGAAAGGGGGGTGGATTTGGCCAAGTTTGCCAACTGCAAATGGGGTGCTTTGCAAGCTGGAGGGGAAAGAAGCAAGGGTTTTCTCCATTCCAAAAGATGCCCAAACATTGATTTCAGCCCTTCCCTGGACACAGGGAACAAAACATTCCCCCCAAACTGATCACATTTGGTGAGATTTAGCAAGAACAGCGTTTTCTTGGAGGAGGAATGGACCACAGTGGCATTGCATACTTGGTGCCTCTCCCCTCCTTCTCTCTTACTTGTTCTTCCCCCCTTTCCCCCTTCTTTCTCACAGAAAGCTAATGAGATTAACAGCTTCTCCAGAAGGTGTGCTCTGCCTTTTGCCAGCATACAGTTCCCAAAGATTTTCCATCTTTTCCAGAATCAAAAGGCACGTCTCCACTGTGGAATTGATTCCAGTTTATTAATTTATTTGTTGCACTTATCTACCACTATGGAGAAAGGCAGGGAGTTTCAGAAAAACCTCTATTTCTGTTTTGTTGACTATTCTAAAGCCTTTGAATTTGTGGATCATAATAAATGGTGGCAAGTTCTTGGTGGTCTGGGGAGACCAAGCCACCTGAGGAATCTGTATAACAACGAAGTAGCAACAGTAAGAACAGACCACGGAACAACAGACTGGTTCACGATTGGGAAAGGAGTACGGCAGGGTTGGATACTCTCACCTGACCTATTCAACTTGTATGCAGAACATATCATGCACCGTGCGGGGCTTGAGGAATCCAAGGCTAGAGTTAAAATTGCTGGATGAAACATTAACAATATTAGATATGTGGATGATACCACTTAGAATAATAGAATCGTAGAGTTGGAAGAGACCTCATGGGCCATCCATTCCAACCCCCTGCCAAAAAGCAGGAAAATTGCATTCAAATCACCCCTGACAGATGACCATCCAGCCTCTGTTTAAAAGCTTCCAAAGAAGGAGCCTCCACCACACTCCGGGCAGAGAGTTCCACTGCTGAACAGCTCTCACAGTCAGGAAGTTCTTCCTCATGTTCAGATGGAATCTCCTTTCTTGTAGTTTGAAGCCATTGTTCCATTGCGTCCTAGTCTCCATGGAAGAAGAACAAGCTTGCTCCCTCCTGCCTTCCTCTCACATATTTATACACGGCCAGGCCCATAGCCAGGATTTTGATTCGGGGGGTGCTGAGTTTGATTTGGTGGGGGCGGGGGTGACTGAGGATCTACCCTAGCAAATGTTTTGTATCGTTGTTCCAATACCCCCATGCATATGGGATATATTGAGCATGGTGATCAGATCATGATATGAATAAACATAACAGTTTAAATAATGTACCAGTAAGGCCTTCTTGCGGACCACCCTGAAAATTTTGGGGGGGGGGGCTGAAGCCCCTGATGCTCCCTCCTCACATATTTATACACGGCTATCATATCTCCTCTCAGCCTTCTCTTCTTCAGGCTAAACATGCCCAGCTCTTTAAGCGGCTCCTAATAGGGCTTGTTCTCCAGACCCTTGATCATTTTAGTCACCCTCCTCTGGACACATTCCACTTGTCAATATCTCTCTTCAAATGTGGTGCCCAGAATTGGACACAATATTCCAGGTGTGGTCTAACCAAGGCAGAATAGAGGGGTAGCATTACTTCCCTAGATCTAGACACTATACTCCTTTTGATGCAGGCCAAAATCCCATTGGCTTGTTTTTGCCACTGCATCACATTGTTGGCTCATGTTTAACATGTTGTCCACGAGGACACCAAGATCTTTTTCACATGTACTGCTCTCGAGTCATGCGTCCCCCTTTGGTGGCTGAAAGTGAGGAGGGGCCAAGGAGCCTTCTAACCAAGGTGAAGAAGAAAGGGCAAAAGCTGGGTTGCAGTTAAACATTAAAAAAACAAGATGATGCCAACCAGACTGATGGATTACTGGCAAATAGAGGGAGAAAACATGGAGGCTGTGACAGACTGTATTTCCAGGCGCGAAGATTGCAGCCAGGAAGTCAGAAGAAGTTTCCTTCTGGGGAGGAGACCAAGGACCAATCTCGATAAAATAGTGAAGAGTAGAGAGATCACACTGGCAACAAGTCTGAGCAGGTATTCCTCAGCATCACCATCTGCGTACAATCCTCTAGGATGGAGCGGAGCCACTGCAGTGGAATGCCCCCAAGACCTATTCCAGAGAGCCGACTTAGAAGGAGACCATGGTCGATGGTATCGAAAGCCGCTGAGATGTCCAGGAGAGCCATCAGGGACACATTCCTCCTGTCTAGCTCTCTGCAGAGGTCATCCGCCAAGGTGACTAAAGCTGTCTCCATCCCGTGACTAGGCCTAAAATCAGACTACGAGGGATCTAGATCAAGGGTCCTCAAACTTTTTAAACAGAGGGCCAGGTCACAGTCCCTCAAACTGTTGGAGGACCAGATTATAGTTTCACAAAAACATGAATGAATTCCTATGCACACTGCACATATCTTATTTGTAGTGCAAAAAACACATAAAAACAATACAATAATTCAAATGAAGAACAATTTTAACAAATACAAACTTATTAGTATTTCAGTGGGAAGTGTAGGCCTGCTTTTGGCTGATGAAATAGGATTGTTGTTGTTGTTGTTGTTGTTGTTGTTTGCTTTCAAGTCATTTCAGACTTAGGTTGACCCTGAGTGAGGGCCGGGTAAATGACCTTCAAGGGCCGTATCTGGCCTTCGGGCCTTAGTTTGAGGACCCCTGGTCTAGATAATCGGCTTCATCCAAGAATCCATGGATGAGCTCAGAGCTGCCTTTGCATCAAGTGTGGATGAAGTGAGAACTAGAATCTTTTCAAAGCAGCTGGAAAAGTGGGAAGGCGGAGGAGGAATTGTGCCAAATGCTGCAGAAAGGTGTATTTTGTGTGTGTGCGTGTGTTTTGTCGCTCACTGTGAAGGGCACCCAATTGGCGGGCCGGTGTCAGCCAAGCGTCTCCTTAAGACACGGTGCTGAAACTTGCTTCCAGATTCACATCTTGTAATTGTTTTCCCGTTCTATCGATCCCTTGCCCTTTTTTCTCCTCCGCCCCCAAATCAATGGGCCTTTTCAATTTGGGGGACAGAGAAAGTGCATGAAAAATCACTCACTCACTCACTCTCTTTCTCTTCCCTCTCCTCCTCTTCTTCTTGCTTTCGAGGAGAGGACAGATATCCCTCCGGTCCTTGAAAGATTTCGGATATTGATCAGCGGGGAAAGCGGATAGGAGCTGAACCTCGGGGGTGATCAATTAACCAAGTCATTAAATCTTGTTTGGGAAGGAGAAAAAAAAAACAGAGAGAAAAAGGAACAGCTGTAAGTGGGTTTACTCCAGAGAAAGCACTGAGTTCAGGGCGACATTTGGCATTAATGGTGCATTGCGTGCTGTGAATTTCTCGCTGACAGATTGTGCCTTCTTTATCTGAACTTCCGAAATAAAAGTTGATCCCTGTATCCACAGGTATTGCGTTCCCAAACTTCACATGGATATGTGAGTCTGTGGATCTGATCAAATCCTTTTGAAATGAAGTAACTTTGGTCCAGGAATATCTTAGGTTCATGCCAGGGGACTTGGAAAATGCCTAGAGGCCATATTCTCTCAGACATGGATGATCAAAACTGTAGAGACCACTGCCTCGAAAATGGGAGTGTAATATATATTTAAAATGAATTAATATTATGTAGTAATTACTGTTTCTACAAATTTACCACCAAAGCATCGTAAGGTATTGAAATAGCTGTGGATCTGGGCGGGAGGCAGACTGCGCTGGATAATACAGAACGTTGGATGAGTGAAGGTTGGATAAGCAAGACTCTACTGTACAATAATTACTACATGACATTGCCATGTATTGAGCTGTTTTTTCTGTCGATTTGTTTTAAAACATGTTTTGGTGCTTAATTTTTAAAATCATAACATAATTAGATGTTTAATAGACTTTTCCTTAATCCCTCTTTATTATCCAACATTTTCGCTCATCCAATGTTCTGCTTGCCTGTTTATGTTGGATAAGCGAGACTCTACTGTATATGGCAGTGTAGAAGGGTGCTTGGAGGAAAAGAGGAGGAGGAGGGGAAGAAGGAAAGGAAGCCAAAGAGGAAATGAGAGAAGGGGGAGAGGAGGAGAAAGAAGAGGAGAAGGAGAAGAAGAAAATAAGTCGAGGAGGCAAGGAACAGGAAGAAGAGAAAGAAAAACTAAAATAGGAGATAAAAGCCCCTCACCTTCCCCACCTGCGGACCATATTTTAGTTCTTGCGGATCACTGGTGGATGATCCGCAAGGCACCCCCGGTGGCGCAGTGGGTTAAACTCCTGTGCCGGCAGGACTGAAGACCGACAGGTTGCAGGTTCGAATCCGGGGAGAGGCGGATGTGCTCCCTCTATCAGCTCCTCATGCGGGGACATGAGAGAAGCCTCCCACAAAGATGATAAAAACATCAAATCATCCGGGCGTCCCCTGGGCAACGTCCTTGCAGACGGCCAATTCTCTCACACCAGAAGTGACTTGCAGTTTCTTAAGTTGCTCCTGACACGACAAAAAAACCCCAAAAAACTGGTGGATGCTGATATAGGCTGAATGCATAATCCTGTATTTTGGGGTTCAGGCCCTCCCTAAAGGCCAAAATGTTGTTTGGGAATGTGGACAGTGTGTTCATTTTACAGTATAGATCAGATATGTGTAAACCTAGGCCTGGGGACCAAATACGACCCCTTGAACTCTTTTCTCAAGCCCTCTCTCTCTCACCATCCTATCCTTCCTTCCTTCTCTCTTTGCTTCTTCCTTTTCTCTCTGACTTCGTTCCTTTCCTCCCACCTTGTCATCCTTCCTTCCCTCTTTCCTCCCTCTTTCCCTCTCTCTCCTTCCTTCCTTCCTTCCTTCCTTCCTTCCTTCCTTCCTTCCTTCCTTCCTTCCTTCCTTCCTTCCCTTTTGTTTTTCCTTCCTTCTCTCTATCCTCCCTCTCTCCCTCCCTTCCATCCTTTTCTTCCTTCCTTCCTTCCTTCCTTCCTTCCTTCCTTCCTTCCTTCCTTCCTTCTCTTTTTCCTTCTTCCTTTCCTCCTGGGGGATGTTTAGCTGGGAGAAGAGATGCTAGAGGGAGAACATGAGGACCATGTTTCAAGATTTGAAAGGGTGTCCCATTGAGGAGGAGGGGGAAAACTGACTTTCTGCTTCTCTAGAGACCAGGCCACAAGGGAGCAATGGGTTCAAATGGCAGGAAAAGAGAGTTGACTGAAAAGATTAGGAAGAACTTCCTGGAGAGTGGCATAGGCTGCCTGGAAGTGTGGTGGAGTCTCCTTCTCTGGAGGCTTTTCTGCAGAGGCTATCTATTGAGAGTGCTTTGATTGTGCATTCTTGCATGGCAGGGGGTTGGACTGGGCGGCCCTTGGGGGTCTCTTCCAACTCTAGGATTCTATAAGGAGTAGGCAATAGGGGTCTAATGGATGCACTTTTTCCTCTCCCATCCACCATCTCATCCTGACCAAGGCCAGCCCTTTTGGGGTCCAAACGTTTCCCGTCTTTCCTTAACTTTTTGCCTCCAAAAGAGAAGAGAAAGGGGAGAAAAGGGCAGGGAGGGGGCTTTCAGAGAATTCCCTCTCTCCTGGCCCGCCCACCCTGCCATACAAGTTCGAAAGTTTGCCCATGCCTGGTGTAGATGCACCCTGTGTTGTCATCCGTATTGGGCCTTGGGGAGAGGTAGGCACAATAATAATGCCCGTATTTCTTCAAGTCTAATGCGCCATCGAAGCTAATGTGCACCTCAATTTTTAAAACCCTTACACCCCACAAAAAGCATTTGCTACTGAAAGTAATGTTCAGCGGCAAAAAGTGCCGTCTTTGTAATTTGGCCAAAAAAACGTGCATATTACAGTTGATACCTGCTTGGGATTCCGTCTTTGTAAACAAAAGTGTTAGTACACCAACGCTTCCAGCGCCTGAAAGGAACCATAGGATGTATCTATGCTGTAGAATGAATCCACTTCAATTGCCTTGGTTCAATGGTATGGTAAAAGGGCCACCAATTCCCTACCTTGTGCCCTGCTTAATAGGGAAAATGCTCCCCAAAATGATTTTTTTTGGAGCAGGGGGAGTTACAATAACCGCGGCATCCCAGTGCGAACGGGCCGGCGAGCGAACCGTCTCCTCCAGTCAATACTGCTTCTCTTTTCCATTACTCCCTGGAAATGGGGCTCCTGGAAGCTCATCCGTCATTCAATTACACCGTGGTTCAGGCCTATCATATACGTGTCATAAAGTTCCTCAGATCTGAACCGCTGTTAATTTTCTGCGCCATCCCGAGGGGATGCCTGGGACGTGAGCGGCAAGCAAGGAGGCGCGCGAAGGGCATGACGGGGAAGTGGCCGGGGAGTGGCGCCAAATGCTGCTGGCCTGTGTGCACCTGTTTCATCCTCTTTGGCAGCTTTGCAAATGTGCTGCATCAACCCGGCATTGGGACTTGTGCTGAAGGCCAGATCGTATTGTCGGCCTCACCTAGAATAAACCGGCTGGATAGCTAAGACTCCAGACAGGAACAGAATTCAAAATGACTTTAACAGATTAGAGAGTCGGATGGCCTACACTGACAGCATGAATTTCAACAAGGAGAAGCATAGGATACTTCACTTTGGCAGGATAAATGAAATACACAGATGTCGGATGGGTGACGCCTGGCTTGACAACAGAACATGGGAAAGAGATCTTGAAGTCTTAGTGGACAACAGGCTGAACATGAACCCAACAATGTGATACAGCAGCTAAAAAAACCAATTGAATTTTGGGCTGCATCCAAAGGAGAATAGTGTCTAGAGCAACCTCACACACTCTCCCTCACGCACACATGTGCACCATGCTGCCATGTGCCAAGCACGCCTGCTCTCCCTTCCCCTGCTTGGAGGCTCAGAAAGAGCCCTCCCCTTTTTGGGAGGCTGGCCAATCACAGCAGAGGAGGGCTTTTAGTGGGAGGATTGACCTCTGTTTCAAAAAAGGAAGAGAAGGGCAGGCGGAGAGATCTTCAGCCTTCTCTGCCAAAGTGGTTCCTAAGACCATCAGAAATATATGTTTTCTGATGGTCTTTGGCAACCCCTCTGAAACCTTCTCACAACTCCGCTGGGGTCCTGACCCTCAGGATGAGAAACACTGGTCTAGATTGAGGGAAGTCATGGTGTGCCTCTCCTGCTTTGGTCAGACCTCACCTGGAATAATAACCCTTTGGTTTTAGGTGAACTAAACTCCCAAATGTCAAGGTCTATTTTCCCCAAACTCCACCAGTGTTCACATTTGGACATATTAAGTATTTATGCCTAGTTTGATCCAGATCCATCATTGTTTGAGTCCACAGTGCTCTCTGGATGTAGGTGAACTACAACTCCAAAAGTCAAGGTCAGTGCCCACCAAACCCTTCCAGTGTTTTCTGTTGCTCATGGGAGTTCTGTGTGCCAAATTTGGTTCAATTCCTTTGTTGGTGGAGTTCAGAATGTTCTTTGATTGCAGGTTTACTATAAATCCCAGCAACTACAACTCCCAAATGACAAAATCACCCCCCCCCCCCCCCCAAATCCCACCAGTATTCAAATTTGGGCGTATCAGGTATCTGTGCCAAAATTTGGTCCAGTGAATGAAAATACATCCTGCCTATTGGATATTTACATTATGATTCATAACAGTAGCAATGAAAATAATTTTATGTTGGGGGGGGGGGGTCACTGCCACATGAGAAACTGTATTAAGGGGTCATGGCATTAGGAAGGTTGAGAAACACTGGCCTAGATGGATAGAAAGATTGCGAGATCTCTTGGAGTTGGGAACCCTGCGCGAGGGGGTGAAAAGGGAGGAAAAATACTGGAAAGTGCTCAAAAAGACAATGAGATCCAGTGCCATTCCCTCCCTCCCCCGGATTTAACGCAGCGGACCCCTGAGGCATAATGGCTGCCTGTCCAGGGAAAAACACCAGCAAACGCAAATGGATTTCTCTGTTAACGAAGACCCATCATCCACTTAAGCAGTGGGGAGCCTACAGAGCGGGCAGGCTGTGATCGGCCCCTTTGGAAATGAGAGACAAAAGAGGTAGCCCCACGCCTCTACTATGGAAATGGCCCAGAAATGCCATAATGTTGTGTTAAAAGAGAGCTAGAATAGAATCATAGAATCATAGAGTTAGATTCTGGCCAATCCCTTGCCATGCAAAAAGAAAAAAATGCAACCATAAACCATTCCCTGTTTTATATACAACTAGCTTGGGTACCTGGTGTTGCCTGGGTTATTTCAAAAAGTTGGTTTTTTTATTGTACAAAATGCATACATTTGTGGGTGAACTACAACTCACATCATGCCAGGTTAACCCCGAGAAACTCCTGGTTATGTTGCTATAGATGCACCATGGGGTTCGGTGTGCTCTCTGGCTGTAGGGTGAACTACAACTCCCACTATGGTGAGTCAGTCCCCTCAAACCCCTCCAATAGGTTCAGTTAGTCATTGAGTTGGTTCTGTGTGCCAAGTGTGGTCCAGGTCCATCATTGGCGGAAGACACAGCTTCTCTGATTGTGGGTGAACTATAACTCCCAGAAAGCAAGGTCAGTTCCCCGCAACCCCTCCAGTAATGCAGTTTCAACGTATCAGGTCTGTGTGCCAAGTTTGGTCCAGGTCCATCAGTGCTTGGGTTCAGGGCCGTAGCCAAAGGTGGTGGTGGTGGTGGTGGTGGGGAGTTAAAAGTTCAACCTTGCCCTGAAATGTGTCGGGTTAAAAAAGAAATCTGATTTACTCATAAATTGGTTTACCAGTTAAAATTCATCAGTAAACCAGGTTTGTGGGGTGGGGGTGGGGGTTAGAACCCTTTTGGGAGGGATTTAGAACCCTTAACCCCCCCCCCCCCCCCCCCCCCCCCCCCCCCCGGCTACGGCCCTGCTTGGGTGCACAGTTCTCTCTGGATGAAGGTGAACTACAACTCCCCCAAATCAAGGTGAATTTCCTCCAAAGACCTCCAGATTTTTTTTTGGTCATGCGGGTTCTGTTTGCCAAGTTTGGTCCAACTCCATCTTTGGTGGGGTTCCGAGTGCTCATTGATTGTAGGTGAACTATACATCCCAGTACCTACAACTCCAAAATGTCCAGGCCAATTCCCCTCAAAACCCACCAGTATTCAAGTGAGGTTGCCATTTTGGAAAATCTCCACATAACCATTCACCACCGAGCCCAAAATGTCAAGATTAGTGTGGGGTCCATGGAAAACAATCCTCCAAGACTATCTTCACATACATAAGGTATTCGCTCGCTGGGTCCCCTGGCTGCTCACACCTTTCCAGAAGCAGGAACAAGTCGAATGCTCTCAGGCTCCATTGACAATGTGCCATGGAAACCAGGAGGACTTTTTCAACAGACTGATCATACAGGAGGAAAGCTGGATCCATCACTATGATCCTGAGACTGAAGTCCAGTCGATGCAATGGAAGCATCATGTCTCACCACCTCCAAAGAAGGCACGTGCCCAACGCTCTGCAGGTAAGGTCATGCTCACTGTATTTTGGGTCCAGCATGGAGTAGGATTGATGGATTTTCTAGCAAAGGGTCCCATGATCATTGGGACAGACTATGCTTCACTGCTGCGGAAATGGTGAGAGACCATCAAAACCAAGAGACAATGTGTCATGCTCATGAAAGGTGTCTGTCTGCCTTCTGCAAGATAATGCACCAGTTCACAACTCAGCTGTTGCCTAAATTTATTTATTATTTATTTACTTCATTTATATACCGCTTTTCTCAGCCCTCAGGCGACTCAAAGCGGTTAACAACAGCAAAATTCAATGCAAAACATCATAAAACGATTATGGGACAGTGAAAACAATAGCATCATCAACAATTAAACATCAATATAACAATCATTAGCGCCTCATCAGTAAAATCAGAATCCAATCTCATCATCCATTAATCCGTGTTCCTATATTCATTACACTGCTTAATCGAATGCTTGTTCGAACAGCCAGGTCTTCACTTTCCTCCAAAACGCCAATAGGGATAGGGCCGATCTGATATCTATAGGAAGGGCGTTCCACAGGCGAGGGGCCACCACTGAGAAGGCCCTGTCCCTCGTTCCCGCCAGGCGCGCCTGTGATATAGGTGGGACTGAGAGCAGGGCCTCCCCAGATCATCTTAATGTCCTAGTTGGTTCATTGGAGGAGATGCGTTGGGATAGATAAGCTGGGCCGGAACCGTTTAGGGTTTTATAGGCTAACGCCAGCACTTTGAATTGTGCCCGGTAGTAAACTGGCAGCCAGTGGAGCTGGTGCAACAGAGGAGTTGTATGCTCCCCGAGTGCCACTCCTGTTAGTAACCTGGCTGCCGAGCGTTGGACCATTTGAAGCTTCTGAGCAGTCTTCAAAGGCAACCCCACGTAGAGAGCGTTGCAGTAGTCTATACGGGATGTAACCAGAGCGTGGACTTCCGTGGCCAAGTGAGACTTCCCAAGGAAAAAGCATGCTCCCGTGGCTTTGAAATTCCACCGCATCCCCCTTATTCACCCAACCAAACAGCATCGGACGTCCACCTCTTTCCAACAATGAAGTTATTTGTGAAGGGCAAGCATTTCTCAGGTGATGAGACTCTGATTTCCAAAGTCACAATGTGGCTTTTGGAGCAACCTGTCGATTTCTACAAGCGAGGTGTTTACAGGTGCTTAAAAAGATGGTAGAAGTATGTGTCCCGAGGTGGCACCGATGGAGAGAAGGACTCAGAACTGGGACAAGTTTCATTGCTCTCAGTCCACAGGAAGTGGGCCAGGGGAAAGGTTTAATGAACACCCCTCGTATCACTGTTTGTGGAGGCAGGAGCTGGTCTGTTTAAGTGGACACCCCAGCCACACACATACATATTTTCACTTTTGTTATGTGTAGGTAAAGGTAAAGGTCTTCCCCTGACATGAAGTCCAGTCGTGTCCGACTCTGGGGTATAGTGCTCATCTTCATTTCTACGCCGAAGAGCCGGCGTTGTCCATAGTCACTTCCAAGGTCATGTGGCCGGCATGACTGCATGGAGCGCCGTTACCTTCCCACCGGAGCGATACCTATTGATCTACTCACATTTGCATGTTTTCAAACTGCTAGGTTGACAGAAGCTGGAACTGATAGCGGAAGCTCACATCGCTCCCCGGATTTGAACCTGCAACCTTTCAGTCAACAAGCTCGGCAGCTTGTTGACTGAAACCCACTGCACCACTGGGGGCTCCTTTTATTATGTGTATAGATGCTAATATTCCAAAAATACAGCATTTTTTGCTGAATTCTTGGACTCACTTTCTGAACTTTTCTCCAGACTGTTATTCCATTGTTGTGCACCTTCAAATCATTCCCAACACCAGGCAACCCAATCCTGGGGCCGAGAGAGCGTCACTTGCCCAAAGTTGCAAGCCAAATCGTACTTCACTTGTTGAGTTGATTGGGAAAGCAAGGAAAAAACAAAGTGAAACTCATCTTCCTTTCCCCTCCTCCTGAGTGACAGAATGAAAGACTTTGTCGCTTCCTTGATAACTTTCCGCATTTCAAGACTTTGTGAGGAGGAAATAAATTCAGAAAGGAAGAGAATTTCTCTCGCATGAAAGGGAAAGTTTTGGAAAGGTTTTTTTTGTGTTTTCAGCAGTTATTTTTATTTTAATCCATTGCAATTTTGCCTGCTGACGAACAAGAAGCATCTCCCCCCCTTTTTTTTTTTGCTTTTACAAAACAATCTCGTGGCATTTGACAGTTGGAGGATTTTTATTTTTTTGGCTTTTTGACAGCATGTCTCAGTTTCTCATTAAGGATAAAGACAATTTGCAAATTGTCTTTCCATTGCGAGTTACAAAGTTGTCTTCCTTTCCATTACGGGCTGGAAGACTGGTGTTTCTCTCTTATTTGTATCTCTCTCTCTCTCTCTTTTTGCAATCTTGATTTACCTTCCAAGGAGCCAAGACCATATTTGAAATGAAGTGGAGAATATATTTTTGAATTTTTGAAATGTCTCTTTGGCGATTATCCAACACCTTTCTTGAGTTGTAGCCTTCACATCTGGACACAGGGCTGTTCCAGATGAGGTCTAACCCATTGTTTCTCAACCTTCCTAGTACTGCGACCCCTTAATACAGTTGCTCATGTTGTGGTGACCCCCAACCATAACATTATTTTCGTTGCTACTTCATAACTGTCATTTTTGCTACTCTTATGAATCGGAATATAAATATCTAATATGCAGAATGTATTTTCATTCACTGGACCAAATTTGGCACAAATACTCGATACGCCCAAATTTGAATACTGGTAGGGTTGGGGACGGGATTGACTTTGTCATTTTGGGAGTTGTAGTTGCTAAGATTTATAGTAAACCTACAATCAAGGAGCATTCTCAACCCCACCAATGATGAAACTGAACCAAACTTGGAACTCCCATGACCAAGAGAAAATACTGGAAAGGTTTGGTGGGCATTGACCTTGAATTTTGGAGTTGTAGTTCACCTACATCCAGAGAGCATTGTGGACTCAAACAATGATGGATTTGGACCAAACGTAGCACGGATACTCAATATGCCCAGATGTGAACACTGGTGGAGTTTGGGGAAAATAGACCTTGACATTTGGAAGTTGCAGTTGCTGGGAGTTCTAGTTCACCTACAATCAAATAGCATTGTGAACACCACCAACGATAGAATTGGGCCGAACTCCCCACACAGAGCTCCCATGCCTTGAAGGGACTCACTGGCAAGAGCCTCTCTCCAGCCTCTCACGCTCTCCCTCGCCCTTACATGTGCACCACGCTGTTGTGTGCTGAGCATGCCTGCTCTCCCCTCCCCACATGGAGTCTCAGAAACAGCCCTCCCCTTGGCTGAGATGCCAGGCATTCATAGCATTGGTGGGTGTATTCGCAGTCTGTTTCCCAAAAGGAAGGGAAGGACAGGCAGAGAAATCTTCAGCCTTTTCTGCCAACAGGGTTCCTAAGACCATCAGAAATATATGTTTTCTGATGCTCTTTGGGCACCCCTCTGTATCTCCCTAGTAACCTCCCCCCGAAGGTGTTGCAACCCCCAGGTTGAAAAATGCTGATCTAACCAAAGCAATGGAGAGTGGGACTATGGCTTCACTTGATCTAGGCACGAGACTTCTGTGAATGCAGCCTAGAATCACATTGACTTTTTCTCTTTGCTCGTGTTCAAATTGTGGTCTACTATTTTATGTATTTATGTATGTATTTATTTATTTGCCGTGCCAGAACTGAATTGAGAGTACAGTTACAGTGTACAGAAAGACCACAAAAAACTTGACATTATACTAGTTTTCCTTTGCCCAGAAGCTGGCCACTTGGAGTGCCTCTGGTGTAGCTGTGAAAAGGTCCTCCATTGTACATGTGGCAGGGCTCATGTTGCATTGTAGTAAGTGGTCTGTGGTTTGCTCTTCTCCACACTCGCATGTCGTGGACTCTTCTTTGTGGCCCCATTTCTTAAGGTTGGCTCTGCATCTTGTGGTGAGAGAGCATAGTCTGTTCAGCACCTTCCACGTCACCCAGCCTACTTTGTGCCCAGGAGAGAGCTGGTCTCAGCCATTGATTGAGGTTCCAGGTTTTAGCCTGCCAGTTTTGGACTCTCACTTGCTGCGATGTTCTTACGAGTATCTCTGTAAATCTTAGGAAGCTGTTTCTTGATTTAAGGTGTTGGCATGCTGGCTGATATCGAAACAGAGGATGTGGTGTTATTGTTACTGTTTATTGATTTGCTTATGAGTTTATTTATTGTCTGTATTGCTGGTGTTGTTGTTTTTACTAGTGTACTTGGGCTCGGCCTCTTGTAAGCCGTACCTTGTCCTTCGGGAGATGGTAGCGGGGTATAAATAAAGGTTTATTATTTATTATTATTAGACCTAGATCTCAATGTCTTGGTCCTTTCATTATTGGCTGCTACTTCATATTAGAGCAGTGATGGGCAACCTTTTGAGCTTGGTGTGTCAGTACTCGCCAAAAAACCAAGCATAACTCGAGTGGGGTGTCACTTCGAGAAAAAACCCATAATTTCATGATATTTATAGTTTAATAACAAAAATATATTATTGTAATATATAACTGTATTTAATAAACCAAAAACTAATTATTTAACTCACCTGCTTTTTCTATAATGCCATGTATCTCGGCATTATAGAAAAATGCTGGTGTAGGAGCCGAGGATGAAATGTCCTTCCTGGGGATGCGGCCCCATCTTCTCTGTATGCGGCCGCATGCGATCGTGTGTCATCGAAAATGGCTACGCGTGTCAGTGTTGACACACGTGTCATAGGTTCGCCATCATGGTATTAGAGCGTGAACTTCACACTTGGAGGAAAACAGAATGAGGACGCTCATCTCTAACCTTCACCACGCCAGTTGATGAGCTACTGACGCCTGGCACTGCTCGTTCGCTTTCACTAGCTTCCCACTACACTGCAGTGATAGCAACTTCCCCTGAGAAAATTCTCTGTGAGAGCTACGTGCCTTACTTTCCAGATAACCCTCATATTTATAGATCGTTTGCATTAGAAAGTAAAAGTGATCGGTTCTGTGGGCCAGGCTTTAGCACAGCAGGTTAACCGCCAGCTGCGGTAAATCTTGCCAATTGGAAGGTTAACAGTTCAAAGCCAGGATCTGGCTGAGCTGCTGGCCCTTAGCCAGCTTCTGTCTACCTAGCAGATTGAAATCAAGTGTGAGTAGATAAATAGGTACTGCTTTAAAGCAGGGAGGTATTTAAGGCACCCATTAGAAAATGCCACAAAAATGCCAGTGATTTGATCAAGGAGGAAGTTTATGAATGAAGCTCTTTGGCAGGGAAAGTGGAGTGACAGCATCCCCCCATGGCCAGAACTGAGCACAGCCTCCAAGATGCTGAAGATGGGAAAAGCCTGTATGTATTTCTATATATGTACCGTTGTCTGTTTAGTGAGTGCATAACAGCATTGAATGTTTGCCATATATGTGTTCTGTGATCCACCCTGAGTCCCCTTTGGCTTGAAATGGGCAGAATATAAATACTGTAAATAAATAGTATGAACCCATTCTGGGAGGTAGAGTCCAAAACACCTGGGGGGCTGCAGGTTGAAGAGGCTGCATGAAGGAACTATCCCTGGTGCTCAATAAATAGGTACAGTAGAACCTCGCTTATCCAATTTTCGCTCATCCAACGTTCTGTATTATCCAACGCAGTCTGCCTCCTGCCTGGATCCACAGCTGTTTCAATGCATTATGATGTTTTGGTGCTAAATTTGTAAACACAGTAATGACTGCATAATGTTACCGTGTATTGAATTGCCTTTTTTCTGTCGATTTGTTGTAATACATGATGTTTTGGTGCTTAACTTGTAAAATCATAATGTAATTTGTTGTTTAAGCTTCTCCTTAACCCCTCCTTATTATCCAACATTTGTGCTCATCCAACATTCTGCCGACCTGTTTATGTTGGATAAGTAAGATTCTACTGTAGGTACCTCCTTGAAATGGGAAGCTGCAGTTCAGGGTAGACGCAGGGAAGTTGGAACTGCCTGCCACTGCTGTCCAGCAAGTTAACCTTTGGGGACCCATGTGCTCCTCTTGTCCCGCAAAGGGGGTTCTGTGCTACCACGTCTACAGCGGATGGCCTCCCCTGTTTGACATCTCCCGGCTCTCTTCCGCTCGCTCGTCAATGCGTCTATTAACTCCTATTGACTTAAACATGAAGAGCCGGAGCGATGTGTGCCAGGCCTCCGATCGTTCTCCTCTCTTTTGCGCCAAAGATATTACCGGCATGATTGCAGAGCCGCGCATCGGATTCACTTCTCGCGCTCCGTTTCCCGCTGATCAAATTATGGAGGAACGCTTTTGACAGCACATTTGGAGGGAACGCAAAAGGGGGAGAAGAGGCACAGAGCGGGAAAGGGGGGGGGGAGACCATTCCCCCTATTGTTTGTATCTTAGATTTCCTTCGAATTACAGCTTTGCGGCTTGACACAATTATCTGTGCAAACGAAGGGGCCTTCCCTCTGGTGGGGGTGCCCAAGCGTGACCAAGGACCCCGTATCGGCAATCGCCCTAATCGTAATCGCAAAGCAAATGAAAATGAATTCTCTCCCCTCCCCCCCTTTAAATTATAAAAATCAAAATTGCGACGCGGAGTCAAACAGCACGGGGCGATTGAGGCTGATCGCTAACAGCTTGGTCCGTAATGGGCGCGCTTTATCTACCTCCCCTCCGCCGAGCAAATAATTTACTCGAGGGGAAAAGGGAGAGAGAGAGAGAGACTGAGAAGGAGGCCCAAATTGAATTTATCTCTTGCTTGCCAAATAAGTAGGGGAGAAATTCAACTTGCATCGAAGTGCCATAAATCACGGCTCACACATCTTTGGGGCCTTTTATTTGAACGTAGGAGGGTTGCTTGTCCCCAAAGAGGGCTTAAGCAGCACTTAGGCCGGGAAGCTGCTTCGCATGCTGAGCCGTGCATCAGTGTGCAGCCGTGTGTCTTCCATGCATGTGCTTTCGAGGCCTCCACATTTGAAAAAGAAAAAGGGATATGCTGGAATCCTATTGGCGATTCACAATACTTGTAGTAAATGTTGTACACGATGCAAAGTTTGCGTACACTGGACCGTTAGGAAGCAAAGGTGTCCCTCTCGCAGACCCCCATGGGGACCATTTTGGATCTTGAGATAAGGCATGTGCAGTCTGTATCACTTTGTCAATGATTCCAGTGTTCCCTTGATTTTGTCCAAAGTATGTGGGTTATCCAGAAAGTAAGGTTCCAAGGCACATAGCACTCGCGGGGAATTTTCTCAGGGGAAGTTGGTATCACTGCCATGTAGCCAGCAGAAGCGAACGAGCAGTGCCAGTCGTCAGTAGCTCATCGACTGGTGTTGTGGTGAAGATTAGAGATGAGAGTCCTTATTCTGTTTCCTTCCAAGTGCCCACTGTAATACTCTACCAAAATGTATTGACAGGGGGTGTTGTTATAATTTTATGTGATTTGCTTTATACTTATATACCAGTTTTGTATGTTATATATGCACCCTGGAGTGCCTTTGTAAGCCGCTCAAGTCCCTTCGGGGCGATGGTGGCGGGATATAAATAAAGTTTATTATTATTATTATTATTATTATTATTATTATTATTATTGTCGTTATTATTATTTATCATTTCTTCTTCCCCTCTTTTCTCCCTCTCTCACTTTCTACTTCCGTCCGTCCTTCCTTCCTTCCTTCCTTCCTTCCTTCCTTCCTTCCTTCCTTCCTTCCTTCCCTCCTTCTTTTCCTTTCTTCCCTTCCTTCCTTCCCTCTCTTCCCTTCCTTCCTTCTCTTCTCTTCCCTTCCTTCCTTCCTTCCTTCCCTCTCTCCCTCATTCCACTTCCTTCCCTTTCATCCTTCCTTCCTTCTCTCTTTCCTACCTCCTTTGCTTCCTTCCTTTCATCACTGGGCAGACAGTCTTCCTAGCAGGGAGTGAGAGTGTGCAGCCCCCAAGTTAGAAAGTTTGCCCATGCTTGTTTTACAGTGTAGGTTCACCCTAAGTTGTCATCCGTATTGGCCCTTTGGGAGAGGTGGGTAAAAAATAATACCCATATTTCCCCAAGTCTAATGTGCCATCGAAATGAATGTGCACCTCAATTTTTAAAACCCTGAAATATCACAAAAAGTATTTGCTGCTTTTTTTATTGTGTCAGGAGTGACTTGAGAAACTACATGAGAGAATTGGCCGTCTGCAAGGACGTTGCCCAGGGGACGCCCGGATGATTTGATGTTTTATCATCCTTGTGGGAGGCTTCTCTCATGTCCCCATGAGGAGCTGGAGCTGATAGAGGGAGCTCATCCGCCTCTCCACGGATTTGAACCTGCGACCTGTCGGTCTTCAGTCCTGCCGGCACAGGGGTTTAACCCACTGCACCCAAGGGAGCTCCTGAAAGTAATGCACAGTGGCAAAAAGTGCCCTCTATGTATGAGGATTATCCGTAAAGTAAGGTTACAAGGCACGTTGCTCTCGTGGGGAATTTTCTCAGGGGAAGTTGGTATCACTGCCGTGTAGCGAGAAACCAGCGGAAGTGAACAAGCCATGCCAGTTGTCAGTAGCTCATCGACTGACGTTTTGGTGAAGGTTAGAGATGATCGTCCTCATTCCGTTTCCTTCCAAGAGTAAAGATTGTTCTTAAGATGAAAAGTACACGTCTGAGTTTTCGATGGATTAGGAATCAGCTGGTTTTCCCTGTAATGGCCGTAAGAGCATCTAAGTTTCTTAGAGCTTCTGTTCGACCATTTCAAAGCTCCCTGCTTGATCATCAGCATAGATAAGGATCTATGGGGCCGAGAGATCCCTGGGGCTTAGAGAGTGGGACTTGCCCATGGTTGTTGTCTTCCACCCCAATAGTTAAAAGTTAGACTGGATTTTGTTAGACTGGGGGCTCCTTTGGGGGATTCAAGGCTCCTTCAAAGAAATAATAATAATAATAACAACAACAACAATAATACAACAACAACAACTTAATTTTTTTACCCCATATCCCCGAAGGGAGTCGGGGTGGCTTACATATGGCACAATGTGCCTAAAACAACACAAAAAATAAAGACACAGTACAATCTATATAAATAAAAATGTAATGTTCGTTTGTGGGATTAACATAACTCAAAAACCACTGAGCGAATTGACACCAAATTTGGACACAATACACCTATCAGGCCAACGAGTGACCATCACTCATAAAAACACAAAAAACCCAGCAGAACGGACTTTAAAACCTCCCCAAAATAAACCATATATACATATACACATATATTCATATACATATACACATGTACACATACATACAGACACACACACATACATATGCAAACACACATAATTAAATATACACATATACACACATACATATACACCTACATGCATCTACACATACATGCACACTTATATGCATATACAAAGCACACATATTCACAATATACATATACACATATACATATAAACACAGAAATATGCATATACAAATGCGCACATACATACAGACTCACATATATATATGCAAGCAAACACAAATATACACATAAAGTATACACACACATACATATACACCTACACACATATACATATACACATACATACACACATATACGCATAAGGGAAGCACACACATATACACAATATACATATCTATATAAATAAAAATGTAATGTTCGTTTGTGGGATTAACAGAACTCCAAAACCAGTGGGCCAATTGACACCAAATTTGGACAGCATACACCTAACAACCCAGTGTATGCCCTTCACTCAAAAATTTTGATTTTGTAATTTGAGAGTTGTAGTTGCTGGGATTTATAGTTCACTACAATCAAAGAGCACTCTGAATTCCACCAATTATGGCATTGAACCAAACATGGCATACAGGACTCCCATGACCAACAGAAAACATTAGAAGGATTTGGTGGGCATTGACCTTGAGTTTGGGAATTGTAGTTCACCTACATCCAGAGAGCACTTTGGACTCAAACAATGATGGATCTGGACCAAACTTGGCACAAATATTCCATATGCCCAAATATGAACACAGATGACGTTTGGGGGAAATAGACCTTGACATTTGGGATTTGTAGTTACTGGGATTTATAGTTCACCTACAATCAAAGAACATTCTGAACCCCACCAACAACAGATTTGGGGCAAACTTCCCACACAGAACCCCCATGACCAACAGGAAATACTTAAGGCCATCCAGTCCAACTCCCTTCACCAAGGCACGAAAATGTAATCAGAGCCCTCCTGACAAAGAGCCATCCAGCCATAGGTAGATATAGATAGATAGATAGATAGATAGATAGATAGAGAGAGAGATATGATTCACACACACAGATATAGTATCATAGATTTGAAAGGGACCCCTAAAGAAGGACAGTGATATGTTGCATATTCCAGAGTAGGCAAACCAGATACTCTCCACATCAAAAATGACAAAGAAACAACAAGAAATACTGTTTACCCACAAGCATAAAGAAATTACATAAATTAGAATCAAACACTTTCTCATTACTTTATTTTCCAGATCAGCAGACTGGGCCACAGCAACGTGTGGCAGGGGACGGCTAGTACACATATAAACACAAATACACAAATATATACACATGTATACACACATAAATACACACACACATATACATACACATAAATAAACATATATACACATAAACACAAATATATACACAGACAAAACACATATACACAAACTGGGCCACAGCAATGCGTGACAGGGGACGGCTAGTACAAAATAAAACCAAAAGCATGTAAAACAATAATTTAAACTCAAAACAGCAACCAATTACCTATGGTGAGAATGGTCGTAAAACCTGGCCAACTGTAAACAATAACAAGGGAATGGGATAGTGCAAATTGTAGCTAATGAACAAGGGTATGGGACGAAAGTGCAGTGCTGCGAAGAAAGGCACCTACCGAGATCTCCGTGTGGCTCATGAGCCACATCTCCCCTGTCCATATTTGTTATGGATTTGTTATGTGAGGAGAAGGAATACATGGATTTACGGAACAAAGAAGCCTGGCGGTGTCCAGGAACGCCTTTGTACAGTTAAAATTTCTGCGCAGCTGCTCCCGTACCTTGAGATACCTGACTTGGCCATGGTAGTCCACAACTTAGTCACATCCCGTTTAGACTACTGTAATGCTCTCTATGTGGGGCTGCCTTTGAAGGTAGTTCGGAAGCTACAGCTAGTCCCAAGATTGGCAGCCAGGTTACTAACTGGGGCTCCGTACAGGGAGAGAACCACTCCCATGTTACGGCAGCTCCACTGGCTGCCAGTCCGCTTCCAGGCTAAATACAAAGTGCTAGTCATTAACTATAAAGCCCTAAACCAGCGTTTCTCAACCTGGGGGTTGGGACTCCTGGGGAGGGTCACAAGGGGAGTGTCAAAGGGGTTGCCAAAGACCACCAGAACACATATTTCCGATGGTCTTAGGAACACAGTGCCCTCCAGAGGTAGGTGAACTACATCTCCCTTTTGTTTATTTATTTGTTTATTTATTTATTGACATTATTTCTATCCCACCCGTATCAGCCCGAAGGCGACTCAGGGTGGCATACAAAGTTGGCACAATTTGATGCCATATAAAATACATACATTGATAAAAAAGCAAAAAAAGAAACATTATGGTACATTTAAAATATAAAAACAATAAATAATAAAAATTTTAACAAAATTAAAAAAAACTATGTCCTCTCATTCAAATCCTCATCCGTTCCATCATCTTATCAATTCCTCCCAAATCCCACCAGTATTTTCAGTTGGCCATGTGGGGTTCTGTGTGGGAAGCTTGGCCCAATTCTGTTATTGGTGAGGTTCAAGGAACTCTTTGATTGTAGGTGAACAATAAATCCCAGCAACTACAACTCCCAAATGCCAAGGTTTATTTTCCCCAAACTCCACTAGTGTTCATATTTGGGCATATTGAGCATTCATTCCAAGTTTGGTCTATACCTATCATTGTTTGGGCCCACAGTGCTCTCTGGATGTAGGTGAACTACAACTCCCAAACTCAAGGTCAGTGCCCACCAATCCCTTCCGGTGTTTTCTGTTGGTGATGGGAGTTCTGTGTGCCAAGTTTGGTTCGATTGCATTGTTGGTGGAGTTCGGAATGCTCTTTGATTGTAGGTGAACTATAAATCCCAGCAACTACAACTCCCAAATGACACGATCAACCCCCCCCCCCCCCCCCCCCCCCCCCAATCCCACCATTATTCAACTTTGGGTGTGTCAGGTATTTGTGCCAAATTTGGTCCAGTGAATGAAAATACATCCTGCATATCAGATATTTACATTACGATTCATAACAGCAGCAAAATTACAGTTACGAAGTAGCAATGAAAATATGGTTGGGGGTCACCACAACATGAGGAACTGTATTAAAGGGTCGTGGCATTTGGAAGGTTGAGAAACACTGGTTTAGACACATCAAGCCATGCAACAGCCTTTGTGGTTCAAACATACATACACACATGCTTGGACTTTTGATAATCTATATAAATAAAAATGTAATGTTCGTTTGTGGTATTAACAGAACTCAAAAACCACTGCACCAATTGAGACCAAATTTGGACACAATTCGTCCAACAACCCAATGTATGTCCTTCACTAAAAAAATGATATTGTCATTTGGGAGTTGTAGTCGCTGGGATTCATAGTTCACCTACAATCAAAGAGCTTGCTGAACCCCACCAACGATGGAATTGAACCAAAATTGGCACACAGTTCTCCCATAACCAACAGATAATACTGGAAGGGTTTGGTGGGCAGTGTCCTTTGGTTTTGGAGTTGTAGTTCACCTACATCCAGAGATCACTGTGGACTCAAATAATGATGGATCTGGACCAAACTCTACACGAATACCCAATATGCCCAAATGTGAACACTGGTGGAGTTTGGGGAAAATAGAATCTTGACATTTGGGAGTTGTAGTTGTTGGGATTTATAGTTCACCAACAATCACAGAGCACACAGAACCCCCATGTGGGCCACAGCAACGCGTGGCAGGGGACGGCTAGTACAGATATATAAATGGAGCTCCCGGTGGCGCAGTGGGTTAAACTTATTGACCAAAAGGTTACAGGTTCGAAACCAAGGAGCAGCATGAGCTCCTGCTGTTAGCCCCAGCTTTTGCCAACCTAGCAGTTTGAAAACATGCAAACGTGAGTAGATCAATAGGTACCGCTCCGGCGAGAAGGTAACATGGGAGTTCTGTGTGATTGTGTTCCCTCATCTCCCTTTAAAAACCTTATACCAGTTATATCCTACCTTGTTCATCCCCAGCGTTTATTTTTTAATTTTTAAACTGTTACATTTGTCCCGGCCATAGGTTAGTTATTATTTATATGTGATTTAGTTAGTTATTGTTTATATGTGATTTATATTAATTGTTAGTTAGTTATTGTTTATATGTGATTTAGTTATTATTATATGTGATTTATATTACATATATTAGTTATTGTTATTGTTTATATGTGATTTATATTAATTGTATTGGATTTATTGTTTTTGTTTATTGCTTTTGTTTATTGATGTACTGTTGGGCTTGGCCTCATGTGAGCCGCTCCGAGTCCCTTGGGGAGATGGTGGCGGGGTATAAATAAAATTATTATTATTATTATTATTATTATTATTATTAGTTTCTATGCAGTCATGCCGGTCGCATGACCTTGGAGGTGTCTACGGACAACGCCAGCTCTTTGGCTTAGTAATAGAGATGAGCACCAACCCCCAGACTTAATGTCAGGGGAAAAAAACCTTTTAAGTGGCTGTAGATCAATTACATATGTGTGATATGAATGTTTTTGCCCTGTTTCCTCCTTTTTTATGGTTGGGGGTCACCACAACGCGAGGAACTGTATGAAGGGGTTGCAGCATTAGGCAGGTTTGAGAACCACTGGTCTAAAAGGTGCGTGTCGTTTTCAAGGTGCTGCTCTCGCCCTGAGACTCCTTCTGCCCCATAGAACTACAGAGTTGTCCTTTTCTGGCTGCGTGAGGCGCATGGATTGATGGATGCAGGCTGTGTGTGTGCTGAGCACCGGGAAGGACGACCGCTTTTTGCCTGACCTCCTGCCTTTATTGTCAAGTTTAACCCGCCGGTGCGCAAACATGCCACCCAAGCCCCGGAGGATGGCAAAGGTCTCTTTTATGTGCAAATGAGATCTTTCTCTCTTTCCCTCAGTCTCTTTTTTTTCCTGCACACTTCTTCTTCTTTCTCTTTCTTTTTTCCTGGGGGCGGGGCCCCCCCAATCTTTTGACAGCGAATGTGCTCTGTTTACATAGCGGTGCGCCCGGGCACCCGAGAGATTGGCGCTGACAGAGTTGGCAGGAGATGTTAGGAAAGATCTGACACGACTGATCTTTGCTTAGCCAGAGGCGCTGAAAGGCACCGAGAGGAACAGGGGCCGCGGTGGAGGGGGCGGGAGGGGGCGCGGGGCTCTCATGTACCAGGAGGGGGGCCTCGAAGAGATCCAGCGTAAAAGCACCCCATCACACACACCACCAATTCCCAAACCCCCTCCCCTGAAGTGCCTGAGCTAAATGCATCTTTGCCCACGCTAACCTTTTACACTGTTTGGGGAGTCACCCGGTCACCCGTATGCCCTTATCTTGGAAAGTTTGGCTGTGAGGGTCCTGAGAGGGCATCTAGTCTGACCCTTGGATGTCATAGACTCATACAATCCTAGAGTTGGAAGAGACCTCTTGGCTATCCAGTCTAACCCCCTGCTAAGAAGCAGGAAAATTGCATTCAAAGCACCCCGACAGATGGCCATCCAGATGTGGGAAGCCACTGTGGAAGGAGCCCTGAATTGTGGTTATCCAAACTCTGGGTGATTTATCCAAGGAAGTAGAGGCCATCACCCTCTAAGTTAGCTTTTCACACACTCAAACAGCTCTCTCTATATATATCAGTGACTAGTGGTCCCCTGCCAGGCATAGCTGTGGCCCAGTCTGGTGATCTGGAAAATAAAGTAATGCGAAAGTGTTGGTTTCTAATATATGTAATTTCTTTATGCTTGTGAGTAAACAGTATTTCGTGTTGTTTCTTTGTCAGTGTTGATGTGGAGAGTGTCTGGTTTGCCTACTCTGGAACATTCAACATATCATTGTTCTTCTTTAAGGGTCACTTTCAAATCTATGATACTATATTTGTGTGTATGTGTGTGAATCATATCTATCTATATTGATGGCTGGATGGCTCTTTGTCAGGAGGGCTTTGATAACATTTTCTTGCCCTGGTGAAGAGAGTTGGACTGGATGGCCTCAAGTATTTTCTGTTGGTCCTGGGGGTTCTGTGTGAGAAGTTTGCCCCAATTCTGTCGTTTGTGGGATTCAGAATGCTCTTTGATTGTAGGTGAACTATAAATCCCAGCAACTACAACTCCCAAATGTCATGTCTATTTTCCCCAAACTCCATCTGTGTTCATATTTGGACATATGAAATATTTGTGCCAAGTTTGGTCCAGATTCATCATTGTTTGAGTCCACAGTGCTCTCTGGATGTAAGTGAACTACAACTTCCAAACTCAAGGTCAATGCCCACCAAACCCTTCTAGTGTTTTCTGTTGGTCATGTCACCTTTGATTCAATTCTATCATTGGTGGAGTTCAGACTGCTCTTTGATTGTAGGTGAACTATAAATCCCTGAAACTACAACTCCCAAATATCAGGGTCTATTTCCCCCAAACTCCACCAGTGTTTACATTTGGGCATATTGAGTATCCGTGCCAAGTTCGGTCCAGATCTGTAATTGTTTTGAGTACACAGTGCACTCTGGATGTAGGGGAACTAGAACTCCAAAACTCAAGGTCAATGCCTACCAAACCATTCCAATGTTTTCTGTCGATCATGGGAGTTTTGTGTGCCAAGTTTGGTTCGGTTCCATCATTGGTGGAGTTCAGAATGCTCTTTGATTGTGGTTGAACTATAAATCCCAGCAACTACAACTCCCAAATGTCAAAATCAATCCTCCCCCCCCCCCGGAAACCCACCAGTATTCAACTTCGGGCGTATAGGGTATTTGTGCCAAATTTGGTCCAGTGTATGAAAATACATCTGCATATCACATATTTACATTACGATTCATAACAGTAGCAAAATGACAGTTATGAAGTAGCAACGAAAATAATGTTATGGTTTGGGGTCACCACAACATGAGGAACTGGATTAAGGGGTCGGGGCATTCGGAAGGTTGAGAAACACTACCCTACAGTCAGAGAGCACACTGAACCCTACCAATGATGCATCCAGAGCAAACTCATCCGACTAAGTACTGATGGAGTTGTATTGCCGAAGGCTTTCATGGCTGGAATCACTGGGTTGTTGTAGGTTTTTCGGGCTATATGGCCATGTTCTAGAAGCATTCTCTCCTGATGTTTCGCCTGCATCTATGGCAAGCATCCTCATAGATTGTGACCTCACAACCTCTGAGGATGCTTGCCATAGATGCAAGTGAAACATCAGGAGAGAATGCTTCTAGAAGATAGCCATATAGCCCGAAAAACCTACAACAGCCCACTGATGAAGTTTCTCAGGGTGAACCTGGCATGGTGGGAGTTGTAGTTCACCCACAACCTAATGCATTTTGTACATTTTTTTAAAAATGACTTTTTCAACTAGCCCGAGCTAGTATTATTTATTTATTATTTATTTAAAGCATTTATACTCCGCTCTTCTCACCTTGAAGGGGACTCAGGGCAGAGCACAACATCCAAACTGCAAGCATTCAATGCCGGGGCATAAATAGACTATGCACATACATAAACAATAAAATCACTAGTACATACATAAGGAGATGCTTTGGAGATGGGATCTGAGCTTCAACTTGAAATTGATATGTTCCTTGTTGCCATTTGCAATGAGGGACAGCTGGGGTAGGTGCCCTTAACACCTCCGTCACCCACCAGTCGCTTGCCCGCTTGCCATCCAGTGTACAGGTGGCCGATGTTTCACCCGCCACAATACGTGAAAATGACTTCTCTGCCCAAGCTCTCTGCCAGAGGGCTGGGTGCCACTGCCTGGCAATGATGGCTGGGCGACTGGCACAAATCTCTCTGTCCGGACGGATATATCTGCCGCACATGAACTGCTCCATCTGGGGCAAGGGGTCTTTCCAAGAGTGTCTTCTCAGAAAAGAAGACGGAGACATGATTGTCATATTTAGATATCTGAAAGGATTGAGTCTTCTTTGAGCTTTAACTGACCAGGATGGAGGGACATAACATTCGGTGGGTATTGTTTTCAAATGGTGAGACCCTTGTAACCGCCGAAGCCACATTCATAGTTCTTGGGGAGGGGGGAGTCTTACTGTATTTAAAAACCCATCTCCACAGTTCCCGATTCTGGATTGGGGGGGGGGGGGCAGGGGGAAGGGAAGACCCTCCAAAACAGTGTTTCTCAACCACCTTAATGCCGTGACCCCTTAAGACAGTTGTAGTGACCCCAACTATAACATTCTCGTTCATTGCTACTCCAAAACTGTCATTTTGCTACCGCTATGAATCATAAATATCTGATATGCAGGATGTATTTTCATTCACTGGACCAAATTTGGCACAAATACCCAATACACCCAAATTTGAATACTGATGGGTCTGGGGGTGCAATTTTGCCATTTGGAAGTTGTAGTTGCTGAGATTTATGGTTCACCTACAATCAAAGAGCATTCTGAACTTTACCAACAATGGAATTGAACCAGACCTGAGACACAGAACTCATATGACCCACACAAAATACTGGAAGGGTTTGGTGGGCATTGACTTTGAGTTTGGGAGTTGTAGTTCACCTACATCCAGAGAGCACTGTGGACTCAAACAATGATAAGTCTGGACCAAACTTGGTACAAATTCTTAATATTACCAAATGTGAACATTGATGGAGTTTGGGGAATATCGACCTTGACATTTGGGAGTTGTAGTTGCTGGGATTTATAGTTCATCTACCATCAAACAGCATCCTGAACCCGACCAATGATAGAATTGGGCAAAACTTCCCACACAGAATTGCCTTGTCCAACAGAAAATACTGTGTTTTCTGATGGTCTTTGGCGACCCCTCTGACACCCCCTCGTGACCCCTCAGGGGTCCCGACCCACAGGTGGAGAAACGCTGCTCTAAAATATTTGCTATCTCCTCCAGTGTGAGCCTATGGTATGGTTTCCCCTGGTAATTCATAAATTTAATCACTATGTTCTTTCTCAAGGAATGTCTTGTAATCAATATGTTTTTTCTCAAGGAACTCCCAATTTGTAAGCCACTCGGAGTTTCCTTTGGAGTAAGAAGGATGGGATATAAATACAGTAAATAAATAAACGAATAAATAAATTGTTGATCATAGTGGACCTAGCAAAAATACTTTCTAAGCCAGTGGTTCTCAACCTTACTAATGCCGCGAGCTCTTAATACAGTTTCTCATGTTGTGCTGACCCCCAGCCATAAAATTATTTTCGTTGCTACTTCACAACTGTAATTTTGCTACTTTTATGAATCGTAATATAAATATCTGATAGGCAGGGTGTATTTTCATTCACTGGACCAGTTTTGGCACAAATACCCGATACTGCCTAATTTGAATACTGGTTAGGTTTGGGGGGAAGGAATTGATTCTGGATGAATCTGGACCAAACTTGGCACAGATACTCAACATGCCCAAATGTGAACACTGGTGGAGTTTGGGGGAAATACATTACGATTCATAACAGCGGCAAAATTACAGTGAGGTGTGACCAATGCAAAAGAGAGGCACGCCATGACTTCCTTCGTTCTAGACCAGCGTTTCTCAACCTGGGGGTCGGGACCCCGGGGGGGGGGGGGTTTGCAAGGGGGTTTCAGAAGGGTTGCCAAAGACCATCAGAAAACCCATATTTCTGATGGTCTTAGGAATCCCTTTGGCAGAGAAGGCTGAAGATCTCTCTGCCTGTCCTTCTCTTCCTTTTTGGAAACAGACTAATCTTCCCACCAAAAGCCCTTCTCCGCTGTGATTGGTCAGCATCTAGCCAAGGGAAGGGCTGTTTCTGAGACTTCAAGTGGGGAGGGGAGAGCAGGCGTGCTCAACGCAAGGCAGCATGTGCACATGTGCGGGGGAGGGAGAGTGTGGTTGGAGGGAAGCTTGCGCCAGTGAGTCCATTCAAGACATGGGGGTTCTGTGCGGGAAGTTTAGCCCAATTCAGAATGTGGGGTTTGTGGGGTTCAGAATGCTCTTTGATTGTTGGTGAACTATAAATCCCACAACTCCAACTCCCAAATGTCGATGTCTATTTCTCCCAAACTCCACCAGTGTTCACATTTGGACACATTGAGTATTCATGCCAGGTTTGGTCCAGATCCATCATTGTTTGAGTCCACAGTGCTCTCTGGATGTAGATGAACTACAACTCCAAAACTCAATGTCAATGTCCACCAAACCCTTCCAGTGTTTTCTATTGGTCGTGAAAGTTCTGTGTGCCAAGTTTGGTTCAATTCCATCATTGGTGGAGTTCAGAATGCTCTTTGATTGTAGTGAACTATAAATCCCAGCAACTAAAACTCCCAAGTGATAGAATCAATCCCCCCCAACACCACCAGTATTCAGATTTGGGTATATTGGGTATTTGCACCAAATTTGCCCCAGTGAATGAAAATTCCCTTTATTAAGGAGTCGTGGCATTAGGAAGGTTGAAAAACACTGCTCTAGTGTGATTCTGTGCAGAGATTCTCTTCATAGAGAGATGTTCCCCTTTCATGGGGTCCTATCCCTGGCCGACTATTCGCTTCTCCTCTTCCCGGCCCGTCTTGTTCCTCCATGTTTTTTTCCTGCCCAGCCCTTGCTCTCTACTTTTGTCAACAACATAAAGAAGTCTTGCTATTCCACCAGGTCCTTGAAGCGAAACACATGCACACACACCGAAAGCCCCGCTCTGAACATCAGTCAACGCAAAGCCACCAAGGCAATTTCCGAAGCCAGATAAGGCGCCACAAATCACCGAAAAGGGTCCCGGATGGACCCCTTTTGCTGTTTGCTCACGTTTGTGCGGAGGGAGATGCCGGGCCGGAGCTCTTTCATCAAAATCTGCGCAAGACGACACACTGATCTGATACGCTGTGTTCCCTCAACCGTAGATATTAATTTGGAATTAGAATCGCAGCATTGTGGCGTTAGAAGGGGTCCTGGGGACCATTGAGTCCAAACCCTAAGCACAGCGGGAATCTGCCGCAGAAGCACCCCTCCAATGGTACAAGGATATTTCAGGACTGCGATGCCTATCACTGCCTACCCTTAGCCGGGCTGATTGTAGAATCATAGTTGGACAACACCACATGGGCCATTCAGCCCAACCCCCTGCCATGCAGGAAAAGCACAATCAAAGCACCCCTGATGGATGGACATCCAGCCTGTTTAAAAGCCTCCAAGGAAGAAGTCTCCACCACACTCCAAGGCGGTGAGTTCCACAGTTGAACTGCTCTTACTGTCAGGAAGTACTTTCTAAAGTTCAGGTGGCATCTCCTTTCCTATAATTTGAACCCATCACTCTGTGTGCTAGTCTCCATGGTCGCAGAATGATGGGAGCTTGAGGCTAAGATCAACTACAGGGCCACACATTCCTCCATTGTCGCATTCTGAGGAACATATGCATTGTTGCACCCCAAAAGTGCAACATAGCTAAAGCTGTGCCACCAGTGTTTTCCTCCCCATCTGACTGAGAACTTTAGCTTGACCCTACTAAGGGTATGTCATACAACAGTGTTTCTCAACCTTCATAATGCGGCGACCCCTTAGTACAGTTCCTCATGTTGTGGTGACCCCCAACCATAACATTATTTTCATTGATACTTCATAACAGTAATTTTGCTACTGTTGTGAATTGTAATGTAAATATCTGATAGGCAGGATATATTTTCATTGACTGGACCCAATTTGGTACAAATACCCGATATGTCAAAATTTAAATTATTGTGCGGTTGGGGGGGGGGGGGGAATTGATTTTGTCATTTGGTAGTTGTAATTGCTGGGTTTTATAGTTCACCCCCAATCAAAGAGCATTCTGAACTCTACCAATGATGGAATTGAACCAAACTTAGCACACAGAACTCATGACCAACAGAAAATACTGAAAGGGTTTGGTGGGCATTGACCTTGAGTTTTGGAGTTGTAGTTCACCTAAATCCAGAGAGCAGTGTGGACTCAAACAATTTTTCTTTTGTTGTGTCAGGAGCGACTTGAGAAACTGCAAGGTGTGAGAGGATTGGCCGTCTGCAAGGACATTGCCCAGGGGACGCCTGGATGTTTTTGATGTTTTTATCATCCTTGTAGGAGGCTTCTCTCATGTCCCCACATGAGGAGCTGGAGCTGATAGAGCGAGCTCATCTGCCTCTCCCCAGATTCGAACCTGTGACCTGTCGGTTTTCAGTCCTGCCGGCACAGGGGTTTAACCCACTGCGCCACCGGGGGCTCCTGACTCAAACAATGATAGATCTGGACCATACTTGACACAAATACTCAGTATGCCCAGATATGAACACTGGTAGAGTTTGAGGAAAATAGACGTTGACATTTGGGAGTCGTATTTGCTGGAATTTATAGTTCACCTACAATCAAAGAGCATTCTGAACCCCACCAACGAATTGGGCCAAACTTTCCACACACGACCCCCAGGTCTTTGGTGACCCCTCTGATACCCTGTCACGACACCCCCCCCCCCACCCCGCCGGCAGTGGTCTGAGGTTGAGAAATCCTAGTCTACAGTATCGAAGCCTGCTGAGAGGTCTAAGACAACCAGCAGGGATACACTCCCCCTGCCCAGTTCCCTGCATAGATCGTCCACTAAGACGACCAAGGCTGTTTCCGTTCCATGTCCTGGCCGAAAGTCAGACTGTGATGAGCCTAGATCAGGGGTCCTCAAACTATGGCCCAGGGGCTGGATACAGCCCTCCAAGGTCATTTACCTGGCCCTCGCTCAGGGTCAACCCAAGTCTGAAACTACTTGAAAGCACACAACAACAATCCTATCTCATCAGCCAACAGCAGGCCCACACTTCGGATTGAAATACTAATAAGTTTATATTTATTAAAAATGTTCTTCATTTTAATTATTGTATTGTTTTTAAGTGTTTTTTGAACTACAAATAAGATATGTGCAGTATGCATAGGAATTCATTCATGTTTTTTTTTCAAATTATAATCCGGCCCTCCAACAGTTTGAGGGACTGTGACCTGGCCCTCTGTTTAAAAAGTTTGAGGACCCTTGGCTTAGATAATTTGAATCCAGTGGTTGAATTTCTTGTCTTTGGAGGAACCAGAAATAGCTGGCTCCATCTTCTGCACCTCCTTCTTGACCACCTTAGGTCCAATATCTTGAATGTTGATGTCTAGAAACAGATCTAAAATCCCCTTCCAACGTTCTGCTCTCCCATTGACGCAACCTAGAATTTCATTAGCCTTTTTGGCTGCTGCCTCTCACTCCTGACTCTGTTAAGACTCCTACAGCCTTTTCATATGGACTGCTTCCAAGTTCACAGTGAGGTACGGCTCTGGTAAATTGCATCCTCCGCCTTTACAAAGTGAGTTATGCCAAATCAGGGGAATAGGGAAGGAGGCACGGGTTGGCGAATATAACATCCCCCCAATCTTAGTGCTTTTTTTCTTCCAATGCTGGCACCTCCGCAAGTGAGACCCAAAACGTTTCGTTTTGGGAACGGAATGATTCAAAGAAGCCACATTCACATTAAAAAAAAATACGCGGAAGCATAGCAAGAAGTGCTGGAAGGAGGGGGGAAAGCAAATGAGGTGTGAGGAACCGAGACGCGAGGTGTGAGGGATCACTCTGGACTTGGCCAGGCTCTTTGCCATGTCTCAGGTGGCCAAAAGCTTTCCAACAGCTGCTCGTTGCCCCCATTTTTATGTTGGGCAGAGGGCGAAAGCAATGGACCCAAGTGATTCTGGATCTACGCCACCTTCCCTCAAAGTCAATGCAAAGGGGGACAAAAGGGGGTTGGAAAGGCAAGGCAGCCCATCTCCCTTCTGCCCAGCGAGTCAATAAAGGGCACCAGGTTGACGTGTGCCATCTTTTCCCCCCATCGTCCGAAATCAGAAACCAGCTGGAGGAAGACGCTGGGTGAAGCCCACTTGTCACGAATGGCGTTTCTCCCCATTGACACCCATTTTGTTAGTTTTGGCCCAGCTCTCCAATTTGTCCGGTCATCTGGAAACATGTTCTTTCCCTCCATGTTGAAACAGTGCACTCTCTTTCTCACCCTTCTTTGCAAAATGAGGGTACCCCTCCCAAAATTTGATAGTGGGATCACGGTCAGTCTTGAATGACAGGCATTTTCTTGCTGTGATAGTTGGTATAGAAATGTCCACAAATGCAGACAGATGTTCCTTTCGCATTCATCGGGAGGAAGAGGAGAGGTTTGTGTCTTGTGAACAGGGTAGGAAGGATGAGATATACAGCCATCCCTCCAAATTCACTTTGGTTAGGGGTGCAAGACCATTGCGAAAAAGGGGGAAAGTGCTAATTTTTAAGCTATGTATTTATTTATCGTGTCAGAAGCGAATTGAGAATACAATTATAATGTATAGAAAACCCACAGACAAAGTTAAACACTTGGCATTATGCTAAATGTCCTTCGACCAGAAGCTGGCCACTTGGAGTGCCTCTGGGGTCGCTCTGAGAAGATCCTCCATTGTGCATGTGGCAGGGCTCGGGCTGCATTCTAGTAGATGGCCTGTGGTTTGCTCTTCTCCACACTCACATGTCGGTGACTTCACTTTGTGACCACATTTCTTAAGGTTGGCCCTGCATCTTGTGGTGCCAGAGTGCAGTCTGTTCAGCGCCTCCCAAGTCACCCAGTCTTCTGTGTGCCCAGGAGGGAGTTTCTCATCCGGTCTCAGCCACTGATTTTAGCCTGCCACTTTTGGACTCTCGCTTGCTGAGGTGTTCTTGCGAATGTCTCTGTAGAGCTTAGGAAGCTATTTCTTGATTTAAGGCATTGGCATTTTGGCTAACATCTGAACAGAGGATGGGCCAGAGATGTCAATGCCTTGGTCCTTTCATTACTGGCTTCTACTTCCCAACGGATGTCAAGTGGTGCAATACCAGCTAAACAGTATATTTTTTCCAGTGGTGTAGGGTATAGACATCCTGTGATAATGCGGCATGTCTCATTAAGAGCCACATCCACTGTTATAACGTGGTGAGATGTATTCCACACTGGGCATGCGTATTCAGCAACAGAGTAGCCAAGTGCAATGGCAGATGTCTTCACTATGTCTGGTTGTGATCCCCAGGTTATGCCAGTCTGTCCCTCTTTCTCCTTCCTTCCTTCCTTCCTTCCTTCCTTCCTTCCTTCCTTCCTTCCTTCCTTCCTTCCTTCCTTCCTTTCCTCTTTACTCCTTCCTTCCCTCTCTCCTTCTTCCCTTCCTTCCATCCTTCCCTTCCACCCTTTCATCCTTCCTTCCCTTTTGTCTTTCCTTCCCTCTTTCCTCCCTCCTCTCCTCTTTCTCCTTCCATCCTTCCCTTCCTTGCTTCGTCCTTCCTTCCTTCCATCTCTCTTTCCTCCTCCTTCCCTTCCTTCCTTCCTTCCATCCATCACCGGGCAGCCAGTCCTCCCATCAGGGAGTGCTAGCATGCGGCCCCCAAGTTAGAAAGTTTGCCCAGGCCTGGTCTGGACACATCAAGCCATGTAGGAGCCTTTGAGGTTCAAACATACATACACACATGCTTTGACTTTTTTAAATACACCAGTAGATAAGTGGCTATAGATCAATTACATATGTGTGGTATGAATATTTTGGCCCTGTTTCCACCTTCCTCTTTCTCATTCCCGAGGAGCTCTCGTCCTTTTTGGGGAGAATGAAGGAGAAAGAAAACCCGCTTCACAAAAAAGCAGCAGGGAAGTGGAGGGAAAACCCATTCATTGGAAAATGCAAGATTCATTAAACAACCTCACGATAGAGGTCATTTGCATAATATATTCCAATTGCGAGATTTGGGGGAGTTTTTTTCCTTTCCCACAACACCTTCTTGGAAACTTTGGGATTTTGTTCCTATTCTCCAGAGCTGAAAAAAAATCATAATAAAGGAACAAACCCATTGCCCGCCTTTTCGAATCCCCAAACTGCAACCACCTCGCTTTTCTCCACCCTGGGCCGGCTTTTTTGTCTTCCCATTCATTTCTGTTGACAATCCCCTAATACCGTTTCATTCAAGGGGTTTGTGGTGTATTTTTATAGCGATTCACGGGTTCCCTGACCTCTTTTAAACAGCCTGCGCTTCCGACACACACATACAGAGGCACAATTTCAAATGCAAATTCTCTCTGTCCCTGAAGAAATTTCAAGAGGCAAGCTGACGTGGGTTTTAATTCCTATTTCTCCCGCTCCTTTTCTTTCGGAAGAACACATAAGGCATCAAACGTAATCCCTCTCTTCTCTCATTCTCATTCTGTTGTAGGGCTTGTGCTTTCCCGTTTCACTCCAATAACAACCACAACAACAACAACCACAACAACAATAATAACAACAACAACAATAGATGTTATTTCTTACACGCCTCTGCTCCAGGTGGGGTACAACATACTAAAAATCCATAAAACAAAACCCTTAAAACACATATAAGACAGTGTTTCTCAACCTTCCTAATGCCGTGACCCCTTAATAGAGTCCGTCATGTTGTGGGGACCCCTAACCATAACATTATTTTCGTTGCTACTTCATAACTGTCATTTTGCTACTGTGACGAATCGTAATGTAAATAGCTGATATGGAAGATGTATTTTTATTCACTGGACTGAATTTGGCACAAATATACACATTATGCCCAAATTTGAATACTAGTGGGGCTTGGGAGATTGATTTTGTCATTTGGGAGTTGCTGGGATGTATAGATCACCTGCAATCAAAGAGCATTCTGACTTCCACCAGCGATGGAATTGAACCAAACTTGGCACACAGAACTCCCACGACCAAGAGAAAATACTGGAAGGGTTTGGTGGGAATTGATCTTGAGATTTGGAGTTGTAGTTCACCTACCTCCAGAGAGCACTGTGGACTCAATGATGGATCTGGACCAAGCTTGGCATAAATAATCTGCCCCAATGTGAACACTGCAGGAATCTGGGGGAAATAGACCTTGACATTTGGGAGTTGAAGTTGCTGGGATTTGTAGTTCACCTACAATCAGAGAGCATTCTGAACTTCAACAGTGATAGAATTGGGCCAAACTTCCCACACAGAACTCCCATACCTTGAAGGGACTTGGTGGTGTGAGCCTCCCTCCAGCCTCGTATGCTCTCCCTTGCATGCACATGCGCACCACGCTGCCATGCGCCGAGCACGCCTCTTCTCCCCTTCCCATTTGGAGTCTCAGAAACAGCCCTCACCTTGGCGGAGAGGGCGGCCAATCACAACGGAGGAGGGCTTTTGGTGGGAGGATTCGAGAGAAGGACAGGCAGAGAGCCTTCTCTGCCAAAGAGGTTTCTAAGACCTTCAGAAATATATGTTTTCTGATAGTCTTTGGCGACCCCTCTGAAATCCCCTAGCGACCCCTCTCCCCCATGGTCCCGACCTCAAGGTTGAGAAACACTGATATATGTTTATTTATCGTGTCAAAAGTGAGTTGAAGTTACAGTTATAATGTATTTAAAAACATAAACAAAGTTAAAAACTTGGTGTTATACTAAATGTCCTTTGACCAGAAGCTGGCTACTAGGAGTGCCCCTGGTGTGGCTGTGAGAAGGTTGCTGTGCATGTGGCAGGGGATCAGGCTGCATTGTAGTCGGTGCTCTGTGGTTTGCTCTTCCCACACTCGCATGCTGTGGTCTCCACTTTGTAGCCCCATTTCTTAAGGTTAGCTCTGCATCTTGTGGTACCAGAGCAGTCTGTTCAGTGCTTTCAAAGTTGCACAGTCTTCTGTGTGCCTGGGGGGAGTCTCTCATCCGGTCTCAGCCACTGATTGAGGTTCCAGGTTTTAGCCTGCCACTTTTGGACTCCCGCTTGCTGAGGTGTTCCTGAGCGTATCTCAATAGATGATGATGATGATGATGATGATGATATCACACAGTCCTAGATGCTTGGGAAGATCCTGTTTGCTGTGACATACTGTGGTTTTGTGTCAGTAAAATAATAATAATAATAACTTTATTTTTGTATCCCTCCACCATCTCCCCAAAGGGACTCGGGCGGCTTACATGGGGACAAGCCTGGTCAAGCATAGGATTAAAAACATAGCACAATATACATGTATAAGAACAACGTCATAAAACAACTTAAAACACTAAAACATCCCTTCCCTTGCCTCATACAATCCCTCTGTTGTCAACACCCCCTTTCCCCCCCTCTCAACTCAGTCACTCACGACCTTCTTCCCCACCCTCAATCCCAATATTCTAACCCCCAACGTTTTACCTATATATCTGTAAGAATATGTCTTAATAAAAATTATTATAAAAAAACACTATAAAAATAACTTCATCAGTCAACCCATGGACTGACATTGTAATCAATTACTAAACTTGGGTGGGCAAAGGCTTGTGCAGTAAAGTTGTGGTTGCAGGGACAGGGCAGATGGAAAAAGTGCAGGAGCCAGAATGATAGTTATTAGTTAGGGCTAGAAGGGCAATGTCAATTAGAACACTATATCTGTAGGGCAGAGATCAGTGGTAAAGTGCAGAGGCCAGATATTGGGTTACGGCTGGGGGCAAACTTGTCTAGTGAGCTGTTTAATCAAAGACACTGTGGAACATCAATGTTTTAGGTCTTTATGAAGAGTGGACAGGGTTTGTGCCAGTCTTATCTCCCTGGGGAGAGAGTTCCAGACCCAGGGGGCCACCACCGAGAAGGCCCTCTCCCTTGTCCCCACTAACCACACTTGTGACAGAAAAGCCCTCCCCAGAAGATCTTAGAGCCCGTGAAGCTTCATACAGGAAGATGCACTCGCAAAGATAGGCAGGTTCCAAACCGTAGAACTTAGGAAGCTATTTCTTGATTTAAGGCATTGGCGTGCTAGGTGATATCTGAACAGAGGATGGACCGGAGATGTCAATGCCTTGGACCTTTTATTATTGGCTGCTACTTCCCGACGGATGTCAGGTGGTTCAAGACAGGCTAAAAGTATAATTTCTCCACAGGTGTTGGGTGTAGAAATCCTGTGATAATGCGGCATGTCTCATTCAGAGCCACATGCACTGTTTTGACATGATGAGATGTATTTATTTATTTACTTATTTACTCTATTTGTATCTCGCCTTTCTCTCCCCCGAAGGAGACTCAAGGCAGCTTTCCCTATGGCAACTATTTGATGCCTTTAGACAACAGAAATTAAATACATTTAAGTCAAAATTTAAAAATTACAGTTAAAATGCACATTAAAACATATAAACATTATGATCACAATTAAAATCGCGCCATCCACAATAGTAATCTGGAGCTGTTCCAAGAATCATTGCACATATTTCGTAGTTATTGCACTGTATTTAATCTCCAAAAGCTGGAATGCACAGCCAGGTTTTCACTTTCTTTCTGAAGGCCATGAGGGAGGGAGCTGCTCTAATATCACTGGGAGTTCCACCACTGAGAAGGCCCTGTCTCTTTATACCAGCGAAGGTGGTGGGACTGAGAGCAGGGCCTCCCTTGACTATCTTAATTTCCAAGGTGGTTCATAGGAGGAGATACGTTCAGACAGGTAAGCTGTATTCCACACTGGGCATGCATATTCAGCAGAAGAGTAGCAAAGCGCAAGGGCAAATAATAATAATAATAATAATAATAATAATAATAATAATAATAATGATGATGATGTTTATTTATATCCTGCCCCCTATCCCCTGGGGACCGGGGTGGCTTACAACATAAATAATACAATAAGTACAATACAATAATACAAAGAGATATCTTCACTGTGTCTGATTATGATCCCCAGCGGTGCGGGGTGTAGACATCCTGTGATAATGTGGCATGTCTCATTAAGAGCCACATCCACTGTTTTAGCATGGTGAGATGTATCCCACACTGGGCCTGCATATTCAGCAGCAGCGTAGCAAAGCGCAAGGGCAGATGTCTTCACTGTGTCTGGTTGTGATCCCTAGGTTGTGCCAGCTTTCGTATGATGTTATTTCTAGCACCCACTTTTTGCTTGATAGTCAAGCAGTGCTTCTTGTAAGTCAGAGCACAGTCCAGAGTGACTCCCAGGTATTTTGGTGTGCTGCAATGCTCCAATGGGATTCCTTCCTAGGTCATCCTCAGAGCTCGAGATACTAGTATGGTGTTAAGATGAAAAGCACATGTCTGCATATTAGATGGATTAGGAATCAGCTGGTTTTCCCTGTAATAGGCAGTAAGAGCACCTAATACTTTGGATAACTTCTGTTCAACCATTTCAAAGCTCCTTGCTTGGGCGGTGATAGCACAGTCGTCAGCATAGATGAAACTCTCTGTCCCTTCTGGCAGTGGCTGGTCATTTGTGTAAATGTTAAACATGGATGGTGCAAGCATGCTCCCTTGGGCCAGGCATGGATAAAAGATGAAAACTTTAAACTTCTCCATAAAATACCAATTTAAATTCATAGGTAAAACTGGGTAGGAATTGATGGGGAATTTGTTGACGGATATATCAAGATACGAGGAGTATTTTTAAAGTAAGGTCCGTTTTGTTGTAGACACGAGTAGTTCGCGCGCATACCGCAACGAGAGTGTGCATCATGTACCGGCATGCCTCGGGAACAACTGTGCTCAGTGTTCGCTCTGTAGCTAACCTGTACGGTTCTGTTCTGTGCTTTAAAAATGTTTAAGACTTATCAACTCACCCTCCGCATGTGAGGTTCACTCAGTGATACGGTTTTTGTCAGCAAGGAACCTGCCTGCTGCAGAAATTCATCGACAGATTTGTGAAGTGTACGGTGATACTGTTATGAGTGAAAGCAAAGTGCGTAAGTGGGTACGACAATTCAAAGATGGCCGTGACAACGTCTATGATGAGGACCGCTCCGGTCGCCCTTCTTTGATTACAGTGAACTCTTGGTTATCAGAGCAGGCGGCAAGTTTTTATGAAGAGGGTATTTTAATACCACTTATCAGAGGTCTGATAAGTGTTTGAACAAACTTGGCAACTATGTCGAAAAATAGAGTAAAGTATGTACTTTCTGAAAATAAATTTACTTTTTTGAAATAAACTTTCTTTGTGTACTTATGTTCAAACGGATCTTACTTAAAAAATACCCCTCGTATTTCTTAAAAGACAAAACCAGACTAAGTTCAAAGCCCTTGTTTGTTTGGGTCCCCATTTACACTTCCAGTATCATGGCATTTGGAACTGCATGATATGGTCAGTGTAGACGCATATAATGCAGTTTGAACTCTCTTTCCTTCTCTTCTTTCCAACCCTTTTCCCGCAATTTGCCACAATTGATGTTAGTTTCGGACAAAGGAGGAGAGAAACCAGGACATTTCAAAAGCTTCAGGAACAGTGCAGGATTAAATGGGGCAGTCCCTGCTAAATTGGGATAGTTGTGGGTATGCAATACAGGCCTCATTTCCCCTTTTCCATTCCCAAGAAGCTCCCTTATTGATGGCACTTGTTGGGGGTCTCTGTTCTTCTCCTCTGCGTTCAAAACCCCAGACTTTATTTCTTGAGTTTCCCTTCTTCTCCATTTCCTCCTCCGTCCCTCTCCTCCCTAATTCGTTTTCCCCCTGCATGTCATGTTGTTTCACCGTTGCTGCGACTGTTGTTATTTCCCCCCCCCCTTCCCCATCACTACAATCAAGCAACCTCATTAACAGAGATCAAAGGCAGCAGTTAATGATTTATAAAGGTGCGGCGGTTTGGAGAAATTAAATAATTTAGGCCGTGCGCACATACCAAGAGGGTCCCCAAAGACGGCCGGGTGAGATGCGCCGACGTCAGAATCCTTTCCCCCATGTTTCACTACTGCTGGGTCAGTGGCTTGCACCCATAACAATACCAGAAAAAAAAACCCATGATAGGTCTGGCTTAGGGTTGAAGGCACACAACAACAACGATTCCCCTTGTATTTGAACACCCTGAAATGTTCTGAGTGATTATGGGCATCCTTCTGTTAATGCTGGGTGCATTTACACTGCAGAATTAATGCAGGTCGAGGCCACCTTACCTGCCATGGCTTAGTGCTGCAATCTCACGGGAGCAGTAGTCTGGTGAGCACTCTGGCAGAGAAGGCGAAAGAGTGAATGAAAGTACATATTTTGTTGGACCCGAACAAAGGAACAAGTTTGGCCAATACAGGGGTTGTATTGTAATTTTGGAAATACAGTAGAGTCTTGTTTATCCAACATAAATGGGCCGGCAGAACGTTGGATAAGCGAAAATGTTGGAGAATAAGTAGGGATTAAGGTAAAGCCTATTAAACGTCATATTACTTTATGATTTTACAAATTACGCACCAAAACATCATTTTTTTTGTCATGTCAGGAGCAACTTGAGAAACTGATAGGCAGGATATATTTTCATTGACTGGACCTAATTTGGTACAAATGCCCGATATGTCAAAATTTAAATTCTTGTGCGGTTGGAGGAGGGGGGGGGGGGAATTGATTTTGTCATTTGGGAGTTGTAATTGCTGGGATTTATACTTCACCTCCAATCAAAGAGCATTCTGAGCTCTACCAACAATGGAATTGAACCAAGCTTGGCACACAGAACTCATGACCAACAGAAAATACTGAAAGGGTTTGGTGGGTATTGACCTTGAGTTTTGGAGCTGTAGTTCACCTAAACTCAGAGAGCACTGTGGACTCAAACAATTTTTTTTGTTGTGTCAGGAGCGACTTGAGAAACTGCAAGTCGCTTCTGGTGTGAGAGAATTGGCCGTGTGCAAGGACGTTGCCCAAGGGATGCCAGGATGATTTGATGTTTTTATCATCCTTGTGGGAGGCTTCTCTCATGTCCCCACATGAGGAGCTGGAGCTGATAGAGGGAGCTCACCCGTGCTCTCCCCGGGTTTGAATCTGCGACCTGTCGGTCTACAGTCCTGCCATCATAGGGGTTTAACCCACTGCGCCACGGGGGCTCCTACCAAAACATCATGTTTTACACCAAATCAACAGAAAAAAGCAGTTCAGTACATGGTAACATTATATAGTAATTACTGTATTTACTAATTTAGCACCAAAAGATCGCAATGTATTGAAAAAGCTGTGGATCCAAGTGGGAGGCCTACTGCATTGGATAATACAGAACGTTGGATGAGCAAAGGTTGGATAAGTGAGACTCTACTGTATGTACATTTTAGACTTCCAAAGTTGGGAGCAGAGGCAACGAGATGTTGAGGAGTGCGAACGCAGCAAATAGAACTGTTCTAGGTACAAAGGATTTCCAATTTGCAATGATAGAAATGTATTTATTGGGAATTTTACGCACCATAAATAATAATCCATACACATAATAAAAGTGAAAATATGTATGTGTGTATGGCTAGGATGTCCACTTGCAAGGACCATCTCCTGCCTCCACAAACAGCTATAGCTCCCACTCCTTGGGAGACATCAATTGCCCTCCCTCCAATGACACTGCAGGTTATAGTGCACACCATGAACATGTACAAGAGCTCTGCCAATGTCCTCCACAAACACAATCCTGCCCACCACACAAGTGAAGGATTTCATTCGGGGACAATTCCATCCTAGGTTTCATGTGTTTCCTCCACCACAGACATCCCAGTGTTTCTTTATCTCTCCATTGGTGTAGGATTTGCATGACCCCATCCACTGCCTCTCCCTTAACCTTTTCCCAATCTTTTCTGTGGCAGACAGCAAACAGAGGGATTGATCGGCAACTGAACATACTAGAGAGGTTTGAGGAGAATTCACCGGGTACCCAAGCTATTAGTAGTAGTAATAATAGCAATAATAATAATAATAATAATAATAATAATAATAATAATAATAATAATACAACTTTATTTGTAGATTGCTCTATCTCTCTCTTTCAGCATAGCCTTAGAGAGCATTGGATTCTCCTTTGGAGGTCTTAAAATAGAGTTTGGACGGGCATCTTTCAGGAGTGGTTTAGTTGTATATCCCTGCAGGGCAAAGAGTCAGACCAGAAGACCTTAGGGGCCCCCTTCTGACTCTTTAGATTCAATTTATTCAAAACCTTGAAGCAACAGCAGACCAAAAGCTGTACTTACCTAATGCGTGAACGCCCTTGTTCTCTCCATATTTTTTGATACAAATTTAGGGATTTTGTTTCCTTCTATAAAAAAAAACACGTTTCTTCTCATACCTATCCTTCTGGAGTTTCAATAAATGAAGGGACTTTTAAAAGAAAATTAAGGGAAATCTAAATGAGATTGCAAAGCCTTCTCCAATTTAGAAAAATCCGTTCCGAAGGCGCGTCGGTCAATATATGGCTAATTGAAAGATTTAGTTTGTAGGCCTCGTTGCACAGTATGGGCGCTTGCCAATTTACCCGAGACTGTGGCTTGGTGTCTCGTTTTTTTTAAAAAAAAGAAAAAACGAGAACGATGATTGTCATTTTATCACTGCTGATTAGCATGGCGTTCCTGGCACATCCTGGGAAGGTGGAGAAGAAAGCAAGCAAATGCTTGGAAAAACAAGCTTCAGTGAGCCCAGCATGCATCCTATACCTGACCCCGTTCTGCCATGGCCCAACTGGGCAAAGGGATGAACGGAGAACACAGCATGTTCTTCTTCTGAGCTTGGCCTAGAAAGGTTCGGCTCCACTTCATGGCAACCCCTTTCTCCCCTTGAGCCAGCATTCTTTCTAAACGTTTCAGGAGGTGGTGGGGAAGGGGATTTTTTGTAATGATCCAAATGTTTGGCCAGTTCTGTAATGTGATGGCATTCATTGCCCTCAGGTTTAAAATGAAACATTCCCCCAATTTGTGGTGTTGTATGCCAGAACAGGAACACCTCTGTCTTTAAACAGCACACCAGTGTAGTAAAATCAGCAAGCAGTTTAGTGAAGGATATATGTAAGAAAAGTAATAAAAATGGTAAAAACAGTATAGTTCAAAGCAATATTAGTCCAAGATAAAAGTCAGTCCATATACTTCCAGGTAACAAGGTAAAAACACAAGGTTCAAGGTACAGAATCCAAAGAACAAGGCAGCACAAAAATCCAATGAACAGAACAGGAACTTGGCAAAACTTGAAACATGAAACTAGAAATCCACTTGGAGAAACAAGACTGTCATGAAGTATCAACATTGACGAGACTAAAGTGAAACTTTCCCTGGTATCAATATGAAGCCTTTCCTGCCCCCTGAAACGAAAGGAAAGCATTTCGCTTGCCCTTATAAACAGATGAAGCTTTCTTATCTCTCTTCTCTTGACCTCCGTTGAGCCTGAGAACTATGTCTCCTTTTACAAAAGTCTAGTTCATCCTCACTAAATTCTGCACCTGACAAATAATCCTCAGAGATAGACTGCTGTGGCCCGTTCCCAGGAATTTGACCTTGATCATCTGCAGGAGAAACACTCGGTTCATCAGACAGCTCGGGCCAATCTCCTGAGCTTAACTCAGGCCCAGCAAAACCCTCATCCTCATTGATAACCAACACAGGCCCAGAAGAACCCTCATCCCCATTGACATCAGACACAATCATAGGCTGAATTAGAACAGGAGGGGAAATTGTGGGAAGAGCCAAAAGTACCCTTCTCTAAGTGCATCTGCTCTGGAGAATAAATGCAGTTGGGACCCACTGCTAATGCTATTATTATTATTATTATTAGTAGTAGTATTAGTATTATTAGTATTATGCCATGTCTCCATGCCATGCAGTCCTGGGAGTCCTAGTTTTCCAAGGTCCATGCCCTTCTCTTGGTGCATCATTTACAATGTGGAATGAATGCCCTTGCACCCCACTTTAAATACTATAGCTCTATACAGTGTGGTCCTGGGAGTTATAGTTTTCCAAGGTCCACACTCTTCTCTGTGGAGTAGCCGAGAGAGAGAGAGAGAGAGAGAGAAAGAGAGAGTCGCCATTTTTCCTTCCTCCCCCCCCCCCCCCCCCCCCCCCCCCCCCATTTCTTTTCTTATGGAATTGAAGACACATAACACACGACCTTTCAAAGAGAGGAACTTTTCCCCCCCACAAAGAAGAGCGGGGGAGGGATGGTGGGCAGTACCTAGCGATTACAGTGTGATGGCAATTGAATTGAAAGAATGCTGAGTACAACTGAGTAGCACGGATATATTTAACAGTATGATGATGGTAGGGAAATCATCCGTTTCATTTCAAAACAGAGTATGACTGAGCTCTACTCTACCAAACACTTCCCTGCTTCAATGTGATGAAGTTGTGGGACTATCTCGTTCCTCCTCCAGCGTTACTCTACAGTCAACTTCCGCTGGACATCTCATGATCTCCTCTTCTTCCCTTTACTTCATGAAAGCTTGCTCCTCATCTTCTTCTGCCTCCTTCTATATAACTCTTACTATTTCTTTCTTCTCTTTTTCTTCTTTTTCCTTCGCTTTTCTCCTTCTCATCTGACTCCTTCATCTTCTCCATGAGCTCTTGCTTCTCCTGCAGATAAAGAACAAACTGCCAATATGATCATTCTCCTGAACATTTTATTTTTCTCCTTTTCATCTTTCTTCACCTCTCTCCCGACTCCTCCTTTTGTTTAGACATCTTTCTTTGATGACCTCCCAATCCTTTGTTTTTATGATATCCTCCTTTTTCGTCTTCCTCCTCCTTTATGTCCCCTTCCTCCTCCTAAATCATTATCTTCCTCCTCACATTTCTCTTGATTTTTTTCTTCTTTTTCTTCCTTCTCTATGTTCCCCTCTTCCTCCTGCTTCTTCACGCCCTCCTTCTAGATGTCTTTTTCGTGAGCTTTCTCCACACCTTCTTCATCTTCTCCTTTTGTTCCTTCTTCTCTCTGTCCGCCTTATCCTCTTTTCTGAATTTCCTCCACTCTTTCCTCTTGATCTTCTTCCTCTTCCTCCATGTACTCATCTTTCTCCTTGTTTATAAGATTTCTTTCTTCGTCATCTTCTCCTTCCTCCTTTTTCATCTTCTCCATGTTATCTTCTTCCTTCTCTTCCAGGATCTCAACTTCCTTCTTTATGAGCTTCCTCCTCTATTTCTTACTGATCTTCTCTTTTTTTCTCCTTCATGTTCTCCCCCTCAATATCTTTACTTCATGAGCTTTCTCTTGATTTTCTTCTTCCTTCTACAGGTTCCTCCCTTCCTCCACCACCCTCTCTTCCTCATGAATTCTCTTTATTCTTGATCTTCTTCTCCTTTTTGTTCCCTCTTCTTGATGTTCACCTCTTCCACCTCCTCCTTCATGAGCCTTCTCCTGCTCCAACATGGATCCAAGTGGTGTCTTCCACTTCTTTGTTTTTAACATCTTAGGTGGCTCCTCAAGACGTACCTTCTTGGACAAATACAGTTCCTCATGTTTGGCAACCCTCAATTATAACATTATTTTTGTTGCTACTTCATAACTATCATTTTGCTACTGTTATAAATCGTAATGTAAATATTTTATATGCAAGATGTATTTTCATTTACTGGACCAAATTTGGCACAAGTATCTGATACACCCAAATTTCAATACTGGTGGGGTTGATTTTGTCATTTGGGAGTTGTAGTTGCTGGAATTTATAGTTCACTTACAATCAAAGAACATTCTGAACTCCACCAACAATGGAATTGAACCAAAGTTGGCAAACAGAACTCCCATGACCACTAGAAAATACTGGAAGGGTTTGGTGGGCATTGACCTTGAATTTTGGAGTTGTAGTTCACCTACATCCAGAGGGCACTGTGGACTCAAAGAATGTTGGAGCTGGACCAAACTTGGCACAAATACTCAATATACCCAAATGTGAACACTGCTAGAGTTTGGGGGAAAATAGACTTGTCATTTGGGAGTTGTAGTTCCTGGGATTTATAGTTCACTTACAATCAAAGAACATTCTGAACTCCACCAACAATGGAATTGAACCAAAGTTGGCAAACAGAACTCCCATGACCACTAGAAAATACTGGAAGGGTTTGGTGGGCATTGACCTTGAGTTTTGGAGTTGTAGTTCACCTACACTCAGAGAGCACTGTGGACTCAAAGAATGTTGGAGCTGGACCAAACTTGGCACGAATATTCAGTATGCCCAAATGTGAACATTGATGGAGTTTGGGGAAAATAGACTTGACATTTGGGAATTGTATTTGCAAGGATGTATAGTTCACCTACAATGAAAGAGTATTCTGAACTCCACCAATGATAGAATTGGGCCAAACTTCCCGTAGAACCTTCATGACCAACAGAAAATATTGTGTTTTCTGATGGTCTTTGGCGACCCCTTTGACATCCCCTGGCGACCCCCCCAGGGTCCCGACCCCCAGGTTGAGAACCACTGTCTTAGGGCAAAGAAGGGAGTGGGTCACAAATCTTGCCTCAAATTTCCTTCAGGGAGGAATAATAAAGAATCTGATGAACAAGGCAAGAAACAAGGCAAGAATGGGCTCCAATATTAGTGCTGCTTACAGCTGTTGGCTTCCATGTTTTGGTAAGCAAAATTTGCAGGCTGCCTTTCCTTGCTGTCCGTTTGCTATTCTGTTCAACATCAGAGGATTAATATACTACGCAAACCTTTCTCGCTTCCCCAGTGGATATCTTCCTCCCGCTGTGAAAATGTCTTAAAAGTCATCAAGCTCCACAGACCGCAGCTTTCCCAAGGACATCTTCTATTCTTGGGAGGAACCAAGCAATACCTTATTCCGTTTTTTCCGCCCCTTCTGCTGGGAAGACGTTAAGCAGCGGCGGATTTTATACAATTGTTAGCAGATGCACGTATGTGTTTTAGGCAGAGGATCGCACAAAAGTATTTAGGGGAGAGAGTTCATCACTCAGGAAAAGTTCAAGGTAAAAATGGATATCAGAGTCAACAGCCTCAACTGGCCTCGGCAGCCGCAGAAAGCAAGCTTTTGCTCTCCTCAATGTGACATACTTTCAGATATTTAAACATTATGTCCCTTGTATTGTCGAAGGCTTTCATGGCCAGAATCACTGGGTTGTTGTGTGTTTTCTGGGCTATCTGGCCATTTTCCAGAAGCATTCTCTCCTGACGTTTCGCCTGCCTCTATGATGGGCATTCTCAAAGATTCATCACTTATGCTTGAGGCTCAGGCGTCGGCGGTGGCTGGGAGGGCCTTTGCACAATTAAGACTCGTGCACCAACTGCGACCGTACCTCATGAAGGCGGATCTGGCCAGGGTAGTCCATGCCTTAGTCACCTCTAGACTGGATTACTGTAATGCACTCTACGTGGGGCTGCCCTTGAAAATGGCTCGGAAATTCCAGATGGTCCAACGGGCGGCAGCCAGGTTGTTAACCGGGGCTCTTTATAGGGAGCAGTCAACCCTCCTCTTTAAGGAGCTCCACTGGCTGTCATTCATTTTCCGGACCCAATTCAGGGTGCAGGTTCTCACCTACAAAGCCCTGAACAGTTTGGGACCCACCTACCTGCGTGACTGCATCCCTGTATACGAACCCACACAATCTCTTCGATCATCTGGAGAGGCCCTGCTCGCGCTCCCACCTGCATCGCAAGCGTGATTGCTGGGGACGAGAGAGAGGGCCTTTTCGGTGGTGGCCCCTCGAATCTGGAACTCACTTCCTAAGGACATCAGGCAAGCCCCAACTCTGGCAGTCTTTAGGAGGAGCTTGAAGACGTGGTTGTTCCAGTGTGCCTTCCTAGAATAATGATCCCATAGCACTTTGTCCTCCAAAGCACTTTATATTGTTTTAGGTCTGCTTGTATGTTTCCACAAACCGCCCCATCACTTTTTCGCCCATGTCCAGCATTATTTTTAACTTTTAATTATATTTGGCCTCCCCATAGAATTTAAAGTGTGTTGTCCTATTGTTAATGCTTATGTTATTGTTTTGCTGTCTTGTTGATTTTAATTGCTTGTATTGTTGTTGTTATTGCTTGCATTGTTGTATTCTGGGCTCGGCCTCATGTAAGCCGCACCGAGTCCCCTGGGGAGTTGGTGGCAGGGTATAAATAAAGATTATTATTATTATTATTATTATTATTATTATTATTATTATTATTGTGAGGTCTGTTGGAAAATAGGCAAATGGGGTTTGTATATCTGTGGAATAATGTCCAGGGTGGGAGAAAGAACTTTTGTCTGTGTGAGGTAGGTGTGAATGTAGCAATTGGCCACCTTGATTAGCATTTAATGGCTTAGCAGTTTTCAAGGTGTGGCTTGTCGAGGGGTGATTAGCTGGCCCTGATTGTTTCTGGCCTGGAATTCCCCTGTTTTTGAACGCAGCGCCCTAACACGAATCAAGGAACATGAAAGGCACTGCAGACTACTTCAACCAGAGAAGTCAGCCATAGCAGAGCACCTGATGAACCAACCTGGACACAACATATTATTTGAGGACACAGAAATGCTGGACCACTCTCACAACCACCATGTCAGACAACACACAGAAGCCATTGAAATCCACAATCACATGGACAATGTCAACAGAAAAGAGTAAACAATGGAAATGAACAAAATCTGGCTACCAGTATTTAAAAAACCTCTAAAATCATAACAGTAAATAAAGAACAACACTACAACTCCCATAAATCCCTCCAAAGACCTCCAGTATTTTTTGTTGATCATGGGGGTTCTGCGTGCCAAGTTAGTTCCAGGTCCATCTTTAGTGAGGTTGAGAGTGCCCTTAGATTGCAGGCGAACTATACATCCCAGGACTGACAACTCCTATTAATCATGGTGAATTTGCCGCAAACCTCTCTAGTATGTTCAGTTGCTGATCAATTCCTCTTTTTGCTGTGTACCATAGAAAAGAATAGGAAAGGGTTAAGGGAGAAGCAGTGGGCGGGGTCGTGCAAATTCCACACCAATGGAGAGAGTCAGAAACACTGGGATGTCTGTGGTGGAGGAAACACATAAAATCAAGGATGAAATTGTCCCCGAATTAAAGCCTTCACTTGGGTTGTGGGCAGTATGGTGTCTGTGGAGGACATTGGCAGGGCTCTTGGACATGTTCATGGCACTCGCTATAACGTGCAATGTCATTGGAGGGAGGGCCTTTGGTGTCTCCTGAGCAGTGGGAGCTATTTCTGGAGGCAAAAGCCTATTTGTGGTATTTGTGGCAGGAACCTATCTGTGTAAGTGGACACTCCAGCCACATACACACTTTTATTATGCGTACTAGCTGTCCCCTGCCACGTGTTGCTGTGGCCCACTCTGATGGTCATGGGGGTTCCATGTGGGAGGTTTGGCCCAAATCCTTCGTTGCTGGGGTTCAGAATGCTCTGTGATTCTAGGTGAACTATAAATCCCAGCAACTGCAACTCCCAAATGTCAAGATTCTATTTTCCCCAAACTCCACCAGTGTTCACATTTGGGCATATTGAGTATTTGTGTAGAGTTTGCTCCAGAGCCATCATGGTTTGTGTCCACAGTGTTCTCTTGATGTAGGTGAACTACAACTCCCAAACTCAACATCAATGCCCACCAAACCGTTCTAGTGTTTTCTGTTGGTCATGGGAGTCCTGTGTGCCAAGTTTGATTCAATTCCATCATTGGTTGAGTTCAGAATGCTCTTTGATTGTAGGTGAACTATAAATCCCAGCAACTAAAACTCCCAAATGACAAAATCAATTTTTAGAGTGAAGGTCATAGATTGGGTTGTTAGATGTCTTTTTATCTATATAGATAGAAAATGTAGATATATAGATATATAGATATATAGATATATAGATAGATAGACAGACAGACAGACAGACAGACAGACAGACAGACAGACAGACAGACAGACAGACAGACAGACAGACAGACAGACAGACAGACAGACAGACAGACAGATAGATAGATAGATAGATAGATAGATAGATAGATAGATAGATAGATCAGGCACATGCGGGTGTTTAGGACTTTAACTCCCACAATTCCTAACAGCCAAAGTTTGCCCATGCCTGGTAAAGATAGACTGGCATTTGAATCTTCTGTTCATGTCTTCTCTGTGGCTTTCTGTGCTTTCAGCTATCCATTGTGTTTTAATTCTGTGTTGTATCCTTCCTCAAGTCTTGGGGAGAGGCGGGTAATAAGTGATGGGAACTGTAGAAATATTCACTTTCGATGCAATGAGAAAACTATAGGAATTATTTGTCTTCGCTTGCAAGAGTGAAACAGTCAAAACAGCGACATCCCTGCCTAGAAAGCATTGGGATTTCTTTTCTTTTTCTTTTTTGTATGACTGCTGGGAATTGTGATTTCGGGGGAGTGGCATCCATAATCGGGATTTATCGTTTTGGGGGAAAAGTCATGTTTGGATGATATTTTTTATTATTTGAAAAAAGCATTCAATCCCTCCCTTGCGATTCAGGGCATTCGGTGCGGCTTAGAGCGGATGCTTAACAACAGAAACAAACACAGTGTGCCTAAAGCTAACAAAATGACTTTAAAAAAATCTCTAAAGCCAATAAGAGGCTGAAAGAGCCGATTAAAAGAGATCAGAAATGCAGAAGTTTCTAAGCCGTTTGGAATAATTTGGTGCGCTCCCCCCCCCCCCCCAAACTGTCTGGGACGGGGAATGAAACAAAGCTGCCAAGATGAGCTTCCACGTCTCAGGTTGGCTCTAGACCTTCGGTTCTCAACCTGAGGATCGGGACCCGGGGGGGGGGGGGGGGTCATGAGGAGGTGTCAGAGAAGTTGCCAAAGATTATCAGAAAACACAGTATTTTCTGTTGGTCATGGGGGTTCTTTGTGGGAAGTTTGGCCCAATTCTGTCATAGGTGGGGTTCATGCTCTTTAATTGTAGGTGAAGTATAAATCCCAGTAACTACAACTCTCAAATGTCAATGTCTATTTTCCTCAAACTCCACCAGTGTTTACATTTGGGCATATTGAGTATTCGTGCCAAGTTTGGTCCAGATCTATCATTGTTTGAGTCCACAGTGCTCTCTGGATGTAGGTGAACTACAACTCCCAAACTCAAGGTAAATGCTCACCAAACCCTTCCAGTTTTTTCTATCAGTCGTGGGAGTTCTGTGTGCGAAGTATGGTTCAATTCCATTGTTGGTGGGATTCTGAATACTCTTTGATTGTAGGCAAACTATAAATCCTAGCAATTCCCAAATGACAAACTCAATCCCACCAAATTCCAGCAGTTTTCAAATTTGGGCATATTGGATATTTGTACCAAATTTGGTCCAGTGAATGAAAATACATCCTGCATATCAGATATTTACATTACAATTCATAACAGTAGCAAAATTAGTTATGAAGTAGCAACAACATAATTTTCTGGTTGGGGATCACCACAACATGAGGAACTGTATTAAGGGGTCGCGGCATTAGGAAGGTTGAGAACCACTGGTCTAGACTGTGGAAGCAATGGAATTTTGACACCACTTTCATTGATTTTGTCATTTGGGAGTTGTAGTTGCTGGGATTTATAGTTCACCTACAATCAAACAGCATTCTGCACTCCACCAATGACGGTATCTAACCAAACTTGGCACACAGGACTCCCATGACCAACAGAAAATACTGGAAGGGTATGGTGGGCGTTGACCTTGAGTTTTGGAGTTGTAGTTCACCTACAGACAGAACACTGTGGACTCAAACAATGTTGGATCTTGACCAAACTTGGCACGAAAACTCAATATGCCCAAATGTAAACACTGGTGGAGTTTGGGTAAAATAGACATTGATATTTGAGAGTTGTAGTTACTGAGATTTATAATTTACCTACAATTAAAGAGCATTCTGAACCAAACTTGGCATGAAAACTCAATATGCCCAATTGTGAACATAGGTGGAGTTTGGAGAAGATAGACCTTGACATTTGGGAGTTATAGTTGCTGGGATTTATAGTTCACCTATAAATGAACCCTACCAATGATAGAATTGGGCGAAACTTCCCAGATAGAACCCCCATGACCAACAGAAGATACTGTGTTTTCTGTTGGTCTTTGGAGACCCCTCTGACACCTCCCCCCGGCCATCCCCCCAGTGGTCCCAGCCCCCTGGTTGAGAAACGCTGCCATATAGACTACTGCAACAGGCTCTGTGTGGGATTGCCTTTGAAGACTGTTTGGAAGCTTCAAGTTGGCTCTCCCTCCCAATTTGGTCCCATCTGCAAACTTGATGATCATGCCTTTCCACTCTTCATCAAAGTCATTAATAAAGATGTTGAAGAGAACTGGGCCCAGGACAGAACCCTGCTGATGGCACTCTACTTGTCTCTTCTTTCCAGGATTAAGAAGAGGAAGCATGGGAAGAAGTGACCCATTGGGTTCGTTCGCTTTACCAGTTACAGATCCACCTCACCGTAGTTTTGCCTAGCCCACATTGGACTAGTTTCCTTGCCAGAAGGTCATGGGGGACCTTGTCGAAAGAAGACCTTACTGAAATCTAGATATGTTCCATCCATGGCATTCCCTGCATCTACCCATACATACATACATAGAGAGAGAGAGAGAGAGAGAGAGATAGTAAACCTGAGCTGTGGCACATGTTCACCCCATTTGGGGATTTCTGGCTCCTCCTTTCTGTTAGGCCTTCCTTGTCTTCTCATCCTTCTTATGCCAGAGATGACCTCAGAGGTGCGGATGGGATTGATAGTGTAATTTAAACGATCAATATTGAGAAAGCACTCTGCAATCCTCGGGCGGCTTGGGGGCAGGCGAGAAGGAGGCGAAATGGGCATTACTTATTAATAATTAGGTTATGCCGTTTGCATATTGCATGCTGCTGGGTGTGGGCTCAGAATCTCCAAGCGGGGAGAGCCTTCTCCAGACTCAGTGGCAAAAGGAAACCTGGGTTGTTGTGAGTTTTTCGGGCTGTATGGCCATGTTCCGGGAAGCATTCTCTCCAGACGTTTCGCCTGCATCAATGGCAGGCATCCTCAGAGGTTGAGATCCTCACAACCTGCCATAACCAGAATGCCTGCCATAGATGCAGGTGAAACATCAGGAGAGAATGCTTCTGGAACATGGACATACAGCCTGGAAAACTCACAACAACCTAGTGATTCCAGCCATGAAAGCTTTTGGACTCAGAATCTCCAAGCGGGGAGAGCCTTCTCCAGACTCAGTGGCAAAAGGAAGCCTGGGTTGTTGTGAGTTTTCCGGGCTGTATGGCCATGTTCCAGGAAGCATTCTCTCCTGACGTTTCGCCTGCATTTATTTATTTATTTATTGTTCTTATACCCCGCTACCATCTCCTGCAGGACTCGGTGCGGCTTACAAGAGGCCAAGCCCAACAACATCATAAAACAACAACAACAAAACAGTAAATAACTCATAAAAAGTAAAAAAAAATACAATAATAACACAACACATTTTAAAAGCATGAGGTGGGCCAAATGTAAAAGTTTTAAAATTAAAAGCTGGGAAGTCTAAAGGGGATAGTAGGAATGTTCAGGGAAAGATGGACGTGCAGACAGATCTATATCTCTCATAAAGTGCATTGAGGACATATTGCTTAGGATTCCTTATTCTGGGAAGGCACACCGGAACATCCAGGTTTTCAAGCTCCTTCTAAAGACTGCCAATGTTGGGGCCTGCCTGATGTCTTTGGGGAGGAGTTCCAGAGTTGCGGGGCCACCACCGAGAAGGCCCTGTCCCTCGTTCCCACCAATTGCGCCTGTGAAGCATCACAACCTCTGAGGATGCTTGCCATAGATGCAGGCGAAACATCAGGAGAGAATGCCTCTAGAACATGGCCAGAGCCACAACCTCTGAGTCACAACCTCTGAGGATGCTTGCCATAGATGCAGGCGAAACGTCAGGAGAGAATGCCTCTAGAACATGGCCATATAGCCCAAAAAAACCTACAACAACCCAGTGATTCCAGCCATGAAAGCCTTCAAGAATAAAAGGGACCCCCCCCCCCCAAGATGGCAGTTTTTCTTCTTGTAATGGCATAAATCTGGAGGTAAAGGAGGTCCACAGGAGCAGGTCTTTTGTAATCTTTGATGATCTTAATCACACAAACCCAAATCATTTCTAACAGGAGCATGTCTTTTGTAATGTTAATGGCTCTTGAGCCATATTTCTCCCCCCAGTGCACTTCTCATCTTCCATGCAGCATTGAAAGCTGGCACGGTGACAGAAAGCCATGCCCTCAAAGCCAGTAGTTGTGGGTTGCATTCCCCCCTCCATGGCATTTACTCCGCAGCGTCACTCGAACCCCTCTCCATGGCGTCTTCCATCCTTCGAACCCAATTAGAGTCTCCTTTCGTCGCTGGCGTCTGACCCGCCGAGAGATGATAACCCTCGCCTTCTTTTCTCTCCCCCCCTCCGTGTTGTTTCTCGATATGTGTGTATATCGGTGATTTTATTTTATTTCATTTCCATTTTTGCCAGCGTTTAGCCTCCGCCGTGGAGGGCCCGGTAATTATGCCTTCGCCGTCAGGAAAAAAAGCCAGAAATAATTACCTGGCGGCTTCCCAGGGAGCTTTAGACCTGCCTAGCAATTCAAGTTCCTTGAGAGACACATTCAAGTTCCTTGGAGAGACACAATAGCAGGGAACGTGTTCGGATTCTTCCAGAGAGGAAGGCATGTTGTTTGTTGGGTGCTTTTCGGTCAGAGTGGGACCGCTGCTGCTGCTTCCTCTGAGGCTGAGAGAGTGTGACTTCCCTCTGAGAGCATGGCCGAGCAGGGATTTGAACCCAAAGCTTGAACGATCAACTTAAGAGGTTTGCCACAGCTTTTATCCAAGATTGAGAGAGTGAGGTTTGCTTCCAGAGCCTCGGATTCTGGGAGGCCGGAGTTCGAATCCCGCTTGGATTTATTGTGTCAGCAGCAAATGTGAGAAAGTCCTCCATTGTGAATGTGGCAGGGCTCAGGCTGCATTGTAGTAAGTGGTCTGTGGTTTGCTCTTCTCTGCACTTGCATGTTGTGGACTCCAATTTGTGACCCCATTTCTTAAGGTTGGCTCTGCATCTCATGGTGCCAGAGTGCAGCCTGCTCAGCATCTTCCAAGTCGCCCAGTCTTCTGTGTGCCCAGGAGGGAGCTTCTCATCTGGTCCCAGCCATTGATTGAGGTTCTGGGTTTTAGCCTGCCACTTTTGGACTCTTGTTTGCTGAGGTGTTCCTGCGTGTATCTCTGCAGATCTTGGAAAGCCATTTCTTGATTTGAGGCATTGGCTTGCTGGCTGATATTTGAACAAAGGATGGGACAGAGATGTCCACGCGTTGGTCCTTGCATTACTGTCTGCTACATCCTGGTGGATATAAGGCTAAAGAGTATAATTTCTCCAGCAGTGTGGGGTGTAGACATCCTGTGATAATGTGGCATGTCTCATTAAGAGCCACATTCACTGTTTTAACGTGGTCAAATGTATTCCACACTGGGCATGTGTATTCAGCAGCAGAATAGCCAAGCACAAGACCAGATGTCTTCACTGTATCTGGTTGTGATCCCCAGGTTGTGCTAGTCAGCTTTCGTATGATATTCTTTCTCACACCTACTTTTTGCTTGATATTCAAGCAGTACTTCTTGTAAGTCAAAGCACGGTTCAGAGTGAGTCCCAGGTATTTTAGTTTTTATGTAATGCTCCAGTGGGATTCCTCCCAGGGTGAGCCTCAGAGCTCGAGATGCTCGTCTGTTCTTAAGCCGAAAAGCACATGTCTGTGTTTTAGATGGATTAGGAATTAGCTGGTTTTCCCTGAAATAGGCAGTAAGAGCACCTAAAGCTTCGGAGAGCTTCTGTTCAACCATTTGAAAGCTCCCTACTCGGGCGGTGATGGCACGATCGTCAGCATAGATGAAACCCTTCTGGCCATGGCTGGTCATTTGTGTAAATGTTACACATTGATGGAGCAAGCCTCAGTGCGACTTGCAGCATCCCACTGGGTGGCCTTAGGTGACTCACATTCTCTCAACCTCAGAGGAAGGCCATGGCAAACTACTTCCAAAAATCCTGTGATGGGGTCAGAAACAACACAGTAACCAACCTTGACCGTAGGATTCAAAGACCCAGATTTTGTCACAAATCTGAGACTTAATGGACTCCCATATTTTTATGAGCTAAGGAATATTTCATCAGAAGTTGTTCATTCTAGCCAGGAGCAGAGTAGAGGGTGAATCCTGGCTCAGTGAGATCCTTGGCAAGTTCACATATCAGCGAATAACATGACGGCCTCAGTTTAGTCATTTTGTCTTTGATTTGCTCTGCGACCCCATTTGTTGTTCTTTTTAACACTCCAAAGTATCTCAGAAACCTTCTCCGTTCTCAGTGAGTTGATTTTCACGACCAACCCTGCTTTGAAATGGGAAACATAGCAGCATGAACCAGCCAAATGTTGGTATTCATTGAAATATTTGTACATTTCAGGACCTTGTCAGATTCCTTCCTCGCTGCCCTTCCAAACCCACATCTTGTTCCAAGCATAGCAAATACCTTGGATGTGGTGCCTTCTCCAGGCCTCTGTATCCGTCTTCTGCTCGCAATGGTCTTCCATGCGCCAGGCGCCAGAGTCAGCCAAGGAAAAGAAATGAAGAGTGAAGTCCAAATTGCAAGGCGGTCGCAGAGGAGGAAAACTTTTCATCCGGAGAAGTCAGCAGGGGGAAGAAAGCCAAATGGGGGGACGGGGGGGAGACATCAAGAGACAGACGTCCCCAGATTGCCCCAAATGTCTCTTTTCTTCATTGGGAGAGAAGAAACACAGGCGATTAGCGGCTGTTAAATGGCTCGAAATTTATAGAACTATAACCAGCCAACATTTCTTTTTGACTCTCTGTCTCTTTCGGCAAAGTGCTCGCTAATCACAGGTTGTGGCTGGGTTATTTTATTTCTTTTTATATATATATATCAAAACCACAGCCTGGGATGATGAAGACACAGACATTTTGAACAAAAGTCTTTTCTCCTTGATGGAGCCAGCATAGTGTATTGGTTTGGATCTCGTCCTTGGGTTGAAATCCCCTTTGTTTGGTCATTGAAAACCCTGGGGGCTAGTCACACTGTCTCAGCCTCAGAGGGATCATTTGCACAAATGACTAGCCATGGACAAAAGGGACAGAGAGTTTAATCTATGCTGACGATTGTGCCATCACCGCTCAACCAGGGCGCTTTGAAATGGCTGAACAGAAGCTCTCCAAAGCTTTAGGTGCTCTTACTACCCATTCTAGGGAAAACCAACTGATTTCTCATCCATCTAAAAGAAAGACGTGTGCTTTTCACCTTAAAAATAGATAAACATCTCACTCTGAGGATTACTGTACATGGAAAGGGATCTCAGTGGAGCATTGTAACACACCAAAATTCCTGGGGGTCACTCTGGACCGTGCTCTGACTTACAAGAAGCACTGCTTGAATATCAAGCAAAAATTGGGTGTTAAAAACAATATAATACAAAAGCTGACTGGCACAACCTGGGGATCACAACCTGATACAGTGAAGACATCTGCCCTTGCTCTTCACTACTCTGCTGCTGAATACACATGCCCAATGTGGAATACATCTCACCACGTTAAAACAGTGGATGTGGATCTTAATGAGACATGTCACTTGATCACCGGATGTCTGCACCCTACACCGCTGGAGAAATTATACGGTTTAGCCAGTATTGCACCACCTGACATTTGTCAGGATATAGCAGCCCATAAAGAAAGGACCAAGGCATTGACATCTCTGGCCTATCCTCTGTTCAGATATCAGCCAGCAAGTCAATGCCTCAAATCAAGAAATGGCTTTCCAAGATCTACAGAGACACTCACAGGAACACCTCAGCAAGTGAGAGTCCAAAAGTGGCAGGCTAAAACCCAGAACCTCAATCAGTGGCTGAGACCAGATGAGAGACTCCCTCCTGGGCACACAGAAGACTGGGCGACTTGGAAGGCGCTGAACAGACTGCCCTCTGGCACCACAAGATGCAGAGCTAACCGTAAGAAATGGGTCCACACAGTAGAGTCTGTGATATTCAAGTGTGGAGAAGAGCAAACCATAGACCACTGTCACATGCACAATGGAGGACCTTTTCACAGCGACACCAGAGTCACTCCTAGTGACCAACTTCTGGTCAAAGGACATTTAGTATAATGCCAAGTTTTTAACTTTATTTGTGGGTTTTTAATGCATTATACCTGTCTTCTCAATTTGCTTCCAACACGATAAATAAGCTTCAGAGGGAAGGCCAGTTGAGAATCCCCACCTCATGAGATGTCATTGCAGTCCTCACATTTCTATCACTTCCATTTGAGCATAAAAAACATAAAATACAAGTAAAATATATAAACATTAGTAACAACACAATATCAAAACATAAACAACACTTCCAAAAAATAAAACCCAACCAAATTAGATAAAATATTCAATAAAAATACAGCAATAGCAACTGAAATGCACAATACTAAATTCTAAGTGACATAAAGTGCCAGAGTCAGTTTGTTTGGTCAGCTGATGTCTTAGGCATTGTCGAAGTACTGTTTGAAAAACCACGTTTTCAGCTCCTTCCGAAAACTTTACAGTGTAGGAGCTTGCCTAATTTCCCTGGGGAGGGTGTTCCTGAGCCGAGGGGCAACACCAAGAAGGCCCCCCACCAGCATTGCTTGAGACAGAAGTGGGACCGAGAGGAGGGCCTCCCCGGCAGATCTTAGAGCCCATGCACATTCATAGGGGGGGGGGGGGTGCGGTCTCAAAGATAACATGGACCCGAACTTTGTAGGACTTTGTAGGTAATGACCTGCACTTTAAATTGGGACTGGAAACTTACCGGCAGCCAATGGAGCTGCTTTAATAGGGGCATGGTTTGTTCCCTATAGCTAGCCTCTGCTGGCAATCTGGCTGCCGACTGTTGCACTAATTGCAGCTTCCGAGCCATCTTCAAAGGCAGCCCCACGTAGAGTGCATTGCAGTAGTCCATTCTAGATATAACTAAGGCATGGACCACTGTGGCCAAGTTAGGCTTTTTGAGGTATAGTTGCAGCTGGTGCACGTTTAACTGTGCGAAAGCCCTTCCAGCCACTGCTGACACCTGAGTTTCAAGCGTCAGTGCCGAGTCCAGGAGGACCCCCAGACTGCAGACCTGTGTCCTCAGGGGGAGTGGGACCCCGCCGTGCACAGGTTGCCACCCTAGACCCTAACTGGCCTTGTGTCTGAGCAGGAGGATCTCTGCCTTGTCTGGATCAAGCCTTAGTTTTTTGGCCCTCATCCAGTCCATTGCTGCCAGGCACCGGTCCAGGATTCAGGGAGCTTCCTTGGATTGACGTGAAAAAGAGTAATAGAGTTGTGTGTCATCTGTGTAGAGATGACACCCAACTCCAAAAGTCCGGATGACCTCACTCCGCAATTTCATGTAGATATTGAAAAGCATGGGGGATAAAATCGAATCTTGCAGGACCGCACAGGTCAATAGCCAGGAGTCCAAGCAGTTGTCCCTCAGCATCACCATCTGGGTACGATCCTCCAGGAAAGTCAAGGGTCTGGAGAACAAGCCCTATGTGGAGCGGCTTAAGGAGCTGGGCATGTTTAGCCTGAAGAAGAGAAGGCTGAGAGGAGATATTATAGCCATATATAAATATGTGAGAGGAAGTCACAGGGAGGAGGGAACAAGCTTGTTTTCTGCTTTCCTGGAATTTAGGATGTGGAACAATGGCTTCAAACTACAAGAAAGGAGATTCCGTCTGAACATGAGGAAGAACTTCCTGACTGTGAGAGCCATTCAGCAGTGGAACTCTCTGCCTCTTTGGAAGCTTTTAAACAGAGGCTGGATGGCCATCTGTCAGGGGTGCTTCGAAGGCAGTATTCCTGCTTCTTGGCAGGGGGTTGGACTGGATGGTCCATGAGGTCTCTTCCAACTCTATGATTCTATTATTCTAGGAGCGCAGCCACTGCAATGCAATGCCCCTAAGTCCCATTCCGGAGAGCCAATCCAGAAAGATACCATGGTTGATGGCATTGAAAGTTGCTGAGATCATCCAGGAGGACCAGCAGGGATACACTCCCCCTGTCTAGCCCTCTGCAGAGGTCATCCACCAAGGTAACCAAAGCTGTCTCCATTCCGTGACCAGGCCTAAAACCAGATTATGATGGTGCATATGGTTTTCATTCAAGTGTGTGAAAGGCAACATAGTGCTTTTCAAGAATTTGTGACCACAAGTGCCGGTTAGTGCCAGTGATAGTTGCCTACTGGTCTCTTCCAGATCCAGTCCAGATTTGGGCTACTTCTGAACTTTCCATGGTGCTGAAGTTCAGAACTCGGGAGACCTCCTTGACCACTCAAATTAAAACTGGGAGAGTTCGACACTGTGGGTTAAAACCTAGGGTAGAATCTGTTGGAGCACGTGAAAATCAGTTGGTGAGTGTGTTAACTGAAAAATGCAAAACACAAAGCTGATTGGTTGGGCCACGCCCAAGAGGTTACCTGAGCCTGGGAGTTTTGGCAACAGTTACATATTTAGGTTTTCTGTGCAGGGAGCTTACCAAATCAGTTTGTATTTTTACTTCTCAGCTGCTGGAAGAAGATATTTCACATGGACACCTCTAAGGACCATTTGAATCTCTCTCAGAGGACATTATATGAGTCAGTGCAACTGCTCACTTGGCTGTATATATGTTGCTCTGCATAACAAAGAGTAAACACATTGTTCTTTACTGATCATCTGCGTGGCATACCTTTTCTCCAGCAAGACAGTGTGTGGATTGGTAAAGATGTGAATTACGTGTGATTTTCATTCCGCTATTGAGTCAACACTATTCCAGTGGGAAAGTAAGACACACATATCTGTGGGGGATACATGTCCAACGGACCCCAGTTCCAATCAAACACAACTCAGTTACTGAACTTCCAGTCCCAGCATACCATTGCCTCTAGGCATTTGTACGGACGGTAAGAGTTTGCCCTCCCCAATTCTTCTAATATTTGATAGCTTTAGTATACTCGAATTGAAGTTTTATCTCTTTTGTAATAAGTCTATACTTTTTTGTGCATTCTCTTATTCCAATGCCATTCCAAGCTTATCATGGAATCACCTGGAGGGCTGAGGAAATTCCTAGAGAGCCCATTTCACCGCTGGCAAGTGCAAGCATAGATAGTGGCATAATATTGCCACACGACGGGAAACCCAATCGGCTCCCTGGGCCTATTCCGGCTGGGACTAAAAATAGGCTTGAAGTCAATAAATGGAGAAAGACGGTCGGAAGGCGCTTTGCGGCAGTTAACGCGCCTCCCTCGCCAAGCTCTCAACGCTGCCAAGGCGAAGGATTTCCTCTTGTTTTCCGCGCCGGCTGTGTCAACAGCCCCGCTGAGCCTTTCCTTCGTATAGTGTCTGGCTTCTGTGACGCACACACACACATATATATGAATAAGGGAGAATGAATGGGATATTTTTTCCCGGCGAATTAGCAGTGCACTACGCCGTGTCTCTCTCCCCCCCCCCCCCCCCCCAAAAAAAATCCTACTCACTTTAATTATGGCGGTTTGGCAGGCCTGCTGGGGGAATTACACCGAGTCGGCAGGAAGCCTGCCAGGTGGTTCCCTCTTCAAACTCGGATGACATTTAACGGAGAAATTTCAAGTGAACACAAACAAATGGACGGGCCTCATGCAAGTCTGCGCTGAAGGCCAGATTGGCAGGGGAGGTGAGGCAGGTCTGAGGTCAGTGGGTTAGATGGGGATGATCTATCTCCAAGGGTCAAATAGGAATCAATGGGAACATATGTACATGAGATGAGATCCAGAGCCCAGCATAAGACCCCTCTGTGGACTACGTCAAACCAGTATTACTTCTGGGAAGTATTCAAGCTCAAATGGAGTTTGTTATCATCCCCCTAGGTCAGCATCCCCCTAGGTCGCGACCCCCTGTGGGGATTGCGAGGGCATTTTAGACAGGTCACCAAAGACCATCAGAAAACATATATTTCTGATGGTCTTAGGAACCCCTTTGGCAGAGAGGTTCCTAAGATCTCTCTGCCTGTCCTCTTCCTTTTCGGAAACAAGACGGTGAATCCACTACCAAAAGCCCTCCTCCGCTGTGATTGGCCAGCCTCTCAGCAAAGGGGAGGGCTGTTTCAGAGACTCCAAGCAGGGAGGGGAGAGCAGGCATGCTCGGCACATGGCAGCATGGTGCACATGTGCGGGCAACAGAGAGCGTGTGAGGCTGGAGGGAGGCTCACACCAGCAAGTCCCTTCAAGGCACGGGGTTCTGTATGGGAAGTTTGGCCCAATTCTTTCACTGGTGTGTTCAGAATGCTCTTTGATTATAGGTGAACTATAACTCCCAAATGTCAAGGTCTGTTTCCCCCAAACTCCACCAGTGTTCACATTTGGGCATATTGAGTATTTGGGCCGAGTTTGGTCCAGATCTATCATTGTTTGAGTCCACAGTGCTCTCTGGATGTAGCTGAACTACAACTCCAAAACTCAAGGTCAGTGCCCAAGGTCAGTGTAGGTCAGTGTAGATCTTACTAAGGTCAGTGTAGATCTTACTAAGCTGTTTCTTCATTTAAAGCATTGTCTTGCTGGTTGATATCAAAACAGAGGATGATGGGCCGGAGATGTCACTGCCTTTGTCCTTTCATTGGTGGCGGCTACTTCTCGACAGTTATCAGGTGGTACAATACGGGCTAAAGAGTGTATTTTCTCCAGCGATGTGGGGTCTAGACATCCTGTAATAATGTGGCTTGTCTCATTAAGAACCACATCCACTGTTTTAATGTGTTGATATGTATTCCACACTGAGCATTCAGCAGCAGAGTAGCACAATGGCAGATGTCTTCACTGTGTCTGGTTGTGATCTCCAGGTTGTGCTAGTCAGCTTTCATATGATATTATTTCTAGCACCCACTTTTTGCTTCATAGTCAAGCAGTGCTTCTTATAAGTCAGAGCACGGTCCAGAGTAACTCCCAGGTATGTTGGTGTGCTGCAATGCTCCAGTGGGATTCCTTCCCAGGTTATCCTCAGAGCTCGAGATGCTTGTCTGTTCTTAAGGTGAAAGGCACATGTTTGCCTTTCAGATGGATTAGGAATCAGCTGGTTTTCCCTGTAATAGGCAGTAAGAGCACCTAAAGCTTTGGAGAGCTTCTGTTCAACCATTTTGAAAGCTCCCTGCTTGAGCAGTGATGGCACAGTCGTTAGCATAGATGAAATGCTCTGTCCCTTCTGGCAGTGGCTGGTCATTTGTGTAAATGTCAACTATTGATGGAGCAAGCACACTCCCCTGAGGCAGGCCGTTGTTCTGTTTTCGCCACCTGCTTCTGTGACCCTGGAACAACAAAAAAGCTCCTGTTTTGTAGCAGATTTCCTATGAAGTGGGTGAGGTGGTAGTCCTTTGTGATATTGTACATTTTTCTCAGGAGAAGGCGATGATTTACAGTGTCATATACTGCTGACAGGTCTATGAAGAAAGCTCCTGTAATCTGTTGTCTTTCAAAAACATCTATGTACTAAGTCAGGTTCAACACAGAGTCAGGTTCAAGAGGAAAATGACCTGAAGGCACACAACAACAACAACAAATGTAAGGTTAAAGAATAGGTGTTACAGGATGCTGGTACATTCCGCTGTATTGCCTTATCCCTGGAGCCTTTCTTGAATTTGAGCTCCATTTGCTCTATGGACTTGGATCCCCCAAATCCCAGCCCTGCCAGTTGGCCAGCATTTTCCATCCCAGAAGCTGACGGTGGCACACTCGTCCCGTCCTAGCCTGGGAGGGTCTTTTGTCTGGCAAATGGCAGCCTGGTGGCTCTGGATTGAGGAGGAGAGGCAAGGTTTTCTTCCAGGCCTCTTTCGAAGAACTGCTAATTGGGCCCCGGGGACAAGCGGCAAAGGACGGGAGAGGATTGATTAAACTTCCTGGCAAATGAAGCCGCCACCGTTTCTTCCTTCCCCTTCGGCAGCGGCGTCTGTAGGCACCTTCGGAAGATCTAAGGGAAACGGGGGAATGTGGGACTTAGGCCCTGGCGGCCCGCAAGGATCGATGCGGCACTTTGCTGAGCTACGCAGGCAGCACACAGGATGGGACGGGATGGTTCCCTGCCCTAAGCAGCCTCCAATCACCATTTTTCGGTCTGCATAGATGAGTTACATCTCAGATCCGTCCGTCTATCTATCTATCCACCCATCCATCCTTCTCCCTCGGTCTGTCTCTGGTCTGTTTGTTTGTTTGTTTCTCTCCATCCGTTCATTCAGCTATATGTCTCTCCGTCTACCCTTCTGTCCTTCTTTCTTTCACTCCATCTAGGTGCCTCTCTTCATCTATCTATCTATCTATCTATCTATCTATCTATCTATCTATCTATCTATCCATCCACCTAATCTTCTAATCTTCCCCATCTGTTTGTATGCCTGTCAGACTGACTGCTCATCTATCCAGTCTATCTATCTGTCCTACCTATCAGTTATCTCTGTCTGTGTGTCCTTTTCCCAGGTGTCTGTTTGTCTCATCTATCTCCCTGTCTTTCTACATCACTAGTTTCTCAGCCTTCCTAATGCCGCGACCTCTTAATACCATTTCTCATGTTGTGGTGACTCCCAACCATAACACTATTTTCGTTGCTACTTCCTAACTGTAATTTTGCTACTGTTACAAATCGTAATGTAAATATCTGATATGCAGGATGGATTTTCATTCACTGACTCAAATTTGGCACAAATACCCAATACGCCCAAATTGGAATACTGGTGGGGTTGCGGGGGATTGATTTTGTCATTTGGGAGTTGTAGTTGCTGGGATTTATAGTTCACCTCCAATCAAAGAGCATTCTGGACTCCACCAATGATGGAATTGAACCAAACTTGTCATACATAACTCCCATGACCAGCAGAAAATACTAGAAGAGTTTGGGGGCATTGACCTTGTGTTTTGGTAGTTCACCTACATCCAGAGCGCACTGTGGACTCAAACAATGATTGATCTGGACAGAAATTGGCATGGATACTCAATATGCCCAAATGTGAGCACTGGTGGTGTTTGGGGAAAATAGACCTCGACATTTGGGAATTGTAGTTCCTGGGATTTGTAGTTCACCTGCAATCAAAGAGCAATCTGCACTCCACCATCGATAGAATTGGGCCAAAATTTCCACACAGAACTCCCACGACCAATAGAAAATACAGTGTTTTCTAATGGTCTTCGGCAACCCATCTGAAACTCCCTCGTGACCACCCAGGGGTCCCGACCCCCAGGTTCAGAAACGCTGATCTAGGTGCCTCGCTTCATCTATCTATCTATCTATCTATCTATCTATCTATCTATCTATCTATCTATCTATCTATCTATCTATCTATCCATCCATCCATCCATCCATCCATCCATCCATCCATCCATCCATCCATCCAATCTTCTAATCCAGTGATTCTCAACCTGTGGGTCCCCAGGTGTTTTGGTCTACAAATCCCAGAAATCCCAGCCGGTTTACCAGCTGTTAGGATTTCTTGGAGTTAAAGGCCAAACATCTGGGGACCCACAGGTTCAGAACCACTGTTCTAATTGTTCTCTCAATCCGTTCACAGTGCTTTCTGGATGTAGATGAACTATAATTCCTATAAATCAGTGGTTCCCAACCTTTTTTTTTTTTTTTTTTTTGACCAGGGACCACTTTGATTTTTTTGTTGTTAGCAGGGACCACAAGGTTCAAGAATAATAATAATAATAATAATAATAATAATAATAATAAAAACTTTAATCAAAACTTTTAACACATTTGTTAAACTTAATAGTAACATGAATTAAGAGTATTACTGTAATATGAAAATGAACATTTTTCACACACATACATATTTTCACTTTAAATAGGTAGGTAGGTAGGTGGGTAGATAAGATGTCTGTCTGTACCTCCCTGCATCTTTCTCTCTCTACCTTTCTATCTCAATGTAAATAGATTTGTTACCTACCTATAATCTATCTGTCTGCCTGTCTCTCTCTCTCTTGACATCTCTATTTAGTTCTTCCCTTATTGCTCTCTAGATAAGATCAGACCTAGCTATCTATCTGTTTGAAAAAGTGAAGAAGTGGCTGTGTTTTCCTTTGAACCCTCCTCATCCTAGTAAATGCATTTTTGAGAAATCTCCAATTATCCCAATGTATGTTCCTTGTTCGGCTGCACACCCAGACCAGATTTATAACACAGGCCTTTTGCGCGTTCTTGGCGCAGCTCTGAACTCCTATTCATGCGGATTGTGTTTCGGTGTCTCCGGGAGATAACCGGCCGATAACATTCTTTCTGGGCTTGTATGGTCTGTATCTGGCAGCTGGGACACGGAGGCCGACAACAGAGCTGCCTTTGTTCCCACAACCAAGGATTCAGCAGAATTTCTTCTCTTTCGTTGCCTCAACTTTGACACCAGCATTTGGACAATATCCTTACGCATGGCATCATTCTATTGATGCCCTCCGACTGTCCAGATCTGGCAGAGACAATTCCCATATATTCCTCTGCCGTCCCACTTCTTTCAGCTGTGGTTAAAGTGTCCTTACTTCTTCTTGCCTCCTCCGACGTTCCCACCTTCACTTACTGCAATGGCTGTGAGATGAGAACCATAGAATTGGAATTTATTTATTTATCTTGTCAGAAGCAAATTGAGAATACAATTATAATGTATAGAAAAACCACAAACTTGGCATTATACTAAATGTCCATTGGCCAGAAGCTAGCCACTTGGAGTCCCTCTGGTGTCGCTGTGAGAAGGTCCTCCACTGTGCATGTGGCAGAGCTCAGGCTGCATTGTAGTAAGTGGTCTGTGGTTTGCTCTTCTCCGCACTCGTATGTCGTGGACTCCACTTTGTAGCCTCATTTCTTAAGATTGTCTGTGTATCTCGTGGTGCCAGAGCTCAGTCTGTTCAGCTCCTTCCATGTTGCCCAACTTCTGTGTGCCCAGGAGGGTGTTTCTCATCCAGTCTCAGCCACTGATTGAGGTTCTGGGTTTTAGCCTGCCACTTTTGGACTCTCACTTGCTGAGGTGTTCCTGTGAGTGTCTTTGTAGATCTTAGTAAGCTGTTTCTTCATTTAAGGCAGTGGTTCTCAACCTTCCTAAAGCCACGATCCCGTGATACAGTTCCTTATGTTGTGGTGACCCCCAACCATAAAATTATTTTCATTGCTACTTAACTGTAATTTTGCTACTGTTATGAATTGTAATGTAAATATCTGATATGCGGGATGTATTTTCATTCACTGGACCAAATTTGGCACAAATATCCAATAGGCCCCAATTTGAATACTGGCGGGGTTGGTGGAGAAGTATTTTGTCATTTGGGAGTTGTAGTTGCTGGCATTTATAGTCAACCTACAATCAAAGAGCGTTCTGAACTCCATCAACAATGGAATTGAACCAAGCTTGGCACACAGACCTCCCATGACGAACAGAAAACATTGGAAGGGTTTGGTGAGCAATGGCCTCAAGTTTGGGAGTTGTAGTTCACCTACCTCCAGAGAGCACTGTGGACTCAAGCAATAATAGATCTGGACCAAACTTGGCATGGATACTCAATATGCCCAAATGTGAATACTGTTGGGAGTTTGAGAAAAATAGACTTTGACATTTGGGAGTTGTAGTTGCTAGTATTTATAGTTCGCCTACACTCAAAGAGCATTCTGAATCCTACCAATGATAGAGTTGGGTCAGACTTCCCACACAGAACCCCCATGACCAACGGAATATACTGTGTTTTCTGATGTTCTTTGGAGACCCCTCTGACACCCCCTCGCGACCCTCCCAGGGGTCCCGACCCCCAGGTTGAGAAACACTGATTTAAGGCATTGTCTTGCTGGCTGATATCCAAACAGAGGATGATGGGCTGGAGATGTCACTGCCTTGGTCCTTTCATCGGTGGCTGCTACTTCCCGACAGTTATCAGGTGGTGCAATACCGGCTAAAGGGTGTAATTTCTCCAGCGGTGTGGGGTGTAGACATCCTGTAATAATGTGGCTTGTCTCATTAAGAGTCACATCCACTGTTTTAATGTGTTGATATGTATTCCACACTGAGCATGCGTATTCAGCAGCAGAGTATCACAATGGCAGATGTCTTCACTGTGTCTGGTTGTGATCCCCAGGTTGTGCTAGTCAGCTTTCATATGATATTATTTCTAGCACCCACTTTTTGCTTCATAGTCAAGCAGTGCTTCTTATAAGTCAGAGCACGGTCCAGAGTAACTTCCAGGTATGTTGGTGTGCTGCAATGCTCCAGTGGGATTCCTTCCCAGGTTATCCTCAGAGCTCAAGATGATTGTCTGTTCTTAAGGTGAAAACCACACGTCTGCATTTGAGATGGATTAGGAATCAACTGGTTTTCCCTGTAAACCTTTGGAGAGCTTCCGTTCAACCATTTTAAAGCTCCCTTCTTGAGTGGTGATAGCATGATCGTCAGCATAGACAAAACTCTCTCTCAGTGGCTGATAATTTGTGTAAATGTTAAACATTGATGGAGCAAACATGCTCCCCTGAGGCAGGCCGTTCTTCTGTTCTTCTGTTTTCGCCATCTGCTTCTCTGACCCTGGAACTCAACAAAAAAGCTCCTGTTTTGTAGCAGATTTCCTATGAAGTGGGTGAAGTGGAAGATATCACAAGAGTCATCCAGTCCAACCCTCTGCCATCCATTCATTATCTTTTCTGTCTGTCTGTCTGCCTATCTCACCTTCCCTCAGGATCTGAATGCCTGTCTGTATCCTCCAACTATCTATCTATCCATCCATTCACCCACCCACCTATCAATCCATTTTTTCATATATATATACATTTGCTCACCTACATACCTATATGTACTCATATCATATATGTATCCATCCTTTTTTCTCTCTTACTCTACTTGGAATCTTTGTCCATCTTTATCCTCCATCTGTGTCTTCATCTGTTTATTTATTTGTCTGTCTGTCTGTCCGTCCGTCCGTCCGTCCGTCCGTCCGTCCGTCCGTCCGTCCGTCCGTCCATCCATCCATCCATCCATCCATCCATCCATCCATCCATCCATCCATCTATCTATCTATCTATCTATCTATCTATCTATCTATCCACTCTCCTCTTTCTCCCACCTGCCTACCTTGCCATCCTTGTATCCCTATCTCTATCCATCCATCTATCTTATCTATCTATCGTCACTCAGAATCACTGTCTGTCTATTGTCTGTTTGTGTGTTCATCTGTCTGCCTATCTATCTATCTATCTATCTATCTATCTATCTATCTATCTATCTATCTATCTATCCACTCTCCTCTTTCTCCCACCTGCCTACTTTGCCATCCTTGTATCCCTATCTCTATCTATCTATCTATCTATCTATCTATCTATCTATCTGTCCGTCCGTCCGTCTGTCTGTCTTATCTATCGTCACTCAGAATCACTGTCTGTCTATCGTCTGTTTGTGTGTTCATCTGTCTGCCTATCTATCTATCTATTCACCCATTCCTCCCTTTCTCTGTATCTGCCCATCCTTTTATATTGCCCACCTACCTATCCATCCATCCACCCATCCACCTACCCATCCATTTCTCTCTCTCTCTCTCTCTCTTTCTTTCGCAATGCCCACTTGGAGCCACCAGTGGTGAAATGGGTTAAACCCTTGTGCCAGCGGATTGCTGGCTGACAGGTCAGCGGTTCGAATCCAGGGAAAGTGGGTTGAGTTCCCTCTATCAGCTCCAGCTCCCCATGCGGGGACATGTGAGAAGCCTCCCACAAGGATGGTAAAACATCAAAACATCAGGGCATCCCCTGGGCAACGTCCTTGCAGACGGCCAATTCTCTCACACCGAAAGCGACTTGCAGTTTCTCAAGTCGCTCCTGACACAAAAAAATGCCCATCTGCCAACCTTACTACGTATCGTCTACCTACCTACCTACTTACCTATATTCTGTCTATTGGACAACTCCCTCCATTCCTTCCAGGGGACCTGTTTTTGTTGTGCTTTCCCCCTGCGCCCCATTTGTATTGATGAGAACAGTCGCCTCCTGGCTTCTAAAAGGCTGGAGCAGGGTCTGTTTTGTGGGAAGGTGGGCTGGTGGAGGGAGGGGATTCATCCCACATTTTCAAAAGTTACCTTGCCGTGGGCAGGGTTGGCACAACGGATTAGGGAGGAGGGAGGGCAGGAAACACAGAGAGAAATGCAGGCAAACACACAAAGACCAGTCTGCCAAAAAAAGCACGAAAGAAAGAAAAACCAGGAGGGAGGAGGAAGACCTTGGCATTAATGAGCTTATTTCCCGGTCTGATTGGAAACAAGTAATGAAGCAGGAAGGCTCGAAAGAGAGCCTTCTTCAGACATTCAGAAACTTTGCTCTACACTAAGAGAGCCCTATGAGAACCCTATGAGAACTCAAGGGAACTCTAGGAAAGGTATGCACTTCTTTGATGCTCAAGAGCATTGTCTCCCCCCTCCATCAACTCATTCAGAGCTTGGGACGGGAGGTATGTCCTCCCTTGATTCTGCCCTGAGTCCCCCTTCAGCCACCCTGAGATCCCCTTTGGGGGTAGAGAAGGGCGGAGTATCAATATTTGAAATAATAGTTGATTCAGGTTCTCAAAAATGTGATGTAACTACCAAATTACCTGTCTGAATGCATCAGATTAAGATCAGATTAAGATTAAGATCCTCCGGGGAAGCCCTGCTTTCCGTCCCGCCATTGTCACAGGCATGATTGGTGGGGATGGGAGACAGGGCCTTCTTGGTGATTGCTCCCTGGCTATGGAACTCCCTTCCTGGTGAGATCAGGTCGGCCCCCTCCCTCCTGTCCTTTAGAAGGATGGTAAAAACTTGGCTGTGGGACCAAGATTTCGGGACAGGGCAATAAAGCGGCAATAGGAAAGATGACCAGGCCAATTAGATTTGATTCGGATGACTAGGACGGTTTTAAATGGTGTATTTTAATATTTTGATAAATGTTTTTTAATGTTTATGTATTGTATGTGAATTTGTGTCCCAGCATTGAATGTTTGCCGTGTATATGCTGTGCTTTGCCCTGAGTCCCCTTTGGGGTGAGAAGGGCGGAATATAAATGTTTTAAATAAATAATAATTTTTATTTAAAACTTTAGCCAGTTATAAAGCCTATCTAGATCAGTGTTTCTCAACCTTCCTAATGCCACGACCCCTTAATACAGTTCCTCGTGTTGTGGTGACCCCCCAACCATAAAATTATTTTAGTTGCTACGTCATAACTGCAATTTTGCTACTGTTATGAATCGTAGTGTAAAGATCTTGGAGTCCTCGTGGACAACAAGTTAAACATGAGCCAACAATGTGATGTGGCGGCAAAAAAAGCCAATGGGATTTTGGCCTGCATCAATAGGAGCATAGTGTCTAGATCTAGGGAAGTAATGCTCCCCTTTCCGCTCTGGTTAGACCACACCTGGAATATTGTGTCCAATTCTGGGCACCACAATTCAAGAGAGATATTGACAAGCTGGAATGTGTCCAGAGGAGCGCGGCTAAAATGATCAAGGGTCTGGAGAACACGCCCTATGAGGAGCGGCTTAAGGAGCTAGGCATGTTTAGCCTGAAGAAGAGAAGGCTGAGAGGAGATAGATAGCCATGTATAAATATGTGAGAGGAAGCCACAGGGAGGAGGGAGCAAGCTTGTTTTCTGTTTCCTTGGAGACTAGGACGCGGAACAATGGCTTCAAACTACAAGAGAGGAGATTCCATCTGAACATGAGGAAGAACTTCCTGACTGTGAGAGCCGTTCAGCAGTGGAACTCTCTGCCCCGGAGTGTGGTGGAGGCTCCTTCTTTGGAAGCTTTTAAACAGAAGCTGGATGGCCATCTGTCAGGGGTGATTTGAATGCAATATTCCTGCTTCTTGGCAGGGGGTTGGACTGGATGGCCCATGAGGTCTCTTCCAACTCTTTGATTCTATGATTCTATGAATATCTGATATGCAGGATGTGTTTTTTGTTGTTACATATCAAACATAGTTAACGCATACTGATTAATCACAAAAACAATGTGTTTGGGGGAGTATGGACAATGGATGATAGGATTTGCAGTACCTTCAACCACTTCAGCTCTGACTTCCACAGACCACTGAGACCTCCCCACGAATGACAAACCTAGACCAAACTTGGCACACAGAACTCCGATGGCCAGTAGAAAATACTGGCGGGGTTTGGGAGGAATTGACAGTGACAGATATCTGTTTTTGCTCTAGGGTGCAAAAAGTTCTGTTTTCTATTGGCCCATTATGGGGGGGGGGGAGCTTTCCAGGCTCCCCTTCATGTCATTTTAAGCATTTAAGCTGTACTCTAGAGGAGAGGCGCTCAGCTGCAGACAGGCGCATGCTTTAAGGAGGCTTCTTACCTGTTTCTTACTCTAGAAGAGGCATTGGCTGTAGGCAAGTGCATGCGCTTTCTGAACCTGTATGCCACATGGACTTTCCAAGGCAAAGAGGCAAGTTTCTTACTCCAGAGGAGGCTCTCGGCTGCAGGCAGGTGTGTGCTTTCTGGGCCCGCATGCCACACACACTTTCCAAGGCAAGGAGACAAGTTCTCTTAGACCAGTGTTTCTCAACCTTCCTAATGCTGTGACCCCTTAATACAGTTCCTCATGTTGTGGTGACCCCCAACCATACAATTATTCTCGTTGCTACTTCATAACTGTAATTTTGCTACTGTTATGAATCGTAGTGTAAATATCTCATATGCAGGATGTAATTTCATTCACTGGACCAAATTTGGTACAAATACCGGATACTCCCAAATTTGAATACTGGTGGGGGTGGGGGGGATTTGATTTTGTCATTTGGGAGTTGCAGTTGCTGGGATTTGTAGTTCACCTATAATCAAAGTACATTCTGAACTCCACCAACAATGGAATTGAACCAAACTTGAGACACGGAACTCACATGACCCACAGAAAATACTGGAAGGGTTTGGTGGGCATTGATCTTGAGAGTTGTAGTTCACCTACATCCAGAGAGCACTGTGGACTCAAAGAATGATAGATCTGGACCGAACTTGGCATGGGTACTCAATATGCCCAAATGTGAACACTGTTGGAGTTTGAGGAAGATAGACGTTGACATTACGGAGTTGTAGATGCTAGGATTTCTAGTTCACAAACGAAGAGCATTCTGAACCCCACCAATGATACAATTAGGCCAAACTTCCCACACAGAACTCCCATGACCAACAGAAAATACTGTGTTTTCTGATGGTCTTTGGCGACCCCTTTGACATCCCCTGGCGACCCCCCCAGGGTCCCGACCCCCAGGTTTGTCTTACACCAAAGGAGGCGCTCAGCTGCAGGCAGGTGTGCACGCTTTCTCAGCCTGCATGCCACATGCATTTTCTAAGGCAAGGAGGCCTACTCTTAGTCCAGAGTAGTTGCTCGTCTGCAGGCAGACATGCACGCTTTCTGGACCTGCTCGCCACACACACTTTCTAAGGCAAGGAGGCAAGCTCTTACTCCAGAGGAGGCACTTGGCTGCAGGCAGGCATGCGTGCTTTCTGGGCCTGCTCGACACACACTCACTCTTTCCAAGGGAAGGAGGCTACTCACAAGAAGCAAGTGACGAGCCAGGATCGGCTCCCGCTTGCTTTCATGTCGAGCTGATTTTCATACTGGGACAGGGCTTCCCGTCACGTACTCTTGAATGTAACAAAAGTAACAAAAGTACAGATTTTATTTATTTATTTGTCGTGTCAGGGCAACCAGTCAATTATATTACATTTCTGACAGAACAAAGCAAACAAACATACAAAACACAAAATTTGTGAGTTTGGTAGTTGATTAAATGTCCTTTGACCAGTATCTGGCCACTTGGAGTGCTTCTGGTGTTGCTGCAAGAAGGTCCTCCATTGTGCATGTGGCAGGGCTCAGGTTGCATTGCAGCAGGTGGTCAGTGGTTTGCTCTTCTCCGCACTCGCATGTTGAGGATTCCACTTTGTGGCCCCATTTCTGAAGGTTGGCTCTGCATCTTGTGGTGCCAGAGCGCAGTCTGTTCAGCGCCTTCCAAGTCACCCAGTTTTCTGTGTGTCCAGGGGAGAGTCTCTCATTTGTTATCAGCCATTGGTTGAGGTTCTGGGTTTGAGCCTGCCACTTTTGGACTCTCGCTTGCTGAGGTTTTCCAGCGAGTGTCTCTGTAGATCTTAGAAAACTATTTCTAGATTTAAGTCGTTGACGTGCTGGCTGATACCCAAACAGGGGATGAGCTGGAGATGTCTCTGCCTTGGTACAGATGAAACGAAGGAAAACGGATCCCTGCATAAGCATACTAGATCGGCTTTATGACCGACTAAAGTGCAGAAAGGGAAAAGATTATTAAGTAGTAGATAAATAGAGTGAAAGGGGTGGAGAAAGCAGTTTGAGTGTTGGGCTACCATGGAGACCAGGGTTCGAATTACCACTTGGCCATGGCTCACCTTGGGCACATCACACTCTCTCAGCTTCAGGGAGGCAACTCTCTTCTGAGTACATCTTCCCATTAAAAAAAACGCAATATGGTCACTGTAATTCGGAAACGGCTTGGAGACACATCAGAATCACCACAAATCACCTCCTTGTTCATTCTTTCAGTTTGCTGGAGCCCTGTGCTTTATGCAAAGAGAAATAAGAGCCGAGACGGCTGTATCAGCTATGCAAAGCAAGGGAAATCATGCAAGATCCACTTTAATTTCATTAAGCAAATTAATTCAATTAAAAGCAATTGTGCACATTTGCTTAATGGGTTTGAGATGATTTCCGCTGCTTTGTAAGAACACGGAGCCTGTCTAGACCGGGATCCATTTTTTACACAATGGCCAAGCAACAGTCTCCTGGGAAACCCACACCCAGGTAGCGTAGTGGATAGAAAAGCATAATGGGCAGAATATTGAGCTGGGATTTCATGACCGTGTCCTCAAATCAGCCAAAGAGGCCTTGGGGTAGTCTCTCTCTCACACACAAGGAGGTTATGAGAAAAGAGCATATCGAACTGGAGTTGGAAGAGACCATAAAGGACACCCAGTCTGACCCCATTCTGCCATAAAGGAACACAAAATCAGAGCCCTCTTGACAGTTGATCACCTAGTCTCTATTTGAAAACCTCCACTGGACTTCCTGGAAGCATTTTCCACTGTCTAACAGTTCTTGCTACCAGGAAGTTCTTCCTTATGTTTAGAGGGAATCCGCTTTCCTTTGCTTCAATATGTCCCAGTCTCTGGAGCAGAAGAAAGCAAGCTTGCCCCTCTCCTCAGTGGGATATCCTTTCAAATATTCAAACATGGCTATCATGTGCTCTTTTAACCTTTTTTCTCTCCCAGTGAACCATACCAGCTTCCTAATTTGCTCATCATAAGGCTTGGTTTCCAGGCTGTTGGCTGTTTTGGTGACCCTTCCCTCTTATCTATCTCCTTCTTGGATTGTTTTGACCAGAACTGGCACAAAGTTATTTCAGGTGAGGTCAGAAGAGAGTGGGATTATGACTTCCCTGAATCCAAACATTAAGCTCTAGGCTTGTGCAATCCGGGTAAACCTTGACCCATTTCGTGCCCCGATACATTAATTGATAGCCTCCTGAATTTGAGAGGGCAGAGACCTGTTTTTGCTCTCAGATCTGCTTGCAATCAGCTTATTTGGGGAGGAGGGGCTTCCTGGTCTCCCCTTCCTGCCATTTTAGGCATTTAAGCTGTTTCTATTCTAGAGGAGAGGCACCAACTGCAGGCAGGTGCGCATGCTTTCTCTCCTGGGCCTCCACACCACACGCACTCTTTCCAAGGCAAGGAGGCAAGTTCTTAAAGCTGTTTCTTACTCTAGAGCAGTGGTTCCCAACCTTACTCTAGAGGAGAGGTACTTGGCTGCAGGAAGGTGTGCAAGCTTTCTCTCCTGGGCCTGCACACCACACACTCTCTTTTCAAGACAAGTAGGTAAGTTCTGCTTCTTACTCTAGAGGAGAGGCGCTTGACAGCAGGAAGGCATGCATGCCTTCTTTCCTGGGCTTGCACGCCACAGGCACTCTTTCCAAAGCAAGGAGGCAAGTTCTTAAAGCTGGTCCTTACTCTAGAGCAGTGGTTCCCAACCACCACCAGTGGTCTGCAAGAACGAAAATATGGTCTGCAGCCTCACCATTACTACACTGTTGCCTTGAAACCACGCGGCAACAAGATCGAGTGGTCTTGCGAAAGTCTCTTATAGTGCTGAGGCAACAAGGATGTTGAGAAGGGAGAAGCTGACTATCCATGAAAGATTACTACTACCACATCAGCTCTAGATTATTAAATATGGTTTATTGTGGGCAAGCAGATGGCGACTACTGGATGGCATATGATCTGTATCAGAAACTAGAGCTGATGTGGTCTGTCCAATGCAACTTTCTGAATCAGCACCCCAAATAACGAAATCGAATCTAAAGTTGACCAAAAACTGATTCATAACCCTTTTGATACTAATGTTGGAGCGTGGTCCCTGGTCAAAGTTTTAAAGCTGTCTTGTTTACTCTAGAGGAGAGGTGCTACTAGGTGCGTGCGTGCACTTTCTCTCCTGGGCTGCACCATGCCAGCATCCATGCATGCACTTTTTCCCACTTTCAGGTGAGGAAGAGTGATGACCTCCTAAAAGAGGAGAGGTAACTGGTAGTAGTTTTCAGGGAATTAGGGTTTTCTTTTTGTTTGCTGGGGGATTAATAAAAAAAAATTAACTGTGAGGCTGAAAAGCAGTGGAGGAGCCAAGATTAGCTCCCTCTCGCTTTCATGTTGGGCGGATTTTCATACTGGGTGGCCCTTACCATTACGGGCTCCCAAAATACTGAATGTACCGAAAGTACCTGGACACCACAATTGAAGAGCGATATTGACAAGCTGGAATGTGTCCAGAGGAGGGCGACTAAAATGATCAAGGGTCTTGAGAACAAGCCATATGAGGAGTGGCTTAAAGAGCTGGGCATGTTTAGCTTGAAGAAAAAAAGGCAGAGAGGAGACATGATAGCCATGTATAAATACATGAGAGGAAGTTATAGGGAGGAAGGAGCAAGCTGGTTTTCTGCTGCCCTGGAGACTAGGACGCGGAACAATGGCTTCAAACTACAAGAAAGGAGATTCCATCTGAACATTAGGAAGAACTTCTTGACTGTGAGAGACGTTCAGCAGCGGAACTCTCTGCCCCAGAGTGTGGTGGAAACTTTTAAACAGATGCTGGATGGCCATCTGTCGGGGGTGCTTTGAATGAAATTTTCCTGCTTCTTGGCAAGGGGTTGGACTGGATGGCCCATGAGGTCTCTTCCAATTCTATGATTCTATGATTCTATGAAACGGAAGAAGTGAATTCCATGCACAAGTCTACTAAGCTCCTGTTGATGCAGCCTTGCTTCACATGGACTTTTTGGGTGCTGCATCACATTGCTGCCTAATGTTCGGTTTGTGGTCCACTCAGGTCAATCCATGGATCCAACCAACCATGGCTTGAAAATATGCCAAAAATCAAGTCTTGATTTAATGCAATTACTACACCAAGGGACTTGGGCATCCATGTATTTGGGGATCCCACATTGCCTACACTACTTCCAAGAGCTGAAATGTGTGCAAAACACTGAAGTGGGCCTCTTCCCTTCATGCAGTCCAACCACATCTGCCGCACGCATGCAGCCTCTTGAATATTCAAGTTGATGCGAGTGTAAGCGCACCTCTCTGTCTGGGGGCTCTTTCCGGCGCCTGAGACCTTTGGAGAGGTGAGGAGTGGGGTCCTAATGGAGGAGGCGCACAGAGGCTACGTTCCCCTGAGAGAGATCAACACTGGAGTGCTCTCTGCCAGGCCTGAGTAATGAGACATTAAGCGGCAGGAGCCAAGAGAGATGAGCGCAAGAAGGGGTGGAGGATGCCTCTGGTTTTGAAGGCAGAGCTGGGTCTGGGCTCAAAGGAGGACCTGACACTTTGGTGGAATCTTTTAGCCCCATACTTTGCCAGTGTGCAACTGCTACCATCCCCAGAAGTTGTGAGGGCATGAAGACCTCACAACTTCTGAGGATGCCTGCCATAGATGCAAGTGAAACGTCAGGAGAGAAAAACCTACAACAACCCAGTGATCCCAGCCATGAAAGCCTTCGAGATACCATTTTCCGTTCTTGAGTTCGGAGTAGAGCAACTCCTTTGAGAGACAGTGGTCAGGCATCCGGACAACGTGCCCAGTCCAGCGGAGTTGATGGCGGAGGACCATCGCTTCAATGCTGGTGTTCTTTGCTTCTTCCAGCACACTGACATTTGTCCGCCTTTCTTCCCAAGAGATTTGCAGGATTTTTCAGAGGCAGCGCTGATGGAATCGTTCCAGGAGTTGCATGTGACGTCTGTAGATAGTCCATGTTTCGCAGGCATATAGCAGGGTTGGGGGGACAATAACTTTATAAACAAGCACCTTGGTATCCCTACGGATGTCCCGGTTCTCAAACACTCTGTGCTTCATTCGGAAAAATGCTGCACTCGCAGAGCTCATGTGGTGGTGTATTTCAGTGTCAATGTTGACTTTTGTGGAGAGGTGGCTGCCAAGGGAGCGGAAATGGTCAACATTTTCTAATGTTACCCCATTAAGCTGTATTTCTGGCATTGCAGACAGATTGGCTGGTGAGTGCTGTAAGAGCTCTTTGGTTTTCTCAATGTTCAATGACAGACCGAGCTTTGCGTATGTTTCTGCGAAGGTGTTTAGATTGGCTTGTAGGTCTTCTTCTGAATGCGCACAGATGACGTTGTCATCAGCATACTGGAGTTCTATAACAGATGTTGTTCTAACCTTGGTTTTGGCTTTTAGTCTGCTGAGGTTAAATAGCTTGCCATCTGTCCGATAGATGATTTCCACTCTGGTGGGAAGCTTTCCATAAACAAGATGAAGTATCATAGCGATGAAGATGGAAAATAAGGTTGGGGCAATAACACATCCCTGTTTGACACCTGATTCCACCTTAAATGGGTCACTTTGGGAGCCACTGATGTCCAAGACTGTTGCCGTCATGTCATCATGGAGGAGCTGCCGGATGTTCACAAATTTTGTATTGTCGAAGGCTTTCATGGCTGGAATCACTAGGTTCTTGTAGGTTTTTTCGGGCTATAGGGCCATGTTCTAGAGGCATTTCTCCTGACGTTTCGCCTGCATCTATGCTTGCATCTATTCTTGCCATAGATGCAGGTGAAACGTCAGGAGAAATGCCTCTAGAACATGGCCCTATAGCCCGAAAAAACCTACAAGAACCTAGTTCACAAATTTGTTAGGACACCCGATATTTTGGAAGATGGTCCAGAGAGCGCTGCGATTCACTGTGTTGAATGCCTTTGCAAGGTCAATGAATGCCATGTACAGAGGTTGATTTTGTTCCCTGCATTTTTCTTGGAGCTGTCATGCATTGAAGATCATGTCCACTGTTCCTGAGGAACTGTATTAAGGGGTTGCGGCATTAGAAAGGTTGAAAACCATTGCCCTTGGGGGTCTCTTCTATGAAGAGTGCTGTGTGACTCAGAAGTTTGCACACTTTCCTCCCAAGTTTCCTTCGTTTTCTTCTTCCTCCCCTCCATGCATCTATACTTCTGAAATATATATGCATGTAACTGAAGGGCATTCCGAAATTCCAGGGTGGTGGGGGTTTTGATCCACAAGAGTAGAAATGCATTACCCTTCGCTGTACATACATACATACAAAGATGCTTAAGCCCGGCTGAGAGATCTATAACTCTCCATGAGCCATTTTCTGGGCCCAGTGGCAGACAGGGCCGCATCTCCATTTAAATAGAGCCGGTGGTGCCGCTGAGCGTCCCACTGTGCCCAGAAGTGGCAATTGAGCACAATGGGGCGGGATGCTTTCCCCGGATCCTCAGATGGACATGCACCGCTGTGTGTGTAATGTAACCGCGGCAGGAGAGAGACAGAGAGATGGACTCACTCCGAAAGAGAGCCAAGGAAAATTCCTTTGGGAGGGCTTGGATCCAGATGCCAAACACAAGCAAAGGTACGAATGAGGAGGCTGCAGTGGTTTGCTTTTGCCAGAGTCCACAGGGAAGGTCCCAATTCTGCCCTTTTTTCCTCATTCTCTTTTTCTGACTTAACTGGGTGCAAAGCACCATTCGGCCCTTGTATCCACAAACTGGGTGCCTGCAGTTTCATTTACCCAAAACATTTACTCTCTAGGCATTTCCTAGGTCCTTTGGTTCGACTCGTAATTTGGAAACCAAGCTCAATGAGATTTGTGTACTTTGATTGTGCTTTTCCTGCATGGCAAGGGGATGGACTAGATGGCCCATGTGGTCTCTTCCAACTCTATGATTCTATGAAAGGAAGGACATGATAAAAGATTTGACGGGGGGGGGGGGGCTTGAGGGGCTTCAGCCCCCCCCCCAAATTCTCATGGTGGTTCGCGAAAAGGCCTTACTGGTGCATTATTTAAACTGTTATGTTTATTCATATCATGATCTGATCACCATACTCAATATATCCCATATGCATGGGGGTATTGGGGTTACGATACAAAAGGTTTGCTAGGCTAGACCCTCTTTCACTCAGACTCAGCCCCCCCCCCGAAACTCAGCCCCCCGAAACCCCCCTGAGAAAAATTCACCCCCCCCCCCCAAAAAAAAAAAAAATGAAATCCTGGCTACGGGCCTGGAAAGGATGATTCCTTGAGGAAGGAGAAGGCTTGTTCTCTTCTGCTCAGGAGACTCGAACACAATGGCATGATGGATTCAAATAGCAGGAAAAGAGATTCCACCAAAACATTACGAAGAACTTCTTGATGGTGACAGCTGTCTTTGGGGGTTTTTAAGCAGAGGCTGGATGACCATCTATTGGGAGGACTTGCATTGTGCCTTTCTGCATGGCGGGGGTTGGACTGGATGACCCCCACGATGCTGATTTAGTCCCCTCGAACCCCTCCAGTAGGTTGAGTTAGTCAGGGGGGTTCTGTGTGCCAAGATTGGTCCAGATCCACCATCAGTGGAGATCACAGTTTCTTTGGTTGTGGGTGAACTGCAACTCCCAGAAAGGAAGATCAGTTCCCCCCAAACCCCAAACCCCTCCAGTAGTCAAATTTCAGCATGGTGAATTCTCCCCAACCCTCTCTAGTATGTTCAGTTGCTGATCAATTCCTCTGTTTGCTGTGTGCCATAGAAAAGAATAGGAAAGGGTTAAGGGAGAGGCACTGGGTGGGGTCATGTAAATTTCACTTGAATTGTGAGAGTAAGAAACACTGAGATGTCTGTGGTGGAGGAAACACAGAAAATCTAGGATGATACTGTCCCCTTATGAAAGCCTTCACGTGGGTGATGGACAATGTGGTGTTTGTGGATGACTTTGGCAGGGCTCTTGGACATGTTCATGGCATTCAGTATAACCTGCAGTGTCATTGGAGGGAGGTGTCTCCGGAGTAGTGGGAGCTAGAGCTTTTTGTGGAGGCAGGAGCTTGTATGTTTAAGTCAACAGCCATGCACGCATACATATTTTCACTTTTATTATGTGTATAGATACACATAGATAGAGATATCCTTGCAGTGAATTGCTTTGTGTCTTGGTTTCAAGAAAAAGGTAGGCTTGCACTCCATTTGTCTTAGGCTGGACTCCTGCTCCCATCCAGCCTCAACGTGCAGCTGAAAGTATCTCAGAGATTTATTTGAGTCTAACAAGATTGTCGGCATCCTCTCGGATTTCCTTTAATGCCCTCTTTCATACTTGGTTTTACTCTTTCTCAAATGATTCCCAGTCATTAAATCCCAAGGTGATCTTTCTGCTCACATTGGACGCTGGGAGGTGTGTGCGAGTCTGATCCATTCCATTCCAAATGTGGACCAAAGGAAATCCTTGCAGGCTCAAGAGATGGGCCCGTTCGCTCCATGGCTTTGCAAGGTTGTCTTTGTCTTCAGAGCAACAGAAGATGACGACAGTCCGTTTGATGTTCAGTCCTCCATGTCGCACATATTTATAAACTTCAGAGTGTTTGGATATAGACAGTAATCCACTGGACAGCCAATTTCTGTTCCAGGCATAGAATCACAAAGCCTTAGAGTTGGAGGGAACCCCAAAGGTCATCTAGTCCAACAAGAGAATACAACTCCTCCTTAAGGATGACGTCCAAGTGTCTTTTCCCAGACCTCCGATGGAGGAAAGTCCACTTCACTGTAAGGAAAGTCCACTGTTTATTTATCACTAGCTGTACCCGCCACGTGTTGCTGTGGCCAACCTTCCCTCCCTCTTTCTCTCCTTCCTTCCCTCTTTCCTTCCTTTCTTCTTTTTTCCCTATCTCTCATCTTTCTTCCATCTCTACCTGTTTCTTTCCTCCCTTTCTTTGCTCTTTGGTCCTTCCTTCCTTCCTTCCTTCCTTATCTTTCGTTCCTTCTCTCCTTCCTTCCCTCTCTTTTTCCTTTCACTTTTTTATTTCCTTCTCTCCTTCCTCGCTTCTCTATCTTTCTTTCTTTCCTTCTTTCCCTCCCTCCCTCCCTTCCCCCTTTCCCTCCTTCTCTCATTACTTCTTGACTGTCCCTTCCATTTAATATTGTATTTATATCTTACATAGAAAGAAGGAAAGGAAGAAGGAAGGAAGGAAGGAGGGGAAGGGAAGGAAGGAAAAGAAAGAAGGAGGGACAGGAAGGGAGGGAGGAAGGAAGGAGGGAAAGAAAGGAGGGGGATGAAGAAAGGAGGGAGGGAAGGAAATGAAGGGGAAGGAAATGAAGAAAGGGAAAGAAGGAGGAAAGGGAGGGAGGAAAGAAAAAAGGAAAGGAAAAAGGAAGGAGGGACAGGAAGGAAGGGAAGGAGGGAAAGAAGGAAAGGAAGGAGAAGGAAAGAAGAAAAGGAAAGAAAGGAAAGGGAGGAAAGAAGGGAAGGGAAGGAGAGAAGGAGGGTCCTTCATTCAAGCACCGTGGACCTTCCTCGCCTCCTCCCCCCTCCCCCTCCTCCTCCTCCTCCTCCTCTTCCTCTTCCTCTCCTTCTTCCTTGCGTGGAGCACTCAGTTGCTGCTGCTGGCACTTTCCAATAGGGAAAGGAGGAGGAGACTGCTCTCCTGACATAGGAGGGGAAGAGAAGGGGCTGCATGCGGCAAGCCTCCACTCCACTCGCTTGTGTGTGTGTATGTGTGGCCGCGCACGTGCGGCTGGCTTTAGCGGCCGGCTGTTTCCTCGTGAGGAGGAGGAAGGGGCGTGGCCATGGGTCTCGGTAGACATGCAGTTTCTCCTTTGTGGACCTGCAGTTTAGAAGTCCTTTCTGCTTTTTGTTTTCGTTGTTTTTTTGAGTGGAGAACATACATTGGGTTGTTAGGGACATCGTGTCCAAATTTGGTGTCAATTGCCCCAGTGGTTTCTGAGTTCTGTGAATAGCACAAACGAACATTACATTTTTATTTATATAGATGTCAGAAGCAAATTGAGAATACAGTTATGCCTTCCTACAATCTACAAACAAAGTTAAAAACTTGATGCTATGCTAAATTTCCTTTTGACCGGAAGCTGGTTACTTGGAGTGCCTCTGGTGTCATTGTGAGAAGGTCCTCCATTGTGCATGTGGCATGGCTTAGACCGCATTGTAGTAAGTGGTCTGTGGTTTCCTGTCCTCCACACTCTTATGTCGTGGACTCCATTTCGTAGCCCCATTTCTTTGGCTGGGTTGGCTCTGCATCTCGTGGTGCCCGAGGGCAGCCTGTTGAGCACCTTCCAAGTTGCCCAATCATCTGTGTGCCCAGGAAGGGTCTCAGCCACTGGCTAAAGATCCGGGTTTTACCTGCCACTTTTGGACTCTCGCTTGCTGAGGTGTTCTTCTGAGTATCTCTGTAGATCTTAGGAAGTTGTTTATTGATTTCTTTATTAAAATCATCTTTATTGCATAAGTTTTAGAATAACAGAACAATAAAATGTTTGGATAGGGTTAGGGTTAGGGGAAGGGATCTGGGCGGGGATGGGGTAGGATAGGAAAAAGAAAAGAGGAAAAAAGAGGAGAAGGGGGAGGGAGAAAAATGGGACAGAAAGGGAAGTGGAGGGGTGGAGTGGGGACGTTTGTATTCCACAGAAAATTTTCTCTTTCTTCTTAACATTCTCATGATTTGTGCTATAGTTAAACTATTCTATCTGTATATTAAGTTTTATTTCCTGGAGAAATTCTTTATATATTGACCAGTCCGTTCAACATCTAGTTTTCTGGTCCTGCAATAGAAAAGTTAAGGAGTCCATGTCCATATATTCCATTATTTTGGTAACCAAGTGTCTGCTGTCGGGATTTCTTTCGTGTGCCATTTCTAGGCTAGTTGTGTTCTGGCTGCAGAGGTCAGATAGTAAAATATTTTATCTTTATTTTCCCTATTTCAAAATCTGTGATGTTTAGTAAATAGTATTCAGGCCTGAGTTCGAACTTCAATTTTAGTATTTTCTGGGAGTGCTTGTGTATTATTTTCCAATATTTTTTAATTGGTTTGCAAGTCCACCAAGAGTGGAAGAAAGTTCCCACAGGAAGTTGTTTATTGATTTCAGTCATCCAAACAGAGGATGGGCCAGAGATGTCATTGCCTTGGTCCTTTCATTGCTGGCTGCTATTTCCTGGCAGATATCAGGTGGTGCAATATTGACTAAACAATATAATTTATCCAGTGATGTTGGGTATAGACATCCTGTGATAATGCAGCATGTTTCATTAAGAGTCACATCCACTGTTTTAATGTGATGAGGTGCATTCCATACTGGGCATGCGTACTCAGCAGAAGTGTAGCAAAGCCCAAGGGCAGATGTCTTCACTATATCTGGTTGTGATCCCCAGGTTGTGCCAGTCAGCTTTTGTATGATATTATTTCTAGCACCCACTTTTTGCTTGATAGGCAAGCAGTGCTTCTTGTAAGTCAGACCACAGTCCAGAGTGACTCCCAGGTATTTGGGTGCGCTGCAATGCTCCAGTGGGATTCCTTTCCAGGCAATCTTCAGAGCTCAAGATGCTTGTCTGTTCTTAAGATGAAAAGCACATGTCTGCATTTTAGATGGATTAGGAATCAGCTGGTTTTCCCTGTAATAGGCAGTAAGAACGCCTAAAGCTTCAGAGAGCTTCTTTTCAACCATTTCAAAGCTCCCCGCTTGAGCGGTGATGGCATGATCGACAGCATAGATGAAACTTTCTGCTCCTTCTGTCAGTGGCTGATCATTTATGTAAATGGTGAACTTAATGGAGTAAGCATGCTCCCATGAGGCAGGCAGTTCTTCTGTTTTCACCGTCTGCTTCTCTGGTCTAGGAACTCAACAAAAAAGCTGCTGTTTTGTAGTAGATTTCCTATAAAGCGGGTGAGGTGGTAATCCTTTGTGATATTATGAGTTTTTCTCAGGAGGAGGCAATGATTTACAGCAGGGGTCCTCAAACTTTTTAAACAGAGGGCCAGGTCACAGTCCCTCAAACTGTTGGAGGGTCGGATTATAATTTGAAAATACAAAACAAAAACATGAATGAATTTCTATGCACTCTGCATAGGTCGCAGGTTCGATTCTGGGGAGCGGCGTGAGCTTCCGCTGTCAGCCCTAGCTTCTGCCAACCTAGCAGTTCGAAAACATGCAAATGTGAGTAGATCAATAGGTACCGCTCCGGCGGGAAGGTAACGGCGCTCCATGCAGTCATGCCGGCCACATGACCTTGGAGGTGTCTATGGACAACGCTGGCTCTTCGGCTTAGAAATGGAGATGAGCACCACACCCCAGAGTCAGACATGACTGAACTTAATGTCAGGGGACTACCTTTACCTTTACCTGCACATATCTTATTTGTAGTGCAAAAAAAAAAAAACACTTAAAAACAAAACAATAATTAAAATGAAGAACAATTTTAACAACTATAAACTTATTAGTATTTCAATGGGAAGTGTGTTCCTGCTTTTGGCTGATGAGAAAGGATTGTTGTTGTTGTTGATGTGTGTTTTCAAGTCATTGGCGAAACGTCAGGAGAGAATGCTTCTGGAACATGGCCATACAGTCCGAAAAACTTGCAGCAACCCAGTTTAGAGCCTGGAGTGGATGACTGGGCATCATCCCCTGAAAGCCAAACTGCATGAACCACGGCACCTGCTTCTTTTAATGCAGGCCTAGCGTGCGCTTCTCCTGGATTTCCTAATCCCTTAATCTCCTGGTTGCTCTGTCCCAAAATTATAAGAAAAAGAAGAGAATGAAACAGAGGAAAAAAGCCCATCTTTCCGAGCGATATGTGCCTCTGAATATAATACCCGAGATGTCGAGGAACGATCTCCCTCCCTTCCTCGTCGGCGGTTGCCAGTTTATTAATTTTAAGAGGTGCTCGCTTTAATCTTGTAAAGTTAATGGGAGGAAGGGAGATTAAGGGGATCACGTGGGTGGGAAGGCGGTTGGGTCTGGAGTGTCTCCGGCAGGAGCTGAAATCCGCTCAGCTCAAGGGAAGGAATGGGAAAGGGTGCCGGCGTTTACCTTGGCATCGTGTGGGGGGTGTGGACTACACTGGGTGACACAAAGAGGGCTGTCTATCAAATCTGCGTGCGACATTTTAGATAAAATGATTATTAATAAATTATCCCTGTAGTTAGATATAACCACCAAAACATTTTTTGTCAGCCCAGCATACATGCCCTGTGTCGGTCATGTGCGTGTGGAGGGCACTGTATTGTGTATAAAACAACCTTCAAGCTATGTGTATAAAGTTTATATTAGGCCTGGGCAAACTTTCTAACTTGGGGTCCTGCATGCCAGCACTCCCTGTTAGGAGGACTGGCTGCCCAGTGATGGATGGATGGAAGGGAGGAAGGAAGGAAGGAAGGGGCGGGAGGGAAGGAGGAAGGAAAGAAAAAGAGAAGGAAGTAAGAATGAAAGGGTGAAAGGGAAGGATAGAAGGAGAAAGAGGGAAGGAGGGAGAAAAGAGGGAAGAAGAAAGACACAAGGGAAGGAAGGAAGGAAAGAGAAAGGAGGAGAGAGGAAGGGAATAGGGAGAAGGAAGGAGAAAAAGGAGGAAGGAAGGGAAGAAAAAGAAGAAAGAAGGAAGGAAGAAAGGGGAAAGGAAGGAGAAGGAGAAAAGGGAAGAGGGAGGAAAGAAAAAGAAGGAAAAGAAAGGAAGAAAAAGGGAAGGAAGGAAGGAAGAAGGAAGGAGAATGATGGATGGATGGAAGGGAGGAAGGAAGGAAGGAAGGGGCGGGAGGGAAGGAGGAAGGAAAGAAAAAGAGAAGGAAGTAAGAATGAAAGGGTGAAAGGGAAGGATAGAAGGAGAAAGAGGGAAGGAGGGAGAAAAGAGGGAAGAAGAAAGACACAAGGGAAGGAAGGAAGGAGAAAGGAGGAGAGAGGAAGGGAAGAGGGAAGGAAGGAAGGACGAAAGGAGGAAAGGAAGGGTGGAAGGAAAAAGAGAAAGAAGGAAGGACGAACAGGAGGAAAGGAAGGATTGAAGGAGAAAAAGGGAGAGAGGGAGGAAAGAAGGAAGAAAAGGAAGACAAAAGGGAAGGGAGGGAGGGAGGAAGGAAGGGGAAGGAAGGAAGGAAGGAAGGAAGGAAGGAAGGAAGGAAGGAAGGAGAAAGAGGGAGGGAGGAAAGAGGGAAGGAAGGGGCGAAAGGGTGGAAGGGAAGGACGGAAAGAGAAAGGGAGAGAAAAGAAAGGAAAAAGGAATGAAAGGGGAGGGAAGGAGGAGGAGAAAGAAGGAAGGAAGAGAAAAGGGAAGGAAGGAAGGATGGAAGGAAGGAAGGAAAAGAGAAAGGGGAGAGGAAGGGAAGGAAGGAAGGAGAGAAGGAAAGGAGGGTGGAAGGAAAAAGGAAAGAAAGGAAGGAAAAGGAGGAAGGAAGGAGAAGGAGAAAGAGGGAGAGAGGGAGGAAAGAGGGAAGAAAAGAAAGACAAAAGGGAAGGAAGGAAATAAAAGAGAAAGGGGGAGAGAGGAAGGGAAGAGGGAAGGAAGGAAGGACGAAAGGAGGAAGGGAAGGATTGAAGGAGAAAGAGGGAAGGAGGGAGTAAAGACGGAAGGTAGGAAAGACAAAAGGGAAGGAAGGAAGGAATGAAAGAAGGAGAAAGAGGGAGAGAAGGAAGGAAGAATGAAAGGGTGGAAGGGAAGAATGGAAGGAGAAAGAGAAAGAGGGAGGGAAGGAGAGAGATGAGGAAGGAAAGAGAGAAGGAAGGAAAGAAAACGGGGAGAGGATGAAAGGGTGGAAGGAAATGGAGGGAGGGAGAAAGAGGGAAGGGAAGGAAGAGGGGAGGAAAAGAGAGGGAAGGAAAAGACAAAAGAAAAGGAAGAAAGGAGAGAGAGGGGGGAAGAAGGGAGAGAGGAGAAAGAGGGAGGGAGGGAAGATGGGAGGGAAGGAGAAAGGAAAGAGAGAAGGAAGGAAGGATAGGATAGGATGGTGAGAAAAAGGAGGGCCTGAGAAAAGAGCCCATGGGGCTGCATCTGACCTCCGGGCCTGGGTTTGCCCATACCTGGTTTATATGAAACACCAATGGGTTTCATGTTTGGACTTGGGTCCCATCTCTGAGACATCCTGTTTTATGTGTACATGGAAATATAGGTATTCCGAAGTCTTTTCTGGTCCCAACCATGAAAACTCTTACAGGAGTGACTTTCCCTTCCAAGGAATAGCTTTCTCTGCACTTCCTGTTGTGTCATACCCATTCCTTACTACGAGTCATTTGCAAGTCAGATGTTTGCAACTCAGGGACCACCTGTAGTAGCAACTGTGTTTGTAGGCTTTGGTTTTTCACTTCCTTAACTCTCCCTCGTTGTTTGCCACCACAGGTTCCACCAGAGTGACTACACTGTGGAAGTGAGCATCAACGACTACCTGGATATCTATTGCCCGCACTACGAGATCCCTTTTCCCATGGACCGCATGGAGCGCTACATCCTCTACATGGTCAATTACGAGGGTCATGACTCCTGCGACCACCGGCAAAATGGCTTCAAGCGCTGGGAATGCAACCGGCCCGACTCACCCAACGGGCCACTGAAGTTCTCCGAAAAGTTCCAGCTCTTCACCCCATTCTCCTTGGGGTTTGAATTCCGGCCTGGGCACGAATATTATTATATATGTAAGTACCAAGTATGACGATGGACCCATAAATGGTTGGGAAAATGTACCATTGATGGTTGCACTTTGAAATGGAGAGAGATCTTAAGCAGAGGGCTATGTCCTGAGGTTGGAACTCTTCAGTATTTTTTAATCGGTTATAATACAGAACGATTAACTGTATTAGGGAAAGGGAGCCACTTCAAGTGGACGTCATCACATTGAAGCAGGGAAGTATTTGGCAAGGCTCAGTCATACTCAGTTTTGAAATGAAACTGATTATTTCCCTACGCTCATCACACTGTTAAATGTATCCGTGTTACTCAGTTGTACTCAGCATTCTTTCAGTTGATTTTGCCATCACACTGTAATAGCTAGGCACCATCCACCATCCTTCCTCCCATGTTCTTTGTGTGGGGAAATCCCTCCTCTCTTTGAAATGTCAGCTGTTATGTGTTCTCAATTCTGGAAGCAAGGAAGCAGGGAGGGAAAGCGGTGATTCTCTCTCTCTCTCTCTCTCTCTCCCTCTCTCTCTCTCAGCTGCCCCACGGAGAGCAGTGTGTACTTTGGAAAACTATAACTCCCAGAATTGCTTAGTATGGAGCTATGGTATTTAAAGTAAGGTCCAGTTGCCTTCATTCCACTGTGTAGATGTACCCAGAGAAAGTTTATGGATCTTGGGAAACTGCAATTCCCAAGACCATCTCATGGAAGCATGGCATTTAAAGTAAGGTCCAACTGCATTCTGGATGAGCCCAGAGAATTATATGAACTTTGGGAAACTATAACTCCCAGGAGGACTCCATCACATGGAGCCATGGGATTTAAAGTGGGGTGCAAGGGCATTCATTCCAAACTATAAATGCACCAAGAGAAGGGTGTGGACCTTGAAAAACTATGACTCCCATGGACTTGGCATGATGATGATGATGATGATGATGATAAAATGGGTCCCTACTGCATTTATTCTCCAGTGCAGATGCACGCAGAGAAGGGAATGGACCTTGGGAAACTATAACTCCCAGGAGAACTCCATTGCATGGAGCCATGACGTTTAAAGTGGAGTGCAAGGACATTCATTCCATACTGTAAATGCACCAAGAGAAGAGTTTGTACCTTGGAAAAGTATGACTCCCAGGACTGTACAGCATGGAGACATGGCATAATAAACTTTCCCTAACTTTCCCTAACAAGGGTATCTTGGCTCCTTCCACAAATTGGGGAAACGTCCCATTTTAGTCCTGAGAGCAACAAAAGTCATCACATTAGAGCAGGGGTCCTCAAACATTTTAAACAGAGGGCCAGGTCACAGTCCCTCAAACTGTTGGAGGGCCAGATTATAATTTGAAAAAAAATGAATTAATCGATATGCACACTGCACATATCTTATTTGTGGTGCAAAACCACTTAAAAACAATACAATAATTAAAATGAAGAACTATTTTAGCAAATATAAACTTAATAGTATTTCAATGGGAAGTGTGAGCCTTCTTTTGACTGATGAGATAGGATTGTTGTTGTTGTGTGCTTTCAAGTCATTTCAGACGTAGGTTGACCCTGAGCGAGGGCCGGGTAAATGACCTTGGAGGGCCGCATCCGGCCCCCGGGCCTTAGTTTGAGGACCCCTGCATTAGAGAATGGGCCAAACATCCAGATCAGTACTAAAAATCCACTTCCCCACCACCTCCTGAAACGTTTGAAAAGAATGCTGGCCCCCACGCTTAAAATGTGGAAAGAATGCTCTACCCTACACTTGAACCCAACTTGTGACTTCATCACACTAGAGAATGAATCCACTTTAAATCCGGTTTCTGCCTCCTGCAGAATTCTGGGATTTGTAGTTTAGTAAGGCTGTTAAAGGCTCCGCTCTATACTATAAACTCCAGAATTCTGCAGGGGGCAGCAACTGGATTTAAAGTGGATTCTTTCTCTAGTGCGATGAGCTAATGTGATGAACACAGTGGCATATCACATTTTAAGTGGAGGACTCGATGGAATTCAGTAAATGTGATTAAATGTTAGGATAGTAGCAAATGCATTGCAGAACAAGAACAGAAGTCCAAAGGACACTGGTAAACTAGAAACCTGGGCTGAAACTAATAGGATGCAGTTCAACAAACAAACAAACAAACAAATAATGACGGCGATTAATCTGGCACAAGCCAGTAAAGGTGGTCCCAGTGGTGATTGGCACGCTGGGTGCAGTGCCTAAAAACCTTGGTCTGCACTTAAACACAATCGGCGCTGACAAGATTACCATCTGTCGGCTGCAAAAAGCCACCCTACTAAGATCTGCACACATTATTCATTGATACATCACACAGTCCTAGACACCTGGGAAGTGTCCGACGTGTGATCCAGTACAATAGCCAGCATAGTGTTCTTTTGTACTAATCTTGTGTTTCAAATGAGAATAATAATAATAATAATAATAATAATAATAATAATAATAAGTGTATTGTCGAAGGCTTTCATGGCTGGAATCACTAGGTTCTTGTGGGTTTTTTTGGGCTATAGGGCCATGTTCTAGAGGCATTTCTCCTGACGTTTGGCCTGCATCTATGGCAAGCATCCTCAGAGGTAGTGAGGTCTGTTGGAAATAGGACAATGGGTTTATATATCTGTGGAATGGCTGGGGTGGGGCAAAGAGCTCTTCTCTGCTGGAGCTAGGTGTGAATGTTTCAACTGACCACCTTCATTAGCATTTGAAGGCCTGCCTGAGCCTGGGAAAATCTTTTGTTGAGAGGTGTTAAGATGTGCCTGGTTGTTTCCTCTCTGCTGTTTTGCTGTTGTAATTTTAGAGTTTTTTAATACTGGTAGCCAGATTTTGTTCATTTTCATGGTCCTCCTTTCTGTTGAAATTGTCCACATGCTTGTGGATTTCAATGGCTTCTCTGTGTAGTCTGACATGGTGGTTGTTGGAGTGGTCCAGCATTTCTGTGTTCTCAAATAATATGCTGTGTCCAGGCTGGTTCATCAGGTGCTCTGCTATGGCTGACTTCTCTGGTTGAAGTAGTCTGCAGTGCCTTTCATGTTCCTTGATTCGTGTTTGGGCGCTGCCATTGAAATCCACAATTGAGTACTAGCTATCCTCTGCCACGTGTTGCTGTGGCCCAGTCTCATGAGCTGGAAAATAAAGTAATGAGAAAGTGTTGGTTTCTAATATATGTAATGTCTTGATGCTTGTGGGTTAAAAGTATTTCTTGTTGTTTCTTTGTCGGTGTTGATGGGGAGATTGTCTGGTTTGCCAACTCTGGAACATGCAACATAGAATTGTCTTTCAAATCTATGATACTATATCTGTGTGTGTGTGAATCATATATATCTATCTATATCCATGGCTGGATGGCTCTTTGGCGCTTTGATAAAGTTTTCTTGCCCTGTTGAAGGGAGTTGGACTTGATGACCTTAAGTATTTTCTCTTGGTTATGCCCCAGTTCTCTCGTTCATGGGGTTCAGAATGCTCTTTGGTTGTAGCTGAATTATAAATCCCAGTAACTACAACTATTTCCTTCAAACTCCATCTGTGTATATATTTGGGCATATGGAATATTTGTGCCAAGTTTGGTCCAGATCCATCATTGTTTGAGTCCACAGCGCTGTCTGGATGTAGGTGAACTACAACTCCCAAACTCAAAGTCAATGCCCACCAAACCCTTCCACTATTTTCTGTTGATCATGGCAGTTCTGTGTGCCAAGTTTGGTTCAATTCTATCGTTGATGGAGTTCAGAATGCTCTTGGATTGTAGGAGAACTATAAATCCCAGCAACTGCAACTCCCAAATGACAAAATTATATATATATATTTTTAGTGATGGTCACTCCTTGAGTTAGTAGGTGTCTTGTGGCCAAGTATGACGGCAATTCGTCCAGTGGTTTTTGAGTTATGTTAATCCCACAAACAAACATTACATTTTTTTTACATACTAGCCGTCCCCTGCCACATCTTGTTGTGGCCCAGTCCGTGTATATATGGTTTGTGTGTGTATTTGTATATATGTGTGATTTCTGTATATATATGTGGTTTTGCATATGCGTTGTAATGCATTTTGTTTTGTTTTTTTGGCTTTTTACGTCTCTTCTGCTGTGTTTTTCCATGTTTTTATGAGTGATAGTCACTCATTGGTCCAATTGGTTCTTCTGTCCAAATTTGGTGTCAATTAATCCAGTGGTTTTTGAGTTGTGTTAATCCCACAAACGAACATTACATTTTTATTTATATAGACTAGCTGTCCCCTGCCACGCGTTGCTGTGGCCCACATGGGGGTTCTGTGTGGGAGGTTTGGCCCAATTCTATCATTGGTGGGATTCAGAATGCTCTGTGATTGTAGGTGAACTATAAACCCCAGCAACTACAACTCCCAAATGTCAAGATTCTATTTTCCCCAAATTCCACCAGTGTTCACATTTGGGCATATTGAGTATTTGTGTATAGTTTGGTCCAGATCCATCATTGTTTGAGTCCACAGTGATCTCTGGATGTAGGTGAACTATAACTCCAAAACAAAAGGACACTGCCAACCACACCCTTCCAGTATTTTCTGTTGGTCATGGGAGAACTGTGTGCCAAGTTTGGTTCAATTCCATCATTGATGGGTTTCAGAATGCTCTTTGATTGTAGGTGAACTATAAATCCCAGCAACTACAACTCCCAAATGACAAAATCAATTCTTTTTGAGTAAAGGGCATACATTGCATTGTTAGGTGTCTTGTGTCCAAATTTGGTGTCAATTTGTCCAGTAGATTTTGAGTTCTGTTAATCCCACAAATGAACATTTCATTTTTATTTATATAGATAGACTAGTCATCCCCTGCCATGCGTTGCTGTGGCCCTGTCTGTGTATATGTGTTTTGTGTGTGTATATATTTGTGTATATGTGCTTATATGCGTGTTTGTGATTATATATGTGGTTTTGCACGTGTTGTAATGTATTTTTCATTTTTATGCCTTTTTAAGTCTCTTGTACTGTGTTTTTCAGTGTTTTTGTGAGTGATGGTCACTTGTTGGTCTGATAGGTGTCTCGTGTCCAAATTTGGTGTCAGTTCGTCCAGTGGTTTTGGAGTTATGTTAATCCCATAAACGAACATTACATTTTTTAATATATAGACTAGCCATCCCCTGCCACACGTTGCTGTGGCCCTGTCTGTGTATATGTGTTTTGTGAGTGTATATATTTGTGTACATGTGTATATATTTGTGTATATATGTGTGTTTGTGTTTATATATGTGGTTTTGCACATGCTTTGTAATGTATTTTCATTTTTATGCCTTTTTAAGTTGTTTCTACTGTGTTTTTCAGTGTTTTTATGAGTGATGGTCACTTGTTGGTCTGATAAGTGTCTTGTGTCCAAATTTGGTGTCAGTTCGTCCAGTGGTTTTGGGGTTATGTTACTCCCACAAACCAACATTACATTTTTATTTATATAGAAGACTAGCCATCCCCTGCCACGTGTTGCTGTGGCCCACATGGAAATTCTGTGTGGGAGGTTTGGCCCAATTCTATCGTTGGTGAGATTCAGAATGCTCTGTGATTGTAGGTGAACTATAAATCCCAGCAACTACAACTCCCAAATGTCAAGATTCTATTTTCCCCAAACTCCACCAGTGTTCACATTTGGGCATATTGAGTATTCATGTAGAGTTTGGTCCAGATCCATCATTGTTTGAGTCCACAGTGATCTCTGGATGTAGGTGAACTACAACTCCAAAACCAAAGGACACTGCCCACCAAACCCTTCCAGTATTTTCTGTTGGTCATGGGAGAACTGTGTGCCAAGTTTGGTTCAATTCCATCGTTGGTGGGGTTCAGAATGCTCTTTGATTGTAGGTGAACTATAAATCCCAGCAACTACAACTCCCAAATGACAAAATCAGGGTTTTTTTGAGTGAAGGACATACATTGGATTGTTAGGTGTCTTGTGTCCAAATTTGGTGTCAATTTATCCAGTGGTTTTTGAGTTCTGTTAATCCCACAAACGAACATTACGTTTTTATTTATATAGATAGATAGCTAGATAAGATATTTTCAAAAATTGTCGAAGGCTTTCATGGCTGGAATCACATAGTTCTTGTGGGTTTTTTCGGGCTATATGGCCATGTTCTAGAGGCATTTCTCCTGACGTTTCGCCTGCATCTATGGCAAGCATCCTCAGAGGTGAGGTCTCACCTCTGAGGATGCTTGCCATAGATGCAGGTGAAACGTCAGGAGAAATGCCTCTAGAACATGGCCATATAGCCCGAAAAAACCCACAAGAACTATATTTTCAAAAACTCTTGTAACATTACTTTCCGGATATCCCTCGTATATTATATCACTTGATCCCTTTTCCTCTTTTGGATCATCACCCTGCTTTTAAGGTGCCTTTGGATTACGTCATGCGGCCCAAGTTGAGTTTGGAAAGGGAACGATGCTGTCCCCGTCCAGCCCCTCCTTCCGCCTCTAGGTTTAAGAATAAGCATGAAATAAAATTGGAAGCCGCAGAGCCAATTAACGAGTCCGTCGGCACCCGAGCAAATTGGGCACAGCAAATGCCCAGCCCCAGCTGGGATCTGTATTCCAAGAAAAAGTAAAAATAAACCCACCGCCAATACCCAGAGAGGGGGGAGGGAAGGGTGGTTTTCTCTGGCAGTGCCATACGGGGAGGGGAACCATTGTAAATGATTTGAACTCGGGCCTCCCGCCGGGTCCTCTGGCCTGCTGGGTTACTGGCGGGGAAAAACAATCAAAGGCTTGAAATTAGCTCCCCGGACCACCCATTACGACGTCCCTGATTTAAGAGTATTCATTTATTTTCATTTTCTGTTTTTGAAAGGAGTTGGGGGCCTGCACTGAGAGAACTCCAGAGAGCTGGATGCTCACTAGAGTTCAGATTTGGGTCACAAGTGCAAATTCTCACTTTATTTCTTTATTTACCACATTTATATGCCACCCTTCTCACCCCGAAGTGGACTCAGAGTGGCTTACAATATACAGTATATATACATACAATATATTATATTATTAGCACACTACAGTATCAGTATTATACTGTATATTACTACTAGCTGTACCCGGCACGCGTTGCTGTGGCCAACCTTCCCTCCCTCTTTCTCTCCTTCTCTCCTTCTTTCTCTCCTTCCTCCCTCTCTCTTTTTCTTTCCCTTCTTCTTTCTTCCTTCTCTAGCTGTTTTTTTCCTCGCTTCCGTCACTCTTTGGTCCCATCATTCCTTGTCTCTTTCCTTCCCTTCCCTTCCTCTTTCTCTTTGGTTCCGTCTCTCCTTCCTTCCCACTTTCACTTTTTATTTCCTTCTCTCCTTCCTTCCTTCTCTATCTTTCTTTCCTTCTCTCCTACCCTCCTTCGTTCCCTCTTTCTCTCCCTCCTTCTCTCCCTCCTTCTCTACCCTTCTTTCTTTCTTTCCTTCCTTCTCTCCCTCTTTCTCTCCTTCTCTCCGTCCTTCTTTACCCTTCTTTCCTTCCTTCTTTCACTTTTTTCCTTCTCTCCTTCCTTCGTTCTCTACCTTTCTTCCTTGTTTCTCTCCTTTCTTCTTCTTCCTCTCTCCCCCTCCTTCTTCCCTCTATCTCTCCCTCTTCTCTCCTTCTTTCTTTCCTCCTTCTCCCTTCTTCTCTCCTTCCTTCCTTCTCTACTTTTCTTTCTTTCCTTCTTTCTCTCCTTCCCTCCTTCTTTCCCTCCTTCCTTCCTTCTCTATCTTTCTTTTTTCCTTCCTTCTCTACCTTTCTTTCCTTCTTTCTCTCCTTCCTTCCTTCCTTCCTTCCTTCCTTCCTTCTTTCCTTCCTTCCCCCTCCTTCTTCCCTCTTCTCTCCCTCCCTCTCTCCTTCCTTCTCTACCTTTCTTTCCTTCTTTTCTTCCCTCCTTCTTTCTCTCCCTCCTTTCTCCTTCCTTCCTTCCTTCCTTCCTTCCTTCCTTCCTTCCTTCCTTCCTTTCTTCTTTCCTTCCTTCCTTCTTTCACTTTTTTCCTTCTCCTTCCTTCTCTCCTTCCTTCTCTACCTTTTCCTTCTTTCTCTCCTTCTCTTCCTTCCTTCCTTCCTTCTTCTCCTTCCTTCCTTCCTTTTTCTTCTTTCCTTCTTCCCCTCCTTCTTCCTCTTCGCTCTCTCCCTCTCCCTCTTCTCTACCCTTCTTCCTTCTCTCCTTTTTTCTCTCCTTCTCTCCTTCTCTCCCTCCTTCTCTCCTTCCTTCCTTCCTTCCTTCCTTCTCTACCCTTCTTTCTTTCCTTCCTTCTTTCACTTTTTCCTTCTCTCCTTCCTTCCTTCTCTACCTTTCTTTCCTTCTTTCTCTCCTTCTTTCCCTCCCTCCTCCTTCCTTCCTTCTTTCCCCCTTTCTGTGTATATGTGTTTTGTGTGTGTGTGTATGCATATATGTGTGTATATAATTGTGTATATGTGTATATATGTATTGTTGTTTGTTTGTTTTTTGCTTTTTAAGTCTCTTCTGCTGCTGTTTTTCAGTGTTTTTATGAGTGACTGTCACTTGTTGGCCTGATAGGTGTATTGTGTCTGAATTTGGTGTCAATTCGTCCAGTGGTTTTTGAGTTATGTTAATCCCACAAATGAACATTACATTTTTATTTATATAGATATTGTACTATGCCATTATATTGTAATATTACTAGTAATATTACATGTAATATTAAAATATATAACTATAATATATTATTATCACAGTATGTCACAGCAAACAAGATCTATATGCTGGATTTCGTATCACAAAATCACAAGTTGAACACTTCCCAAGCGTCTAGGACTGTGTGATGTATTTTCAAATGATGTGCGCAGATCCAAGTAAGGTGGCTTTTTGCAGTTGACAGATCGTGATTTTGTCAATGTTTATTATTTCCAAATGCCGGCTGAGATCTTTTGGCATGGCACCCAGTGCACCAATGACCACTGGGACCACCTGCGCTGGTTTATGCAAGAGCCTTTGCAGTTCGATTTTGAGGTCTTGAGAGCGGCTGAGTTTTTTCTGTTGTTTTTCTTCAGTGCAACTGTCACCTGGAATGGCGACATCAATAATCCAGACTTTTTTTCTTTTCCACAATCGTGATGTCTGGTGTGTCACAACTTTTCAGTGTTTTTATGAGTGATGGTCACTTGTTGGCCTGATAGGTGTATTGTGTCCAAATTTGGTGTCAATTTCTCCAGTGGTTTTTGAGTTATGTTAATCCCGCAAATGAACATTACATTTTTATTTATATAGATATTGTACTATACCATTATATTGTAATATTACTAGTAATATTACATGTAATATAAAAACTATAACTATATTATTATTATTATTATTATTATTATTATTATTATTATTATTACTTTGATGTGTTTGGCTCCAGGGAAGATGAGGAAAGGACTGGGGCCAAACCTCCAGCTCTCCCCAAAGAGAGCACCAGCTTCCGACAGTTTTAAAGGGCAGCATGGATTTGGTGCCGCAACTTTCCAAGGCTTCCCTGAAGCACCAGGACTCACCTCTGCAGCCGGAAGCATTCTCACTTCTCTCTTTCGTCATCCCTTTCTCTCTTCTCCCCTTCTATTATTTATTTATTTATTTATTTACTAGCTGTCCCCTGCCACGCGTTTCTGTGGCCCAGTCTGGTGATCTGGAAAATAAAGTAATAAGGAAGTATTGGTTTCTAATATATGTAATTTCTTTATGCTTGTGGGTAAACAGCATTTCTTGCTGTTTCTTTGTCAGTGTTGATGTAGAGATTATCCAGTTTGCCTACTCTGGAACATGCAACATATAATTGTCCTTCTTTAGGAGTCCCTTTCAAATCTATGATACTGCAGTATATCTGTCATATACGTATATGTGTGTGTGATTCATATCTATCTATACCTATGGCTGGATGACTCTTTGTCAGGAGGGCTTTGGTTATGTTTTCTTGCCCTGGTGAAGGAAGTTGGACTGGATGGTCTTAAGGCACCATTTCTCAACCTGGGGTTCGGGACCCCTGCGGAGGTCATAAAGGGGTGTCAGAGGGGTCGCCAAAGACCATCAGAAAACACAGTATTTTCTGTTGGTCATGGGGGTTCTGTGTGGAAAGTTTGGCCCAATTCTATCGTTGATGGGGTTCAGAATGCTCTTTGATTGTAGGTGAACTATAAATTCTAGCAACTACAACTCCCAAATGTCAAGGTCTATTTCCCCCAAACTCCATCTGTGTTCATATTTGGGCATATGGAGTATTCGTGCCAAGTTTGGTTCAGATCCATCATTGTTTGAGTCCACAGTTGTCTCTGGGTGTAGGTAAACTATAACTCCAAAACTCACAGTATTTTCTGTTGGTCATGGGGGTTCTGTGTGGAAAGTTTGGCCCAATTCTATCGTTAGTGACGTTCAGAATGCTCTTTGATTGTAGGTGAACTATAAATCCCAGCAACTACAACTCCCAAATGTCAAGCTCTATTTCCCTCAAACTCCATCTGTGTTCATATTTGGGCATATTGAGTATTCATGTAAAGTTTGGTCCAGATCCATCATTGTTTGAATCCACAGTGATCTCTAGATGTAGGTGAACTACAACTCCAAAACCAAAGGACACTGCCCACCAAATCCTTCTACTGTTTTCTGTTGGTCTTGGAAGTCCTGTGTGCCAAGTTTGGTTCAATTCCATTGTTAGTGAAGTTCAGAATGCTCTTTGATTGTAGGTGAACTATAAATCCCAACAACTATAACTCCCAAATGACAAAATCATTTTTTTTAGTGATGGTCACTCATTGGGTTGTTAGGCGTATTATATCCAAATTCGGTGTCAATTCATCCAGTGGTTTTTGAGTTATGTTAATACCTAAAAACGAACATTACATTTTTATTTATATAGATTACTAGCTGTCCCCTGCCACGTGTTGCTGTGGCCCCAGTCTGTGTATATGTGTTTTGTGTGTGTGTGTGTATTTATTTGTATATACGTGTATATATGTGTGCTTGCATCTATATATGTGGTTTTGCACATGCAGTGTAATGTATTTTTCAATTTTATGCCTTTTTAAGTCACTTCTACTGTGTTTTTCTGTGTTTTTATGAGTGATGGTCACTTGTTGGCCTGATAGGTGTCTTGTGTCCAAATTTGGTGTCAATTCTCCCAGTGGTTTTTGAGTTATGTCAATCCCACAAACGAAGAGCTGGCATTGCCTGTAGACACCTCCAAGGTCATGTGGCCAGCATGACTGCATGGAGTGCCATTACCTTCCCACCAAGGTGGTACCTATTGATCTACTCACATTTGCATGTTTTCAAACTGCTAGGTTGGCAGGAGCTGGGGCTAACAGCAGGAGCTCACCCGCTCCCCGGATCTGAAACACTGACTTTTTGGTCAGCAAGTTCAGCAGCTCAGTATATAGTATTCTTATTAGTATTATATTGTATTACATTATAATAATATTATGATCAATATTATATGTGTACACAATCTATTCTATTATTAGCATAGCACAATATCAGTATTTTCTATCACTGTGATGGCACAGGAGACATGGTGGAACTGTGTTTTTCTGGCTTCCCCGGCTTCACACTCTTTCTCTCTATTCCATCCTCTCTCTGCTTCCCTGTCTAATAATTTTCTCCCCAATTTTTTTGTGCTGTCACCCCTCTTCTCTCGTTCCTTTTTACTTTCCCCCCTTCTTTCTGTCACGCCCGCCTTTTCCATCTCTTTCAGAGTTATCCCTTTCCCTTCTTCCACTCTGATCCCCATTCTCTCTCTCTCTCTCTCTCTCTCTCTCTCAGTCCCCTTTCTGTCTCATCCTCTTTTTTTCTCCACCCGGAAAGGGAACCAGAGACTCTTGCTGGAAGTCTGATCGCTTACAGAGGCTTTTGGAAATTAGGTCAAAGCCCCCGCAAAATCAGGTCAGTGAGTCGTAGGAGAAGCTGCGATGGTTTGCGGCACTAGATGAGACCCCCAAGGGCCATCTAGTCCAACCCCTGCCTAGCCAGCCTCCTTTCCCCCAAAAAGCACCCAACTGAGGCATCCATTTAATCCCAACTGATTGTACTGAATAGTCCTTGCGGTCCCTTCCAACTAGACAATTCTATTATTTGCTTGGTCTGAGTGTGACAAGATCTCCCAGGGCCCGTCCAGACATTACCTTTATCCCAGGAGCTTACAGGAAACAGGAGGGTGGCCAAACGCTGTTCCCTGAAAATGAGGAAGCAAACACTTCAAATGGCAAAAAAACCCACGAGATTTCCAGATGCGGGAATATTGCAGTTTTGAGTCGAATATCTGCATCTTTGAATGTCTGTATCGGAAATCACGGGATTTTTTAAAATCTGGGTTTGTTCCCAGGTTTTAGATGTTTGTTCCTGATTGATTGGTTCCTTAAAAAAAAGGTAATACTTGAGTAGAACATGAAAACTTTGTTTGTGTGCCCAAAACTTCATGGAAACGTATGGAAGGCATATTTTCTCTGGCCAGAACAAAGTCGTGGCCCCCTAGTCAATTTTGTGCATCTTTTCACAAGAATAGCAATCAGGAACAGCCATGTGTAACCCAGAAACAGCATCATGTTGTTTGATGCCACAAGTACACAACCAAATCTGTATGGACAGATGGCCAGGCAACCAAGCTCTAAAACAGTGGTTCCCAACCTTCCGAATGCCACAACCCCTTAATACAGTTCATCATGTTGTGGTGACCCCCAACTATAAAATTATTTTTGTTGCTACTTCATAACTGTAATTTTGCTACTGTTATGAATTGTCATGTAAATATCTCATATGCAGGATGTATTTTCATTCACTGGACTAAATTTGGCACAAATTTGAATACTGGTGGGCTTGCAGGAATTGATTTTGTCATTTGCGTGTTGTAGTTGCTGGGATTTATAGTTCACCTCCAATCAAAGAGCATTCTGGACTCCACCAAGGATGGAATTGAACCAAACTTGTCACACATAACTCCCATGACCAGCAGAAAATACTGGAAGGGTTTGGTGGGCATTGAGCTTGAATTTTGGAGTTGTAGTTCACCTACATCCAGAGAGCACTATGAACCCAAACAATGATAGATCTGGATCAAACTTGGCACGGATACTCAATATTCCCAAATGTGAACACTGGTGGTGTTGAGAGGAAATAGACCTTGACATTTGGGAGTTGTAGTTACTGGGATTTATAATTCACCTGCAATCAAAGACGATAGAAACTTCCCACACAGACCCCCATGACCAACAGAAAGTACTGCATTTTCGAATGGTCTTTGATGACCCCCTCTGACACCCCCTCATGACCCCCCAGGGGTCCCGACCTCCAGGATGAGAAACGCTGCACTAAGGCAACCAAAGGTATTACTGTTTTTGTTGCATGTCTTCTAGGTGTTTCAGACTCAGGGCGACCCTCAGTCTAAGGTTTATGGCTGGGGGATGGGTGGTAAATGGCCTTGGTGGGCCACATCTGGGCCGCGGGCCGTAGCTTGGTGACCCCTGGCCTACAGAGTCATCGTGCAGCAATCAAACTGAAACACCATACTGTCTCCATTAGCCCTTGTTTAGACACCTCAGATGGAGGAAAGAATATTCTTCCACTTCAGACATGACAATTGAGATATGTGCGGCCAAGTGATGTCAGAGTGACCAAAACATTGTCCACTAGGCTTCTGGGAAAGCACACAATTTGTTCCCAAACTAATGACTAGGAAAAGGATTTTGCACTTTGAATTCTGTTGGCAGCAATAGAAGTGGAGAACCAAGGGGGAATGAGAGCGAGAAGCTGGGACATCTTTCAAAGCATCTGAAAAAAGTGGGACAGCAGAGGATTAATAGGGGCTGTCCTTGCCAAATCAGGACAAGAAAATGTTCTGGGGGAGTTTGTTTTATTATTCACCAGCTCTTAACAGAAGGAAATTCTGCCTAATGTTTAGGTGGGATCACTGGAATCCATTGGCTCGGCTCCTACGGCTTACAGAGTTTCCTATTACAGGTTGAGCACCCCGTATCCGAAATCCCAAATGCTCCGATGTTGCAAAGACAGAGGTGCCTTTGCTTTCAAATGGTTCAATGTACACAACTATTTTAAGAAATATTGTACAAAAATAGCTTCAGGTTATGTGTAGAAGGTATGCAAGTGAAATGAATTTCATGAATTTGGATCCCATCTCCAAAATAGCTCATTGTGTACATGCCAATACTGTATAGATCAGGCATGAGCAAACTTTCTAACTTGGGGGCTGCATGCTAGCACTCCCTGAAAGGAGGACTGGCTTCAAGGAAGGAAGGAAGGGGAAGGGGAGGAAGAAGAAAAGAGAGAAGGAATGAAGGACGAAAGGGAGGAAGGGAAAAATGGAAGGAGAAAGAGGGAGAGAGGGAAGGATTGAGGAAAGAAGGAAAGACAAAAGGGAAGGAAGGAAGGGAAAGAGGAAGGAGAGAAGGGAGGGAGGGAGGGAGGAAGGGAAGAATGGAAAGTGAAAAAGGGAGAGAGGGAATAATAATAAATAACACTTTATTTGTACCCCGCTACCATCTCCCCAAGGGACTCGGTGCGGCTTACATGAGGTCGAGCCCAAATACAATACAAGCAATAATAACAACAATACAAGCAATTCAAATAAAAAACATAGACAATAAAATATGCAACAATTAACAATAAGACAACACACAATTAAAAACTGTGGGAAGGAGGAAAGAGGGAATGAAAGACAAAAAGGAAGGAAAGATAAAGGAAAAGAGAAGGGAGYAAGGGAGGAAGAGAAGGATGGAAAGAAAGCAAGGGAAYGATAAAGGGAGGGAAGGAGAGCAGGACTAAAGGGTGGAAGGGAAGAATAGAAGAAAAGAAGGAAGAAGGAAAGAGAGAAGGAAGGAAGGAAGGAAGGAAGGAAGGAAGGAAGGAAGGAAGGAAGGAAGGAAGGAAGGAAGGAAGGAAGGGATAAAAGGGTGGAAGGGAATGGTGGGAGGGAGAAAGAGGAAGGGAGGAAAGAGAGAAGAAAAGAGAAAAGGGAAGGAAGGAGAAAGAGGGAGAGAGGGAGGTTAGAGGGAAGGAAGGATGACAGGGTGAAAGGGAAGGAAGGATGGATGAAAAAAGAAAGGGGGGTAAAGAAGGGAGGGAAGGAGGGAAGAAAGAAGGAAGGAAGGGTGGAAGGGAATGGAGAGAGGAAAGAGAGAAGGAAAGAGCAAAGGGAAGGAAGGAAGGAAGGAGAAAGAGGGAAGGACAACAAAGTGGAAAGGAAGGAAGAATGGGTGGAAGGAAAAAGAGGGTGGTAAGGAAGGGAGTGAAGGAGGAAGGAAAGAGAGAAGGAAGGAAGGATAGGGTGGTTAGAAAGAGGAGGGCATAAAAAAAAAAGCCCAGGGGGCCACATCTGGCCTCTGGGTCCGAGTTTGCCTATACCAGGTCTTCTAAGAGCAAAAAAACCAAAACAAAACAAAAAACCTAAAAAAAACCCTGAAATCCAAAACACTTACAATCAGGGATACTCATCCTGTATTGATCATGTACCAACCCAAAATCCATGAAAAAGCAATACTTGTATTGACCTTTCCTGGTTTGGTGCAGTTATTTTGTGGAGTGTGTATTATTCTGAAGTCCTAACTATTGCAAGGTGGATTTCATTGTATATTATTTGTAGTAAATAGCTCTTTGCTTGTTCTGTACTATAAGTAACTATTCCTGGCACCAAGTTACAAGTAGTAACAACAACAACAACAACAAACAAACAAACAATATAAAATATAATAATTTATTTATATTCTGCCCTACTCAGGGTGGATTACAGTACACATATACGGCAAACATTTAATGCCATTATACAATTAGCAAAGATAGACAGTATATAAACCGAAGTAAAGGCTTTCCATCTTTTTCTATCTCTGGCATCTGGAGGCTGTGCTTGACTCCAGCCACGGCAAAGTGCTGTTGCTTTGTACCTTTGTTGCCTTTACAAGCTCTCCCAATTTAATCGCCGGCATGTCTGCATGGGCGCCTTTTATTACCTCCCCGCCAAAGTGGTATCTTTTTATCTACTAACCGTTGTACTCCAGAGCAGGAACACCTTTGTCCTTAAACACCATACCAACTTGGTATAATCAGCAAGCGGTTTATGAAGAATATGTATTGCAAAGCAAAGCAATAAAAATGGTAAAAACAGTATAGTCCAAAGATAAAAAAATTGTTCATGAGCTTCAAGGCATAAAGGTAAAACATAAGATCGAAAGGTATAAAATCCATAGAACAAGGCAGCATGAAATTCCGACACACAGATCAAGAGCCTGGGAAAACTTGGAATATGAAACTAGGAATACTTGGAAACAAGACTGTCATGAAATCCCAACGTTGACGAGACTGAGCTAAAACTTTCCCTTGTATCAATATAAAGCTTTTCCTGACCCCAGAACCGAAAGGAAAGCATTTCTCTTGCCCTTACAACCAGATAAGGATTTCTTATCTCTCTTTTCCTCTAGACCAATTGGCCTTTGTTGCGTCTGAGAACTTTGTCTGTGTTTACAAAAGTCTTGCTTTCTATCTTCACTCTAATTCAGTGGTTCTCAACCTTCCTAATGCCGTGACCCCTTAATACAGTTCCTTATGTGGTGGTGACCCCCAACCATAACATTATTTTCATTGCTACTTCATAACTATAATTTTGCTCCTGTTATGAATCATCTTGTAAATATCCAGTATGCAGGATGTATTTTCATTCATTTGGCACAAATACTCGATACGCCCAAATTTGAATACTGGTGGGGTTGACAGGAGGATTGATTTTGTCATTTGGGAGTTGTAGTTGCTGGGATTTATAGTTCACCTACAATATCAAAGAGCATTCTGAACTCCACCCATGAGGCAATTGAACCAAACTTGGGACACAGAGCTCCCATGACCAACAACAAATTCTGGAAGAGTGTGGTGGGCATTGACCTTGGGTTTTGGAGTTATAGTTTACCTACATCCATAGAGCACTGATGCATCTGGACCAAACTTGGCATGAATACTCAATGTGACCAAATGTGGACACTGGTGCAGTTTGGGGAAGACAGACCTTGACATTTGGGAGTTGTAGTGGTTGGGATTTATAGTTCACCTATAATCAAAGAGCATTCTGAACTCCACCAATGATAGAATTGGGCCAAACTTCCCACACAGAACCCCCGCGACCAAAAAAAAAATACTGTGTTTTCTAATTGTCTTTGGTGACCCCTCTGACACCCCCTCGCAACCCTCCTAGGTTCCCGACCCCCAAGTTGAGAAACACTGCTCTAATTAAATTCTGCACCTGACAGATCATCCTCAGAAGACAGTTGTTTCTCAGAGAAAGACTGTTGAGGGCCTCTCCCATGAATGTCACCTTGTGAATCTGCAGGAGAAACACTCCATTCATGAAACACCTCGGTCCTCTTGCCTGGGCTTAACTCAGCCCGAGGAAAACCCTCATCCCCAGTGCCAACAGACCCAGACCCAGAAAAACCTTCAGCCCCATTACTATCATGAACATCAGACACAGTCACAAGCTGAACTACGTAAAACACTCACATTACTTTTTTCAAGCTACTAGTGAGCAAAAGCTGGGCTAATGGTCGGGAGCTCACCCCAACCCGGGCTAATGATTTGTGCCATGACACCAGGGATCCGTTATTTGCATTCCCAATCGGTGGCTGGTGATTTGAAAGCTGAGTTATATTCATCAATGCATCAAAAGAGGAAATATTGTGTTTCATAAAGATGATTGACTTTTCTCATGCCGATTTAGTGCCCCAAGTCCAGAGGACTTTATCGCTAGATGACATTAAAATGTCATTGTTTTTGTTTGAAACTCGTTGCTGCATCGTTACAGAAAGTTCCATTGATTCAATTGACTTGGTATTTTGAAAGGGAATATCAAGCGGAGCTCATCTTTTCCTCCAATTCCCCCCTTCTCTTGTTTAAATTGTCTGTTTCTCAGCCCTCTTAATTTGGGCCTTTTATCTATATTAAATCTATATTAAATTACCACTTGGCCTCTTCCCCCTCCCCTCTGCGCAAAATGTCATGTGTTCAAATATCTGCATCTGATACAGTCCCATTCACCCCATTGTCTCCCTTTTCCTATTTTTTGAGGGTGTGTGTTATTGACATGGTTGGGCAGGAGTAAACTGCTTTAATTAGAAAAATTATTAATGAAAAGTAATTAATTAATGATCTCTGACAGACAGACCAGATCTCTGGTATCCAGCATGTGGGATCTATGGCATGTCAGTGCCATGAGAAATATTAATTAATATTGCCCAATTAATATTGATTGCCGGAATCCACTATCATGTTCAGCGTGATGTAATTATGAGGATGTTTTCAGGTTATTTGAAATAGTCAGTTTTTTAATTGTACAAAATGCATAAGGTTGTGGATGAACTACAACTCTTATCATGCTAGGTTAATCCCAAAAAGCTCCATCAGTACTGAATGTTTGCTATGTTGCGCAAGTTTGCTCTAGATTCATCCTCGGTGGGATTCAGTGTGCTCTCTGGCTGTAGAGTGAACTGCAACTCCCTCTATGGTGAGTCAGTCCCCTAAAACCTCTCCAGTAGGTTAAATTAGGCATTGAGTTGGTTCTGTGTACCAAGTTTGGTCCAGGTCCATCATCAGTGGAGGTCACAGTTTCTCTAGTTGTGGGTGAACTACAACTCCCACAAAGGAAGGACAGTTCTCCCCAAACCCCTCCAATAATCAAATTTTGACATATCAGGTATGTGTGCCAAGTTTGGTCCAGATTCTTTGGTGTTTGGGTTCACAGTGCTCTCTGGATGTAGGTGAACTACAACTTCTGCAAAGCAAGGTGAATTTCCTCCAAAGACCTCCAGTATTTTTCGCTGGTCATGGGGGCTCTGTGTGCCAAGTTTAGTCCAATTCCATCTTTGGTGGAGTTCAGAGTGCTAATTGATTGCAGATGAACTATAAATCCAAGAACTCACAACTCCAAAATGTGCAGGCCAAACCCCATGAAAACCTACCAGTATCCAAATTTGGGTATATCGGGTATGCATACTAATTTTGGTCCGGATCCATCATTGTTTGAGTTCATAGTGTACTCTGGATGTAGGTGAACTACAACTCCTAGAAATCCCTCCAAAGACCTCCAGTATGTTTTGTTGGTCATAGGGGTTCTGTATGCCAAGTTAGTTCCTGGTCCATCGTTGGTGGAGTTCAGAGTGCTCTTAGATTGCAGGCGAACTATACATCCCAGGACCTACAACTCCTATAAATCACTCTCTAGTATGTTCAGTTGCTGATCAATTCCTTTGTTTGCTGTGTGCCACAGAAAAGAATAGGAGAAGGTGTAGGGAGAGGCAGTGGGCAGGGTCATGCAATTTCCACAGCAGTGGAGAGAGTCAGAAACACTGGGATGCCTGTGGTGGAGGAAAAACATAAAATCTAGGATGAAATTTTCCCCATATGAAAGCCTTCACTTGGGTGGTGGGCAGTGTGGTGCTTGTGGAGGACATTGGCAGGGCTCTTGGACATGTTTCATGGCGGTCACTATAAKCTGCAATGTCATTGGAGGGAGGACCATTAGTGTCTTGTGAAGAGTGGGAGCTAGAGCTGTTTGTGGAAGTGGGAGCTTGTCTGTGTAAGTCAGTGTTTCTCAACCTGGAGGTTGTCACCCCTGGGGGGGGGGGGGCTCATGAGAGGGTGTCAGAGGGGTCGCCAAAGACCAACAGAAAACACAGTATTTTCTGTTGGTCATGGAGTTTCCGTGTGGGAAGTTTGGCCCAATTCTATCATTGATGAGTTTCAGAATGCTCTTTGATTTTAGGTGAACAATAAATCCCAGCAACTACAATTCCCAAACTCCACATTTTGGCATATTGAGTATTTATGCCAAGTTTTGGACCAGATCCATCATTTTTTGAGTCCACAGTGCTCTCTGGATGTAGGTGAACTACAACTCCTAAACTCAAGGTCAATGTCCAGTATTTTCTGTTGATCATGGGAGTTCTGTGTGCCAAATTTGCCCCAATTTTATCGTTGGTCAAGTTCAGATTGCTCTTTGAGTGTAGGTTTACTATAAATCCCAGCAATGGTAACTCCCAAATGACAAAATCAATCCCCCCTAACCCCCACCAGTATTTTAAAAAGTGTATCAGGTATTTGTGCCAAATTTGGTCCAGTGAAAATACATCCTGCATATCAGATAATTTACATTATGATTCATCACAGTAGCAAAATTACAGTTACGAAGTAGCAACGAAAATAATTTTATGTTTGGGGGTCGCTACAACATGAGGAACTGTATTAAGGGGTCGCAACATTCGGAAAGGGTGAGGACCACTGGTGTAAGTGGACATCCCAGCCACACACACATACACATTTCCAGTTTTATTATGTGCATAGATATTCAAATCTTGAATCTTGTAACCTTACTTTCCGAATAACCCTCGTATTTTTAAAATGTAGAGTTCCCCTTCTGTGAAGTTCCCTTTTGGTCCTCTCTTTCCAAAGGAGCGCGCAGAACGGGTCCCCCATCTCAAGGTCGGACTTGGGGACAGAAAATGCCACATCACAGAACCACAGGCGCCTCCAATCCCCCCTCCTTCGCAATCAATAAAGAAATGTTAAAATAATAATAACATTATTAATTAAGAATCCGCGACCCCAGAGCTCTTGCCAACACCGAATCCCGTCTGGCTCGGTCCGGCAACGAACGAGCGGGTGGACGTTATCTTTCTTCCCATTTTACCCCTGATTCTCCCTTGCATCTGTTTCTCAGCCCTCTTAATTTGTTCCTTTTATCTATATTAAATTACATTTTTCCTCTCTCTCTTTCTTTCCCTGTGTAAAATGTCACTTGTGAAATAGCGACATCTCCTACTTGCCGGGCCTTTCTCCCTTCCTTTCTCCCCCCCGGATTCTTATTAATGTGGTTAGGGAGCGATTACACAGGAGTAAATACCGAAACCCATCACGGCTAAGCCAGTTAGAATTCACGTCATGTGGAACATTAGAAATTACGCTTCTTTGAGGGCAGCCGTATTTAGCAGACATGAAAGAAACAGCATTACCTCTGTCGGCAGCTTGCAAATTGGAATTCCATTAACCTTCCAGGCATTTGCGGCGGTTCTAGGTCAAGGTTAAGCGGCGGCTTTCCGGATGGGACTGCGGAGTTGGACGCCTTTGGCGGAAGATGAGCTGGAGAGTCCAGAGCCAAACTGGCTGAGGGATGAACGCCAAGGACTTAATTTTCAGAAGATGCCATAAGTCCAACCAAAAATCATGAATCAGCAGGGCCAGTTAATCCTCAACCTGCCCACTTTCTCTCAGCTGCCTTTAAAATGTCCCGGTTCTTCTTGCCGCCTTCCACTTGTCCTCTTTCAGTACTGCAGGTGGAGTTCATCATCCAAAAGGTGTTTGTGCTCCATTTGCCGTGAACTCAGACAAAAGCTTACTGCGGCAGGCTTCCACTAGTCTTCCTCATTACCTTGTTTACATTCTGAATTTCAGACCACACATGTCCCAGGTTTCATCTGTGTATTGCCAATTGTTGTTAACTGCCACCTGTTGTGCTCCAAAGCAGGACCACCTTTGTCCTTGAACATCACACCAGCTTGATATCATCAGCAAGGGGTTTGTTGAAGAATATGTGTAAGCAAAGCAGTAAAAATGGTGAAAACAGTATAGTCCAAAGATAAAAGATAGTCCATCCATGAGCTTCAAGGTACAAAGGTAAAACACAAGATCCAAAGGTATTAAATCCATAGAGCAAAGTAGCATGAAAATCCAATACACAGATCAGGAACCTGGGAAAAATTGGAACATGAAACTAGGAACACTTGGAAACAAACATCCTGGAAAGAAGTGACAAGTGGAGTGCCGCAGGGTTCCGTCCTGGGCCCGGTCCTGTTCAACATCTTTATTAATGACTTAGATGAAGGGCTAGAAGGCACGATCATCAAGTTTGCAGACGACACCCAATTGGGATGGAGAGCCAATACTCCAGAGGACAGGAGCAGAATTCAAAACGATCTTGACAGATTAGAGAGATGGGCCAAAACTAACAAAATGAAGTTCAACAGTGACAAATGCAAGATACTCCACTTTGGCAGGAAATGCCTGCTCAAATAACCAGGTCCCGGGAGTTATAGTTTTCCAAGGTCCAACCCTTCTCTGTGGGGCAGCCAAGAGAAAGGGAGAGGGAGAGTGCATCACCGCTTTCCCACCCTCCCTCTCTGCTTCCTTGTTTCTGGAATTGAAGACATGTAACAACTGACATTTCAAAGAGAGGAGGTTTTTTCAGAGGGGTCACTAAAGACCATCAGAAAAAACATTTCTGATGTTTTAGGAACCCCTTTGGCAGCGAAGGCTGAAAATCCCTCCGCCTATCCTTTTTTGGTATTGGTGAACTACAACTCCCAGAAATCCAAAACAGCCCGCCCAACCTCACCAGTATTCAGTGTTGGCCATGTAGGTAGTGTGCCAAGTTTGGTGCAGATCCCTTGTGGGCTGGGTTCAGAGTGCTCTTTGACTGGAGATTAACTATAAATCCCAGCAACTACAACTCCCAACTGTCAAGGTCTATTTTCCCCAAACTTCACCAATATTCACATTTGGGCAGATTGAGTAATCATGCCAGCTTTGGTCCTGATCCATCATTGTTTGAGTCCACAGTTCTCTCTGGATGTAAGTGAACTACAACTCCAAAACTCAAGATCAATGGCCACCATACCTTTCCAGTTTTTCTCTTGGTCATGGGAGTTTTGTATGCCAGGTTTGGTTCAATTCCATCACTGGTGGAGTTCAGAATGCTTTTTGATCACAGGTGAACTACAAATCCCAGCATCTACAACTCCCAAATGTCAACATCTATTTTCCCCAAACTCTACCAATGTTCACATTTGGTCATATTGAGTATCAATGCTGCCAAGTTTGGATCACATCCATCATTGTTTGAGTCCACAGTACTCTCTGGATGTAAGTGAACCACAACTCCAAAACTCAAGGTCAATGCCCACCAAACTTTTCCAGGAAAAAGGTCCGGGAACTTCTGTGTGCCAAATTTGGCTTAATTCAGTCGTTGGTGAAGTTCAGAATGCTCTTTGATTGTAAGTTAACTTACAATCAGAGGACGTTAAGATCATCTGGGGAGGCCCTGCTCTCGATCCCGCCTGCGTCACAAATACGTTTGGCGGGGACGAGAGACAGGGCCTTCTCAGTGGTGGCCCCTTGGCTATGGAATGCCCTTCTCAGAGATATTAGATCGGCTCCTTCACTGTTAGCATTTCGTAGGAAGGTTAAGACCTGGTTATTCGAGCAGGCATTTGAAAAGGCAGTGTAACAAATATTGGAACATGAAACGGCTGGATGTCGAGATTGGATCTTGATTTTAACTATGTAGRATTGACTTTGTATATTGAGGCTATGGTTTTTAATTGTTTTAATCTGTTTTGTGATGTTCAAGCATTGAATTTTGCTACTGTAAACCACTTTGAGTCTCCCGAGGGCTGAGAAAAGTGGTATATAAATAGAGCAAATAAATAAATAAATAAATAAATACAACCCCCCAACCCCCAACCCCACCAGCATTCATATGTGGGCATATCGGGTATTTGTGCCAAATTTGGTCCAGTGAATGAAAATACATCCTGCACATCAGATATTTACATTATAATTCGTAACAGTCGCAAAATGACAGTTCGGAAGTAGCAACAAAAATAATTTTATAGTTAGGGATCACCACAACACGAAGAACTGTTTTAAAGGGCCATGGCATTAGGAAGGTTGAGAAGCACTGTGCTAGGGGTACGGTGTCATCAGCGTATCTCTCCTTTTCCCATCCTCTTCCTCCAAGTCTGATCTTGCTTTATGTAGGAACTGTTCATCTTATTAGTTAAACAAAGAGAAGGATGAAATGCAACCTTGCCTGACCCCTCATTCCATGAAAACCGAAAGTGGCTCCCTACTCGGGACCCTGGACCATAACGCAACCAGAGCAGATGAGATTTAGGGTTTCGGACTACAGCTCCTGGAATCCCCCAGTCACCTTGGCCACTGGGATGCTGGGAGTTGCATGCCTATTATTCCCAACCTTTTATGTGTCCAGAGGCCACAGAATCGAGGATGACAGGAACAAGGGGAGAGATGAAGAACGGAATGAAGGATCCGGAAGAGGGGCAAGTTCTAGCCCAGCATCCAACGCCATTCAATTTTCCGCTCGCTTTTGTCCTGTTCTTTCTTCAGGCCAGTTTCCTGGGGTCTGAGGTTTTTTGTGCCAAGAGAAAGACCCCCTGGGGCAATATGCAAATGACAGGGGTGTGGCTATGTAAATGAGTCCATTCCCTATGATGGGGTGACTCCCTTCCCCCTTGAGAAAGCCCCCTTTGGTTCCCATAAAGAAAGGTGACATCTCCGTCCTATTGTGTCTTCTCCAGCAACAATGCTGCCCTTCTCGCAGGGGCTGGAAGCCCTAGAAAGGGGGGCAGGAATTAAAAAGGAACCCCCCTCCATTGTTGGGGATCAATATCTCAGCAAGACACCAGGAACCATATTGTTATGTCCTGGGAACAGCTGCCTGCCTTTGCCGAAGCGCTTGGCGATGCTTTAGAGCCTTAGAGTTGGAAAGAGACCCCAAGGATCATCTAGTCTAACCCAGTGCTGGGCAGGAAGACACTAGGATAGCAGTGCTGAAAAATCCCCATCCAAACTCCAATTCGTTCAATTTGCTTTTCACAGTTGTATTTCAATCACAATGCAGAGTTTATGGCATGTTATAGTAGGAGGTATAGTATTGGTTAGTCTTAGTTGCAAGCAGAAACTACATTGGGTTGCTATGAGTTTTCTGGCCCCATTCCAGGGTGAAATAGGACATCAATCATCATCATCATCATCATCATCATCATCATCATCATCTTTATTTATGAGTTTTCCAGCCCCATTCTGGGATTTAAAAAGACATTAATAATAATAATAATAATCATCATCATCATCTTACTGGGATCTGCACGCATTATTCGCCTATACATCACACAGTCCTAGAGACTTGGGAAGTGTCCAACGTGTGATCCAATACAACAGCCAGCAGAGTGATCTTGTCTACTGTGGACTCATCTTGTTGTGTTTCAAATAATAATAATATATAATACTTATAAAAATGACTGGCACAAGCCAGTCAAGGTGGTCCCAGTGGTGATCGGCACACTGGGTGCAGTGCCTAAAGACCTTGGCCTGCACTTGAACACAATCGGCTGACAAAATTACCATCTGCCAGCTGCAGAAGGCCACCTTACTGGGATCTGCACGCATTATTCACCGATACATCACACAGTCCTAGACACTTGGGAAGTGTCCGACGTGTGATCCAATACAACAGCCAGCAGAGTGTCTGCTGTGGACTCATTTTGTTGTGTTTCTAATAATAATAATAATAATAATAATAATAATAATAATAGAATAAACTTTATTTATGGGTTGCTCTGTGTTTTCTGGGCTGTCTGGCCATGTTCCAGAAGCATTCTCTCCTGACGTTTTGCCCGCATTTATGGCAGCATCCTCAGAGGTTGTGAGGTCTGTTGGAAACTAGGCAAGTGGGGTTTATATACCTGTGGAATGATGCCCAGGGTGAGAGAAAGAACTCTTGTCTGCTTGGGGCCAGTGTGAATGTTGCAACCGGCCAGCTTGATTAGCATTGAATAACCTTTCAGCTTCAAAGCCTGGTTGCTTCCTGCATGGGGCAATCCTTTGTTGGTAGTTGTTTGCTGGCCCTGATTGAGAAGCATTCTCTCCTGATGTTTGGAGGCAAGTCTGAATGTGGCAAATGGCCAGCTTGATTAGCATTGAATAATTGCTAATCAGCAATTTTTCAGCAGTGGAACTCTCTGCCCCGGAGTGTGGTGGAGGCTCCTTCTTTGGAAGCTTTTAAACAGAGGCTGGATGGCCATCTGTCAGGGGTGATTTGAATGCAATATTCCTGCTTCTTGGCAGGGGGTTGGACTGGATGGCCCATGAGGTCTCTTCCAACTCTTGATTCTTTGATTCTATGAATAGCCATGCAGCTTCAAAGCCTGGCTGCTTCCTGCTGGGGATCCTTTGTTGGGAGGTGTTTGCTGGCCCTGATTGAGAAGCATTCTCTCCTGATGTTTCGCCTACATCTATGGCAGGGATCCTCAGAGGTTGAGGGGTCTGTTGGAAACTAAGCAGGGGAGATTTATATCTGTGGAATAATGTCCAGGGTGGGAGAAAGAACTCTTGCCTGTTGGAGGCAAATCTGAATGTGGCAAATGGCCAGCTTGATTAGCATTGAATAGCCATGCAGCTTCAAAGCCTGGCTGCTTCCTGCCGGGGATCTTTTGTTGGGAGGTGTTAGCTGGCCCTGATTGATTCTTGTCTGGATTTCCCCTGTTTTCTGAGTGTTGTTTTTTATTTACTGTCCTGATTTTAGAGATTTTTTAATACTGGTCGCCAGATTTTGTTCATTTTCATGGGATTCATACTTGCAGTTGAAATTGTCCGCATGCTTGTGGATTTCAATGGTTTCTCTGTGTCATCTGACATGGTGGTTGTGAGAGTGGTCCAGCATTTTCGTGTCCAGGTTGGTTCATCGGGTGCTCTGCTATGGCTGACTTCTCTGGTTGAATTAGTCTTCAGTGCCTTTCATGTTCCTTGGTTCATGTTTGGGCAATGCTGCTGTGTTTGAGGATCCCTATGTAGACTTGTCCACAGCTGCATGGTACGAAATCAAGACTTGGCACTTTATAAGTTTTCAATCCGTTTTATTGTTCTGTGTTTTATTTGCTTATATGTTTTAACAGTTTCATAATTTGTTTTATTTCTTTATTATTTCTTTATTTATGACATTTATATCTCACCCTCTCTCACCCCAAAGTGGCTTACAAGTGATATGTACATACAATATATTATATTATAAGCATAGCACAATATTAGTGTTATATATTACTCTATTGTACTATACCACTATGCTGTAATATTACAGGTAATATAAAATATATAATTATAATATATTATTATATATAATTATTATATTGTAGAATTATTATTAGTATTATACTGTATTACCATATTATGATCAATATTATACGTACATACAATATATTATAATTATTAGCATAGCACAATATTAGTATTATATATTACTATGTTGTACTATACTATGTTGTACTATACTACAATATTATTAGCAATATTACATGTAACATTTAATATAAAATTATGATATTGTATTATTATTAGTATTCTTAGCGTATTGTCAAAGGCTTTCATGGCCAGAATCACTGAGATGTTGTGTGTTTTCTGGGCCATGTTCCAGAAGCATTCTCTCCTGACGTTTCACTTGCTTCTATGGCAGGTAACCTCAAAGGTTGTGAGTTCTCTTCACAACCTCTGAGGATGCCTGCCATAGAAGCAGGTGAAATGTCAGGAGAGAATGCTTCTGGAAAATGGACATACATCCTGGAAAACACACAACAACCCAGTGTTATTAGTATTATACTAGCCATCCCCTGCCATGCGTTGCCATGGCCCAGTCTGTGTGTATGTGTTTTGTGTGTATATATATATTTGTGTGTATGTGTATATATGTGGTTTTCCGCATGCATTGTAATGTATTTTTTTTTGTTTTTGGCTTTTAAAGTCCCTTCCGTTGTGTTTTTCAGTATTTTTATGACTGATGGTCACTTGTTGACCTGATAGGTGTATTGTGTCCAAATTTGGTGTCAGTTTGTCCAGTGGTTTTTGAGTTATGTTAATCCCACAAACGAACATTACATATTTATTTATATAGATTGTATTATATTATACAATATATATAATGGATAGTTTTGGATGGGGCATTGAATTTTGCCAGAGTTTGTACTCCACCTTGAGTCCTCTGCAGGGTGAGAAAGGTGGGGTATAAATAAAGTAAGTAAATAAATAAACAGATCACAGGGTTTTCCTGGGGCTGAGAGAGTATGACTTGGTCCAGATAACCCAGTGGGTTTCTGTGCATGAGTGGGAACTCTAACCCAGGTCTCTGGAGTGATAGTCCAACACTCAACTCCACAGAGACCTGGGTTGTTGTAGGTTTTTTCGGGCTATATGGCCATGTTCTAGAGGCATTTTCTCCTGACCTTTCGCCTGCATCTATGGCAAGCATCCTCAGAGGTAGTGAGGTCTGTTGGAACTAGGAAAAAGGGTTTATATATCTGTGGAATGACCAGGGTGGGACAAAGGACTCTTGTCTGCTGGAGCCAGGTGTGAATGTTTCAACTGATCACCTTGATTAGCATTTGATTGCCTGGCAGTGCCTGGAGCAATCCTTTGTTGAGAGGTCCACAGAGTTATTAGTTTTTTATTGGAGACAAGACCATGTTTTCTCCATTTTGAACACAGGCCCACCTCTGACCAAAAGCTCTTTTTCACAAAGTTTGTTTTATTCCTGCTCAGTACCTGCCTCCTTCCTCATCTCGAAACTAGTAGCAAGTGGCAGGTAAAGGTAAAGGTTTTCCCTTGACATTCAGTTTAGTTGTGTCTGACTCTGGGGGTTGGTACTCATCTCCATTTCTAAGCCAAAGAGCCGGCATTCTCCGTAGACGCCTCCAAGGTCATGTGGCCGGTATGACTGCATGGAACGCCATTTACTTTACCGCCAAAGCGGTACCTATTGATCTACTCACTTTTGCATGTTTTCGAACTGCTAGGTTGGTAGGAGTTGGAGCTAACAGTGGGAGCTCACCTGCTGCCCAGCTTCGATCCAATGACCTTTTGGTCAGCAAGTTCAGCAGCTCAGCAGTTTAACCTGCTGCTCCACCAGGGGCTCCAGCCAGTGGATCAATACTAAAATGGATTAATAAAATGGTGCAATACTGGCGAAACATCTGCCGTCCCCAAATACCCAAGACGGCCACCATGTGAAGAAACATTGTTGGTTTGATGTGAGGAAGTCTTTCTTTTCCAGGCATAATGCTAGATTTTTCTCTCCTTTCCAATAAAAGAAAAGTTGTGGATGGGCAAAGGCCGGGATGGAAGGACGCAATGGCAGCTCGGCTTGGAATTTATTTCGTGCGGGACAGGAAACGGCATCCTTTTCTTCCGACAGGATGTCCCCTGCTCTGCTCGGAATGGGGCTGTCAAATCGGATCCGTTTCGGAGTGGGCTCCAAAGCCACCTTCTCAGATCTGGCTCCCCATTTTCATTTTCCTCCTATTGTTCTGCCTGCCTTTTCCTCGGCCGAACTGGGGGCCCTAATCCGGGCAGATTTCACGCCCCAAAGCGTTCCCACCCAACCCTCCTTTTCAGAAGGGCGGACTTTTGCTCCCGCTTTCTCTCGGCCTGCGTGCCGCCAACCAACCTTTCTCTCGGGATGACAGAAAGCCCACCAAAAGCATGTCATTTGCCTTGGCAGGTTTTTATTGGGGTGGGAACCGGACATGTCTGAGGATGTTTGGGCGCTCGCTCGGAAGCCCCTCGCCCGGGGAGTCAGACAGCTCTGGGCTTTGGTCGCGGCAGATGATCAAAGACAAGGCGCTCAGAGCATTCATGCGGAAGGGACCTGGGCACCTCAGAGGCCCGTAAGCCTCTTAAATGGTGTCTCTGACATTGGCGGGTCAAACGGCAAACCCGACCCTTCCATGGGGTCGGCGGAGATACCACTTGATGGATATCGAGCTCACAAAGAATCCAAATATGACTGGCATCTTATTTTTGAGACGTATGTTACTGTAATCCTGGCATTTCATTATTTTTTATACATTACGTAAGGGGGTATCAGATAACTCTCTGTGCAATGATCGTGGCATTTCGAGGTATTGGAAATGCCACGAAATACTTCTCTGTGCAATGCTTTGACCCAGTGGACTCAATCTCAAGCAGGGTTATGGAGCTGGGTTGCTGTGAGTTTTCCAGGCTGTCTGGCCATATTCCAGAAACATTCTGTCCTGACATTTTGCCCACAACTAGGGCAGGCATCCTCAGAGGTTGTGAGGTCTGTTGGAAACTAGGCAAGTGGAGTTTATATACCTGTGGAATAATGTCAAAGGTGGGAGAAAGAACTCTTGCCTGCTTGAGGCAAGTGGGAATGTTGCAATTGGCCACCTTGATGAACATTGAATGGCCTTGCAGATTCAAAGCCTGACTTTCCTGTCTGGGGAAGTGTTAGCCAGCCCTGATTGAGAAGCATTCTCTCCTGATGTTTCATCCACATCTTCCTGCTTGGGGGAATCCTTTGTTGGAAGGTGTTAGCTGGTCCTGATTGAGAAGCATTCTCTCCTGATGTTTCATCCACATCCATGTCAGGGATCTTCAGAGGTTTTGAGGTCTGTTGGAAACTAGGCAAGTGAGATTGATATATCTGTGGAATAATGTCCAAGGTGGAAGAAAGAACTCCTTAACAACTTGAGGCAAGTGTGAATGTTGCCATTGGCCACCTTGATTAGCATTGAATGGCCTTGCAGCTTCAAAGCCTGGCTGCTTCCTGTCTGGGGAAGTGTTAGCCAGCCCTGATTGTTTCCTTTGTAGAATTCCCCTGTTCCTTTTTATTTACTGCACTTATTTTAGAGTTTCCAACAGACCTCCCAACCTCTGAGGATGCCTGCCATAGATGTGGGTGAAACATCAGGAGGGAATGCTTCTCAGTCAGAGCCAGCTAACACCTCCCCCAGGCAGAAAACAGCTAGGCTTTGAAGCTGCAAAGCTATACAATGCTAACCAAGGTGGCCAATGGCAATGTTTACACTTGCCTCAAGCAGACAAGAGTTTTTCTCTCACCCTGGACTTTATTCCACAGATATATAAGCCCCACTTGCCTAGTTTCCAACAGACTTCACAACCTCTGAGGGTGCCTGCCATAGATGTGGGCGAAACATCAGGAGAGAATGCTTCTCAATCAGGGCCCGCGAATACCTCCCAACAAAGGACTTCCCCAGGCAGGAAGCAGCCAGGCTTTGAAGCTGCAAGGCTATTCATTGCTAATCAAGGTGGCCAGTGGCAAAATTCACACTTGCCTCAAGCCGACAAGAGTTCTTTCTCCCACCCTGGACATTATTCCACAGGTATATAAACCCCACTTGCCTAGTTTGCAACAGACCTCACAACCTCTGAGGGTATCTGCCATAGATGTGGGCGAAACGTCAGGAGAGAATGCTTCTGGAACATGGCCAGACTGCCCGGAAAACTCACAGCAACCCAATGATTCTGGCCATGAAAGTGTTCAATAACACAATGTTATGAAGTTCGACATGAGTGGGAATCTGGCCTTCTCAGATACTGAGCTCTGTTTGCTCCAGTGCCCCTAGGGTTTGAAACAAGCTGAAAAGTTTGGAAGCGAAAAATGTTGTTTGATTCTGCATTTCTTCAGTTGGTATTGTTTACTCAGCTCGGCCTTCCAAAGATGTGTTTTACCCTAATCTCGCTTTCTCTCTCTTTCTCTCTCTCTTTCTGTTTCCTTCAGCGGCCACCCCACCGAACCCAGTCGATAAGCCCTGCTTAAAATTGAAGGTTTACGTCCGGCCGACAAGTAAGTAAAACATACACAGAGGGGCACGAACTCTCTCTATGAACCAGAATGGAAATGATCCAGAAATCCCATCACGACCCCATTGGTTTCATCACTGTTGGCCAAACAGGATTGAAAAAACCGAAGTCCCAATCAGAATAGATTTGTTGAAACAACAGGATTACAGCAATGTTGATTTCTCAAGTCAAAACCGTATCAGAATTGTAGTTGTTTTTGTGGCAAGACGTTATTCAGAGGGAGTTTGCCTTGGCTTTCCTCTGAGGCTGAGAGTGCGTGACCGAGCCAGGATTTATTTAGCTATTTATTTACCGTATTTCTATCCCGTCCTATCTCACCCCCAAGGGTGTACTTAGGGCGGCTTATGACAGTTCGATGCCACATCAAAACATGAACATAACAGTCATAAAAACATGAAACATTCAATCATTAAACACAAAACAATCACATATAAAATACAATTAAAACATAATTTAAAACAGCAATAAAAAGCAACCACATTGTCAATGTGTTGTCGAAGGCTTTCGTGGATGGAATCACTGGGTTGCTGTGAGCTTTCTGGACTGTCTGGCCATGTTCCAGAAGCATTCTCTTCTGACGTTTTGCCTGTATCTATGGCAGGCATCCTTGCAGGTTGTGAGATCTGTTGGAAACTAGGCAAGTGGGGTTTATATACCTGTGGAATAAGGTTCAGGGAGGGAGAAAGAACTCTTGTCTGTTTGAGGCAAGTGTGAATGTTACTTTTGGCCACCTTGATTAGCATCCAATAGCCTTGCAGCTTCAAAGCCTGGCTGCTTCCTGCCTGGGGGAATCTTTCTTGGTGGGTGTTAGCTGGGCCTGATTGTTCCTGTCTGGAATTCCCCTGTTATTTGAGTGCTCCTTTTTAAACAAGGACAGTAAATAAAGAGGAATACTCAATACTAATCAAGGTGTTCAATTGCAACATTCACACCTACCTGAAACGGACAAGAGTTCTTTCTCCCACCCTGGACATTCCACAGATATATAAACTCCACTTGCCTAGTTTCCAACAGACCTCACAACCTTTAAGGATGCCTGCCATAGATGTGGGCGAAACTTCAGGAAAAAAATGCTTCTCAGTTAGGGCCAGCTAACACCTCCCAACAAAGGATTCCCCCAGGAAGCAGCCAGGCTTTGAAGCTGCAAGGCTATTCAATGCTAATCAAGGTCATCCAGAGTGTCATAGCTTCCAAGCACTAGTTCAGGACCTAGAAGATTTCCCAAATAGGTTCCCATGGCTGAGTGAGGATTTGAACCCTGGCCTCCAGAACAGAAATCATGACATCACCATGTTTCAGCACCTTTAAAAATGTCCTGATTTTTCTGTTTCTCCCACTCTTCCCATTTTGCCATTCATAGAATCATAGAGTTGGAAGAGACCTCATGGGCTATCCAGTCCAACCCCCTGCCAAGAAGCAAGAAAATTGCATTCAAAGCACCCCCGACAGATGGCCATCCAGCCTCTGTTTAAAAACCTCCAAAGAAGGAGCCTCCACCACACTCCAGAGAGTTCCACTGCTGAACAGCTCTCACAGTCAGGAAGTTCTTCCTAATGTTCAGATGGAATCTCCTTTCTTGTAGTTTGAAGCCATTGTTCGCGTCCTAGTCTCCAGGGCAGCAGAAAACAAGCTTGCCCCCTCCTCCCTATGACTTCCTCTCACATATTTATACATGGCTATCATGTCTCCTCTCAGCCTTCTCTTCTTCAGGCTAAACATGCCCAGCTCTTTAAGCCACTCCTCATAGGGCTTGTTCTCCAGACCTTTTATCATTTTAGTCGCCCTCCTCTGGACATATTCCAGCTTGTCTATCTCTCTTCAATTGTGGTGCCCAGAATTGGACACAATATTCCAGGTGTGGTCTAACCAAGGCAGAATAGAGGGGTAGCATGACTTCCCTGGATCTAGACACTATTCTCCTATTGATGCAGGCCAAAATCCCATTGGCTTTTTTTGCCGCCACATCACATTGTTGGCTCATGTTTAACTTGTTGTCCATGCAGATTCCAAGATGTTTTTCATGCATACTGCTCTCGTGCCACGCGTCCCCTATTCTTTATCTTTGCATTTCATTTTTTCCTGCCTAAGTGGAATAATTCAGATTTTCCCTGCCAAATTGGGACAGTTGGACCCCATGTCTCACTTCCTTTTTTCCTATTTTTTAACTGTTATAAATCTATTTGAAGAATGGCCTGCCTCAGGGGAGCATGTTTGTTCCATCAATATTTAACATTTACACAAATGGTCAGCCACAGCCGGAAGGGACAGAGAATTTCATCTATCCTGATGATAGTGCCATCACCCCTTAAGCAGGGAGCTTTGAAATGTCTGAACAGAAGCTCTCCAAAGCTTTAGGTGCTCTTACTGCCCATTACAGAGAAAAGCAGCTGATTCCTAATCCATCTAAAGCACAGACATATGCTTTCCACCTTAAGAACAGACAAGCACCTTGAACTCTGAGGATTACCTGGGAAGGAATCCCACTGGAACACTGCAGTACACCCAAAAACCTGGGAGTCACCCTGGACTGTGCTCTGACTTACAAGGAACACTGCTTGAATATCAAGCAAATGTGGGTGCTAGAAAGAATATTATACAAAAGCTCACTGGCACAACCTGAGGATCACAACCAGACACAGTGAAGACATCTGCCCTTGTACTTTGCTACTTTGCTGCTGAATACACATTCCCAGTGTGGAATACGTCTCACCACATCAAAACAGTGAATGTGGCTCTTAATGAGACATGCCGCATTATCACAGGATGTCTACGCCATACACTGCTGGAGAAATTATACTAATTAGCCAGTATTGCACCACCTGACATCCACCAGGAAGTAGCAGCCTGTAATGAGAGGACCAAGGCAGTGACATCTCCGGCCCATCCTCTGTTCGGATATCAGCCAGCAAGCCAAAGCCTAAATCACGAAACAGCTTCCTAATATCTACCAACTACTTCATCACACTAGATAATGAATCCACTTTAAATCCGGTGATTGCCTCCTGTAGAATTTTTGGGTTTCTAGTTTAGTGAGGCTGTTAAAGCCTCCTCCTTAAACTACAAACCCCAGAATTCTGCAGGGGGCAGCAACTGGATTTAAAGTGGATCCATTCTCTAGTGTGATGAGGTATCTACAGTTACTTGCAGGAACCCCTCAGCAAGCGAGAGTCCAAAAGTGGCAGGATAAAACCCGGAACCTCAACCAGTGGCTGAGACAACATGAGAAACTCCCTCCTGGGCAAACAGAAAACTGGACTATTGGGAAGACGCGGAACAGACTGCCCTCTGGCACTACAAGATACAGAGCCAATCTTCAGAAATGGGGCTACGTTCCACCTCGTAATTTAAGATATACTGGGGAGGCCCTGCTTTCGGTCCCACCAGCGTCTCAAACGTGTCTGGTGGGGATGAGGGACAGGGCCTTCTCGGTGGTGACCCCCCCCCCCCGCTTGTGGAATTCACTCCTCAGCGTCCTCCCTCCTTACTTTTAGAAAAAAACTAAAGGGCAGGGTAGAAATGGTGTAAATAAATAAATATACAAAGTGGAGTCCACAACATGGGAGTGCGGAGAAGAGCAAACCACAGACCACTGACTACAATGCAGCCTGAGCCCTGCCACATGCACAATGGGGGACGTTCTCAGAGTGACACCAGAGGCACCCCAAGTGGCCAGCTTCTAGTCAAAGGATATTTAGTATAATGCCAAGTTTTTGACTTTGTTTGTGGTTTTTCTGTACATTATAACTGCATTCTCAATTCACTTCTGACACGATAAATAAATAAATTTGAAGGGAAAGGGGAAGAACAGTCTCTCCTTCCCACTTTTACCCCTAAGTTAGAATGGATTGCTTTGATACCAGCACTTTGAAACTTCCCGACCAAGTGTGACCTTTTTCTTAGAAATGCCAGGCTGTGGACCTCGGCGGAAGGCAGCCGGGTGCCACTTCAGACCGCTGGTGGTTCAACTTTGGGGTTCAAAGGAAATCCACAGGAAAGAAAGGGCAGAAGTGGAGGCTGGCGCCTGGCAGCACCGACCCATGGGGTTGTCGCCGGCTGTTTTGTTTTGATCGGAGGCAAGGGAAAGCAAACGATTTCATTTTCCTGCCACGGAACGGGGGACAAAACAAGCGCTCTCTGCGGAGGGGCCGGGCCTCCTTCGAATCAAGAGCGCAGCTGTCGGCAAAAAGGAAAACACAAATTAATAATTTTCCCCCTCCTGTTAATGGCTAATTAGTATTTGGCTACAGTTCTTCCCAGGGAGTGTCGAAGTCGCCAGAAATGTCAGCATCAAAACAAAAACAAAAAAGGAGATGTAATTCTTTCTTTTGGTTCTTTCTTTTTTCATGCCCGCCTCTACGCTTTTTGGAAGCGGGCGATTGTAAACATTTCCAACATTTTGCAGATGAAAACAGTGAGCGTGGCCGAGCCTTCTTAATGAGGAGTGAGACAAAAGCGTGGAGAGCAGTTTGCTTTCGCCTGAGCCAACTGGGAATCTCTGGGTCCTCCAGTGCTGAAGTTGACTATAGAGTTTCGCTGGGGGACCAAATAACAATACTAAGAAAGGGCGCAGAGTAGGAAGGAAAAGACACAAAAGGGTTTTTTGCCCCTCTTCTTTGTCTTGGCCTCCTCCTCCTCCTGCCAAAACCGTCCTTAATCCAGTAATAAACTTAAGAGGAGATGGGAGGGACAGCACTAAGGCAGCTTTCTGTGTAATTTAGTGGATTCCCCAGAAGGCCACTTTGCCTCATAGGGCTCTTTGGAAAACCGGGAGTCTTGGATCTTGAGGAAGCCACAGCTTTTTGGCTTTTGGAACTTTGGCCTGACCCCTGAAAATGGTTAAAAGGGCAACCCTGATGAGCGTGCCAGGTCCCCGGCAGCGTCTCCGGCGCTTAAAGCCTTTGGCGGCTGCGAGGACTGGCTCAGTGCCACCGAGCAAAGTGCCTCCCGTGTGTTTTGAAACCGAGACCCCTTCGTTTGGGAGAGGAGCTTAGGCCCAAAGCCAGCAAAGACAGGCGTCCCCTTCTCGCAGCCTTCTTTTCTCCAAGCTCAACATTCCAGTTCTCTGAAACGCTCCTCAGGAGGATTCATGGCTTCCAGACCTTGGACCAATTTGGTAGCCTTTCTCTGGACTCCTTCCAGCTGTTTCTTTATTTATCGTGTCAGAAGCAAATTGAGAATACAGTTATAATGTGTAAAAAACACACAAAGTAAGTTAAAATACTTGGCATTATAAATGTCGTTTGACCAGAGTGCCCCTGGTGTTGCTGTGAGAAGGTCCTCCATTGTGCATGTGGCAGGGTTCAGGCTGCATTGTAGTAGATGGTCTGTGGTCTGCTCTTCTCCACACTCGCATGTCGTGGGCTCCACTTTGTAACCCCATTTCTTAAGGTTGGCTCTGCGTCTCATGGTGCCAGTGTGCAGTCTGTTCAGCGCCTTCCAAGTCACCCAGTCTTCTGTGTGCCCAGGAGGGAGTCTCTCATCCGATCTCAGCAACTGATTGAGGTTCCGTGTTTCAGCCTGCCATTTTTGGACTCTCGCTTGCTGAGATGTTCCATGCAAGCATCTCTGTAGATCTTTGGAAGCTCTTTCTTGATTTAAGACTTTGCATGCAGGCTGATATCCAAACAGAGCATGGTCTGGAGATGTCAATGCCTTGGTCCTTTCATTACTGGCTGCTACTTCCCAATGGATGTCAGATGGTGCAATAGTGGCAAAACAGTATAATTTCTCCAGCGGTGGTGGATGTAGACATCCTGTGATAATGCAGCATGTCTCATTTAGAGCCACAGCCACTGTTGTAATATGGTGAGCCGAGGCAGCCCTAGGTAATTTTCAACGGTAAGCAAACAGTATTTTGCCCCCCCCCCCCAACCAATCACTGATATATATTTTCTGTTCATCGTGGAAGTTCTGTGTGCCATATTTGGTTCAATTCCATCATTGGTGGAGTTCAGAATGCTCTTTGATTGTAGGTGAACTATACATCCCAGTAACTACAACTCGCATATGTCAAGGTCTATTTTCCCCCAAGAGCCTCAAGAGCACCCCTGGGCAAAATCAACTATACTGCGAATGCTTACTTTGCGTAATGGTTGAGCCGCCCCTGGTGGTGAGATGTATTCCACACTGAGCACACGTATTCAGCAGCAGAGTAGCAAAGCGCAAGGGCAGATGTCTTCACTGTGTCTGGTTGTGATCCCCAAGTTGTGTCTGTCTGCTTTGGTATGATATTATTTCTAGCACCCACGTTTTGCTTGATAGATTAAACATAGATGAAACTCTCCCTTCTGGAAGTGGCTGATCACTTGTGTAAATGTTAAATATTGATGGAGCAAGAACGCTTCCCTGAAGCAAGCCCTTCTTCTGTTTCCGCCACCTGCTTCTCTGGCCCTGGAACTCGACAAAAAAGCTCCTGTTTTGTAGCAGATATCCGATGAAGTGGGGAGAGCTGGTAATCCTTTGTGATATTATACTTTTTTCCCGTCCATCTGATGATCCGTATACTTTCTCATTTCCAGTGCTAGCCCTCAGCCTTTACAGTGGTGAACCCATGTTGGGTTTTACTCTGACATTGAAAGGAGACAAACAGGAAGGAAGGAAGGAAGGAAGGAAGGAAGGAAGGAAGGAAGGAAGGAAGGAAGGAAGGAAGGAAGGAAGGAAGGAAGGGGAGGGGAGGGGAGGGGAGGAGAGGGAATGAGAGATGTGTGAGGGAAAGCAAGGGAAGAAAGTAAAAAAAGAAAGCAAAGAGAGGGGGGAAGGTGTATAAGGGAAATAGAGGAAGGAAGGAAGGGAGGGAGGGAGCAAAGAGAGAGGGAGAAGGAATATGAGGAAAATGGAGGAAGGCCCTAAAGAGAGCCTGCCCACCTTTGCCAGTGTTGTGAGGAAGGCCTTTTCAGAGCTGGAGAAGGGAGAAAGCAGTTGGGCAACGAAACCTGGGCAATAAAACCTGGGCAATGCCAGGTATGTACACTAGTTAAAAAGAAAAGGTGAATAGTGGGATGAAATTAATGGAAAGGATGTGTTATATTGGTTTGCAGGTTGCACGAGGAACCTAGGAGGCATGGGTTCGAATCTCTACTTAGCCATAGAAACCCACTGGCTGACTTTGGGCAACTCTCTCTCAGCCTTAGAGGAAGGCAATGGTGACAATCCACCTATGAAAAACTCTTGTCAAAGTCAGAAATACAATAATAATAATTATTATTATTATAACCACATGGGGCCACAGTGGCGCAATGGGTTAAACTCTTGTGCTGCTGAACTGCTGACCTAAAGGTTGGCAGTTTGAATCTGCAAGATGGGCTGAGCTCCCACCTGTCAGTTCCAGCTCCCGCCAACCTAGCAGTTCGAAAACATGCAAATGTGAGTAGATAAATAGGTACCGCCTCGGCGGGAAAAGGCAAAGAGACGCTCCACACAATCTTGCTAGCCGCACAGCCAGGAGGTGACAATGCAGGCTCCTCAGCCTGAAAATGAAGAAAGCACCTCCCCCGTAGCCAGAGATGAGCACCACCTCCAGAAGTCAGAAATGAAAGGAGAAGCCTCTGCCTTTGTTTGTGTTTGTGTGTCTCATTGTATATGATTGTAAAGGCATTTAATGTTCGCTTATGTATGTAAATGCTGTAATCCACTCTCAGTCCCCTAGGAGAAAAGGGTGGGATATAAATAAAGTGTGTTGTTGTTGTTGTTGTTGTTATTATTATTATTATCAAAAAGGGGTGAATGAAGATGTTGCATTTGTATATTTTTTTCCAGAACATTCCACCTTTGTGTTTAATTTCCTTCTCTCTCTCTCTCTCTCTTCTTTTCTCTCCGATCCAGACGACTCCCTCTACGAATCTCCTGAACCAATATTCACCAGCAATAATTCCTGTTGTAGCTTCACCGTCCCAGATGCCTTCTTCGTGGTGGCTCCCGTCTTTTGGACGATTCTCACCTCCTAGCCCCAGCTCGGAGAGGATGGGAAGGAAAAACCCAAGTCTCTTTTTTGGCAGGCCCCTGGGGCAGAAGCATCCACGACGACGATAAGAAAATATTTGGGAACACAAACATGAGCGAGAGAGTGAAACAGAATGTCAGCGGGGAGAAGACAGTGTTTCCCAATGGATCGGCTACAAGGGGAAACAACTTTATCCAGTTTTCTGGGTTGGGGGGAAAAGGGGGTTTAGTTACAGTTAATTTTGGGGGAACAGAAAGGGGGAATGCAATCGGGTGGATTCCTGTTTCTTTCCCAACTTCTGTTTTCGGCGAGAAATTACGAAGTTGCCAATATGGTTCCCCGAAATATCTGGGCAAGAGAGAGAAAAAGAGGATTTTTTAAAAAAATGTGTCCAGGGAGCTGAGCTGGTTCCATGCCTCCCAAACTTTCAATGGACCCATTTCGACTTTGGATGTGATCCATTCCCCCCTCTTTGCTCTTTAGTCCTTACCTTGACAGTAAGTTTTTACTTTTTGAACGAATTCTAGACCAAATATAGTTCTCCTTTTTTTCCCTCTGTGGTTTCCCCTGCCGTCCCAATCTCTCTCTCTTTTTTGTGTGTGTCCTATATTCTGTATTTCTTTCCTGCAATCGGGACACCACCCTGAGGAGGACAAAAGGAAAAGGGGGGAGATTCTCTCCAACATGGTGCTTAATTTGGAATCCCTTCTTCTCTGTGTGCGCGTCTTTCCTTTCCGTGGGGCTACTTTGAATAATAACTCTTTTGGGTTGTGACCAACTTAACATTTCCCAGTGAGTGAAACCAACCGTCGGTCAGATCAGCAAGGCGCACACTTCGGAAAAGCCTTGCTGAGGACTACAAGACTGGTCCAGTTTGGTAGGTTGGTCCAGCAAAAGTGATCAATGAACGTATCAATGTATTGGGAATGTTTCGTCCATTTCGAAGAAGGGAACTGGCAAACCATTCGCTGTTTCAAAAGGAAGGACTTTTGGACCGTAACGAAACAGCTGGACAGCTACAGTTTCCTCAGCCCTCGGACTGAGAGATGGAATCCTTCTGAACTTATTCTTTTCCTAAAGAGTTGGGGATGGGGAGGGGGGGGAGGGAGAATCAAGCACAATACAATCACGGCATTGGACAGGGCAAGGTGGGCAACCACCCAATGGGAGCGCACAATGTGTTCTGCGGCCAACAAGCCCTCGGCTTCCCAAAGTTTTCCTCCTCCAGGTTGGACGGCACACATTTCTGGTGTAAACAGAGATTCCCGTTTGGTTTTAGATGAGCTCTGCATTGGTTCAGGGGACGATTTGGGGATTTGGGGTTGCCCCTGCTTGTTCTTGCCTGGCTCTATCACTGCCAGCCCCTCTGGGCCCACACGTTTTTACTTCAGCATATCTTTGGCCCCAAGGCAACAAGGCACTCGCAACAAGGAGACGGAGGGGATTTGGCTTCGGAGGAGCAAGTTCGATGGGGACCCTCGTAATAATTCCTGGAATCAATTGGCAATTTGAGATACAGTCCTTGACTTGACCCCTCTGGGCCCAACTTAAGGGCCAGCAGCAAAGGGAGCCCATTCAATGTCAGATCAGTTCACAAGAAGGATGGCATTTATAATACCCTCTGGGCCTTGATCAAAAGCTTCCTGTCCCCATGACAATCATGTCTCCAATACGGAGATACAATAGAGTCTTGCTTATCCAACAAAAACGGGCCGGCAGAACGTTGGATAAGCGAAAATGTGGGATAATGAGGAGGGATTAAGGAAAAGCCTATTAAATGTCAAATTACATTACGATTTTACAAATTAAGCACTAAAATATCATGTTTTACAAGAAATCGATAGAAATAGCAATTCAGTACACTGCAACGTTACGTAGTAATTACTGTATTTACAAATTTAGCACCAAAACATCGCAATGTATTGAAACAGCTGTGGATCTGGGCAGGAGGCACACTGTGTTGGATAATACAGAATGTTGGATGAGTGAAGGTTGGATAAGCGAGACTCTACTGTAATTCAAACCCAGAGCCAGTGGAAAGGTAGGCGGATGGGAGACACCTGGAGCCCAGTTATAGCTCTTTGATGATACTTCAGCTGTGGAATCTGGGAGTTGTACCTTGTGGGGTCTCGAGAGTTCTCTGGCAGAGAATTCTAAATAGTCCCCCCCCCCCCAACTGCAAATCCCGAGATGGCATCAAGGCAATCAAAATAGAAGCGTGATGCTGCAATTATGTAGTCTGGTCATTCCCAAACTTCGGTCTCCCAAGTGTTTTGGACTTCCACTATCAGCTTAGCCAAGGGTATGGCATTTTGCAGCCTGAAGTCCAAAACAAATTTGGGGAACCACTAATAATAATAACAATAACAACATCTTTTCACAGATATATATCCCACTTGCCTAGTTTCCAACAGACCTCACAACCTCTGAAGATGCCTGCCATCGATGTGGTTGAAAGGCTGGAAAGAGTCTTCCTCCAGCCTCGCATACTCTCTCTCGCCCGCACACATCCACCACGTTGCCATGCACCAAGCACGCCTGCTCTCCCCTCCCCGCTTGGAGTCTCGAGAGGCCAGCCAATCACAGTGGAGGAGGGCTTTTGGTGGGAGGATTTGCCGTCTGTTACCAAAAAGGAAGAGAAGGACAGACGGAGAGATCTTTAGCCTTCTTTGTCAAAGCGGTTCCTAAAAGTCCATCAGAAATATATGCTTTCTGATGGTCTTTGGTGACCCCTCTGAAACCCCCTCGTGACCCCCCAAGGGTCCCAACCCCCAGATTGAGAAACGCTGACGTAAAGATTGCCTTGAAATACTTTTGGCTACCAGCGAGGCTGGCATTGCCATCTCGGTGGTCCAAAAGAGCAGGGTTTCTAGAACATAGGGGATGTGAGAAGGCAACCTTTGGCGCCGCATCCACATCCCCCACGCGCTCCTCAGCCGTACCAAAGGGCATTCCAGCTTTTCAGGGAAATTTCACAAGACTCTTCTCCCCAAAACCCACCCCTTTCCAAACTCGCCTCCCCAAACAATCTTCCGATGCTGTCCGCAGATCACGAGGGACCCGCAAAAAAAAAAAAAAAAAAAGAGGCAAAAATCAAAAGCCCCACCGCAACGCACAACCCTCGCTTGGGACTCGCTCTGAATCGTTTGTTAGATTTCTGTACATAGTGCCAGCAGGCATCATACTGTGACTATGAATCATTATGGATTATTATTATTATTATTATTTGTAATGGATTTGCCGGGGGGAAAACACGAATGGTTTTGATGGACAGGTTTTATTATTTTAAGTGTTAATTTCCTTTGGGTGGGTGGGCGGGAGGGCTTTTGATTTATTTTTATTTTTTTTAATGAAAAAACCTACATGCTCTTTTTCTCTGTGTCTTTCTTCTCTCCCTCCCTCCCTCTCTTCCTCTGTCTCTTTTGAGGAAAAAAAACCACCCTGCAATAATCTCTCAATGATCAAAAAATGTTTTTCAAATGACCCTTCTGTCTCTCTCTTCCCTTCTTCTTCATTTCATCCTTTGTATATAGACCGGGGAGCATTTCTTACAAGCGGATGCAGGCACACACGCGCATTGGTTGTTAGAGCATCCTGATTTGCATCCACCTTGCCAGCTCACCCGTCCCTTGCGCATTCGAATGCACACACACACACACACAAAAAGACCAGATTTTTGGAGGCAGGAGTACAACCATAGACTTCATTTCATTCACACGAATGATGCTACGTTTTTTAGGCAAGGAAAGGAAACTGGAAGGACAGGCTTCTTGCGATTGAGAACTTCTAAGCATTGGAATTGCCTTGGGACACCTATGTTGATATAATCATGGAAGGCATTGCATAAGGAGGTACGCCCAATGAAATACCCACTCAATGCCTTTCCCAGTGCTCTCATGGTGTTGCACTCCAAGTCTGGAAGCACCTATGACCGCTATTGTACTCCAGAACAGGAACACCTCTGACTTGAAACACCACACTAGCTTGATAAAATCAGCAAGCAGTTTATTGTAGAATATATGTAGCCAAAGCAGTAAAAAGCAGGTCAATTAGTACATAGAAATCCATGAAGCAAGGCACTTGAAAACATGGAACAAAACAGCAGGAACTTTCAGGCCAAAACTTAGACTTGGCAACAACTTGATACATGAAACATAGAGCACGTGAAAACAAAACTGGCATGAATTAAAGACGTTGACTCAACTGAGACAATAGTCTCCCATGAATCATAAACCCTTGCTGGAACTGACAGGAAAACATTCTTTTCACTTTCACACTAGATAACGGTTGGTTATCTTTCTTTTGTTGTAGATGAGCAGAACGCCTGAGATTCTGAAAGTTCAGCCTCTGTTTACTAAAACTTTGTTTTGTGTCCAAGGTTTCACTATCATCTCCTTCTGCACCTGGCAAAGTAATATCATCATCATTTTCAGGCTTTTTTTTTTTTTTTGGTCGTGTCAGGAGTGACTTGAGAAATTGCAAGTCACTTCTAGTGTGAGAGAATTGGCCGTCTGCAAGGACGTTGCCCAGGGGATGCCCGGATGATTTTGATGTTTTTATCATCCTTGTGGGAGGCTTCTCTCATGTCCCCGCTTGGGGAGCTGGAGCTGACAGAGGGAGCTCATCTGCCTCTCCCCGGATTTGAACCTGCGACCTTCAGTCCTGTCGGCACAGGGGTTTAACCCGCTGCACCACCGGGGGCTCATTTTCAGGCTGCTGAAAGGTCTTTCCCAGGAATGTGACCTTGCTCGGGCACCTCTTCTGAACTTAACTCCGGCCCGGGCAAACTCGCATCCTCAAGCCCATCATCAGGAGCATCATTCCCACTCCCATTCCCATTATGTACATCAACATCATTCCTAACATGAACATCATCATGAGCATCAGACACAATCACAGGCTGAACAGGCTGACATACAACGACCACCACACCACACAAGAGTCCAGGAATATAAGCAAACAGTTTATTGCAAAAAACCATAAAAAGCATATTTTTAAAAAAGGAATAAGAAAGGAAGATATATAATCCAAAAAGGTTTAGCAACTAGTGATAACCAAACAATAATCTGAATGGCTCATAAGGTTCCAAAGTCCAGGAACAGCCAGAAATCACAGGTACAGCTTCAGTCCACAAGCAAGGTGTAACTCATAAAAACATGAACAGGAACATAGAAAACTTCCAGGATATTAAAATCCAATACCAAGGCTTGACTTGAATCAGGAACAAGAGAATTCAGGCTTAGCTTCTCACTGTAACGCAGAGTTGCCTGAACTGCCCTTAAAGTAAACAACTTGTTTAATAGACACCCATAAAAGCATTATGTCTCCCATGAATTTTCTCCCCAACTTTCCCACGTAATCTTTCCAACCAACGCAATTTATTTTCAGTTCTGATTTGTAAATGAAGACGTTCGTTGCTCTCCAAAGCTACAGGTGGTTTCTCCTGGGAACCCTCCTTATCACTCAGCTCTTCACTCAATTCCTTATCTGCTGTTGGTACTTCTGGCTTCTCTGACTGGCTTTGAAGCCCTGCACTTTCCAAGCCAGTTTTTTCACAGAACCAGCATTTGCCAGACCTGAATTTCCCAGACTTGAGGACTCATCACTTTGTGCCACAGGAAAGCCCAAAATCCTGTCTAAATTATCAGTTAACCCATCAGCCTCTGGCTGATCTACAACACATTGGATGGTCCTTCTGGCCAATGAGTTTGGGTTGAGCAAATGTATTTTCTTGAGCTGGGAGCTATTATTGTGTAGCAGTGGTTTGAGTGATGGACTGCAACTCAAGAGACCCAGGTTTGAATCCCCACTCAGCAATAGAAACCCACTGGGACAAGTCACATTTTTAGCCTCAGAAAATCCAATGAATCGTGAGAAACACTTTTTTTCTTGGGCAACACACAAACAGACATTCAGTGCCTCTTTCCACAATGCCTTTCCCTAGCTGTGTGTTCCTGCCTGGCAGAAAGGGATAGGACTAGATGGCCCTTAGGGTCCCTTCTAACTTAATGGCTCTACAGATGCATCGTGCCGGCTTTATTACTTCCTTGAGAATTGCGTAAGGAGGCATGAAACACCCCCTTCCACAATGCCTTTTGCCAGAGATGCCTTTTGCAATAGGGAGGGTGCAGTGACATTTGTACTTTCTTGCGCAAGGAGGTATTCGGAAATACCTCTTTACGCAGTCCCTTGATCTAAATTCACCTCTTAGTGGCTGTGCGGTTGAGTTCATCTGCTTTTCAACCTGACCTGACCTTGTATGACCTAAAATTTTCAGCGTAGCAACAGAAGAAGGCTGAGCATAGAGGGATAACATGAAAGGAGTGGAAACCAGGACACTTTAAAAACAGCTGAAAAACTAGAAAGGCATTTTTAGGACCAAACTCCTTTGATGGACATATGGAGACAAAACTGGAGACTTGTGGGACACTGAAAGGGGAGTGGCCGGAAAAAAATAAGACCCTACAATTAAAATAAAGCTACTAAAGAGTTTGTTCTTCTCCTCCAAATCTAGCCATTTCTTTCCTTTCTTCCTCATTCCTCTTTTCTGCCCTCTGATTTTTTAACTTGCAAGGAGCAAAAGCAGAGGACGAACAATGCTATTTCATCACTGGGATTTTTTTTAATTATTATTATTTTAGGAACTGTGTTTGCATTCGCTGGTTCGCTCGGTCTCATTGGCAATTCTTCACCCCAGACATTGTGCTGATGGTAAAAGTCCATTTCCCCGCCTCCCTTCCTGTCCCCAAAACCTCACACAAACTTATTTGGAGTCTGTATTTTTTGATAATAAAAATGTTAAAATTATTGGTTCCTTCTCAGGCTGGTTTCTTTAGCAGTAACTTTTCTTCAGACCTCAAGTAGATTGATTACCGTGGTTCACGTAATCCCATTGAGGAATCATTTATCTTAAATTAGACATCCCCTGCCACGCGTTGCTGTGGCCCATTCTGGTGGTCATGGGGGTTCTGTGGGAG